>CM045764.1:135482949-135646324 GCA_025200525.1 Camellia lanceoleosa | reverse complement strand
GGAGTGTTAATGTTAGAGATTGTGAGTGGCTAGAGAAACACTAGTTTTCATCTCACCAAACTCTTGCTAACCCTTTTAGGATGGGTATCCTTTGTCTCTTTGGTTATCCTCTTACGTTGGTTGTTGGTTAGTTGGATATATAAGATAATTAATTAGTTTTGAAATTTTAATTTTTGATGGCTTTGGCTCTTACTGTGTAAAGGCATGGGAGAATTGGAAACAAGGTAGCTATTTGGAGTTCATTGATCCGTCAATAAAGGATACATGCAACTTTAAGGAGGCATTGAAGAGTATTGCTCTGAGGCTTTTGTGTGTTCAAGAATTTCCAGGTGATCGACCAACAATGTATGATGCAGTTCTCATGTTGAGCAATGAAAATGCCTTGGTTCCATCACCCAAAGAACCAGCCTTTTCAACCTGTAGGAGTTCTAAACACTGTCAACTATCCTTCTCAAACATCGAGTAGCTATTCCAACAATGAGGTGACAATTAGCATGCTAGAGGCTCGATAGAAGCTCTCAATTTTTCTATTTTCATTTGAAGTATTTATGTTATGGTAGTAGTATTAACAGGTGCAGAAGCATACAGATGATGAAATCGCTGCCTACTCAGTCTCAAGTTTTATTGAATAAATCAGATTCCATCAAACTCAAGTGCCTTTTTAAAAATTTTCCATTCAAGTCTTCTTAGGTTCCAAGTGCCAATCTAAAATTTTCACACTGAATCTTCGTAGGTGTTCCTGCATCTTTCCTTTCAGTTATTGTGCATGATCAAGGGTAGCTGTCATAAGTCAAACATTTGTTTTGAATAATTATTGAAGCTGTCCATGCTCAACCCGCTTGAGGCCTATTCTCTAACTAATCTTCTTCTACCAATAATTGGACGAGGTTTGTCATCATAACAATTTGATTAGTGGTCGATCTGCTAGCATAATCTCTTCTTCTCCTTCTTCTTCTTCTTCTTTTTTTTTTTTGTTTTTTTGTTTTCCGCGCCTTTAATAGGCATTGGATGAGACTGCATCAAATTTTCTTTTTAAATCTATGTTGAATCTGTGAAGGGTTTACTTTAGAGCATCTCCAACGGTGGACCAAATTTTTTATCAAATTTGAGTAAAAAAAAGTTAATTTTCTCAATTTGATATGGCTTGTCCTAACCGTGCATCAAAAGAGTAGGGGTCGACCGGTTGGTCGGTAAGGCAAATTTTTTTTTTTTTTTTAGTTGTTGAAACTTTTTGACCAGTTTGAACCTATCTATTTGAAAGGGAACCGGTTGACCGATTGGTCAACTGGCCGGACAACCGGTTGGTTGACCGGTTGGTCTCCCCCAACGGTAAACGCACAATAAAATAGTGAAATATGGAGCCTGTTCTCACTTTGATGAATTTTTTGTTCCATTCTTATTTTGATACCAATTTGCTGAAACCATTGGAGTTCCAAAAAGCGACTTTTTCACCAAATTTCAAATCTGATACAAGGTTTGATGAACCGTTGGAGATGGCCTTAGATGACTGAAAATTTTAATGTTGTCTTTTTTGACAGTTGAAATTGAGAATCTGAGATAGATCTTGGATGACTTCTCACAATCATAGGTTATAGTAAATTTCAAAAAGCCTGGAATTAGCAAGTTGTTTCACATGTTGATTTGTTTTGATCTGAAGTCATCTTTCTAGGATTAATAATCCAAGTTGGTTCTGAAAATTTTACCAATTTAATCTATCTGTTTTTTTTTGGAAAAACACTAGTTTAATTTTAATTGACTATAAAAACCAGTAACTCACTAGGAAGCCACTCACAAGCTATAGAAATCAGTTTTATTCAGTAGTTCGACCCATTCAAAGATGGAAAACATTTTATTATCATTCTGTCGACTTCGGAATTAGATCACAATTGATAAGTTCATTAGTTTTCTTTAAACCAGAAACAATTCACAAAACATATTGGTAAACTCAAAATGTGACATGTTCTGTTTTTACATTAGTACTTTTTTCAATTCTTTCAGAACAATCGCTCTAATGTCATAATAAAATGATATAAATTTATTTATTTAAAATTTTTTTTTTTTTCAAAATGGCTCATCAACAATAACAATTCCACAAGCTTATGGTAGCATAATTGCTTTGCATTGAAATCTTTGGAAGACTCCAATTTTTGTTATTACTTGTTGCCTAAATGGTGAATGGAATTTATCTTCTTTACCAAATTGTTCTTCACTCTATGACTGAATCGCAAATTTAGATCTATTTATTATCTGACCAGAATGGTAAAAGCAATTTTGAATAGATTCTTATGTTTTGCTTGAATCTCATTATAATCAAAATGGATGCAGAAAACTTTTAATATAAATATTAAAAATTCACCACTATCAACTCAAAAATTATTTAAAATTTTGATCTTGTAGTTCAGACTTATTTTATACATGAATTCTACACTATACAAATTTAATCTCAACTACACATTTCTATTAAAGATAAATTCATGGTGATTAAGGTAGGTTAATAGATTCCATAAAACTATACAGTAATAAATATTAGCCCTTAAAACAAAAATACCACCAAACCATTAGACATCTAGGCTGCCAACCCATGTTCCCCAACCAATTGGACATTGGCATTTGTTTGTGGAAAGCTATTTATAACATAAACAAACAAACATTATAGCTTATAACTTTCAACTTAAGGCGATTTGATTCTTATTCTTAAAGCATCTCCTGCCCCACTCAAAGAATAAGCTGATTTCTGATTTCCAAAAAGCTATAAGCTATAAGTTATAATCTAAACCAAACACATCAAAATAGCTTAAATTAAGCTGAAAGCTGGAATAAGCTGATTATAAGCTGTGCCAAACAGGCCCATTATTTGGCATAATCATGTGAAAAGATCTTATTCGGTATTAGGCTATTTAGCATGAGAAAATTTAACTTCTTTTTTATTTTATTTTTAAAATTCTCTACTAATGAGGAACCTTAAAACAAATGATCATATCTGAAAAAAGTGATGAATGAGGAACTTTTAATATTCACATTGACAGTATGAATATTTCGTGACGTGAATATTTACACTGTCAAATATAAATATTCATATCATCAAATTACTAACGGTTCAAAAAATATTTGTAAGGGTAAAATTGTTTATGAAATATTTTAAATATGAAAATTAGGATTTGATAGATTAAATTTTTAAATAATAAGATTTAATAAAATATAAGAATATATTATGGACTAATTGAGATACAATACAAGCATTTGAAAGAGAATTTCTTAGTAAATTTCCCTTGATTTAAATATGAAAGAAGTTCTAACAAAATGAAAATAAACTGATTTTTTCACAAGCCAAAATAACAAATTTATCTATATCTATTATATAAGGAAAGTGGAATTTCTAGTGAGAAGGCTTGTGAGAGCTCCAAAGTCTTATTCCACAATTGCTAATTTTTGTGATTTTAAAAATATTTAAAAATAATTCTATTAGCTAACAAAGTAATTATAGATTAAAAAAAACAAAAAACCACCTAAAATTTTGAATTACAAATTCCTAAAATTTCTCCTCCAATATTTTTCTCTTTCCTAAATCTCATCTCATAGCAAAGTAACTATACATTAAAAAATAAAAAATTAAAAAAAATCTCATCTAATAACAAGGTAATTATATATATTTTTTAAAAACATTATATATTAAAAAGAACGTAAAACCACAATTGTTAATTTTTGTAATCTTAAAAATATTTAAAAATAGTACTATTGGCTAACAAAGTAATTATAGATTAAAAAAAAAAATTGCTAGTTTTTGTAATTTAAAAATATTTTTAAATTATACTATTGACTAACAAAGTAACTATAGATTTAAAAAAATAATAATTGAATTACAAGTTTCTAAAATTTCTCTCCTAATATTTATCTCTTTTCTAAATCTCATAATCTATCTATGTTTATCAAAAAAGCTTCCTACCCCGGTGAAATCGACCCCAGTGAGGTGTCCGGGGATTGGTCCAAAAAAACAATATTTTTTTTTTTTTTTTTCAGAATAGGGAGTCGCCACCTCACTGGGAATGCCCCATAATATGAATCACGGTGATGTTATATATTATACCAAAGTGACTTTGAGACTCTTTAGTGTTTCAAAATCTTAAATCTAATTTTCTAATTTTTTAAAAAGAATATAAATCTTATACAATCTTCTTTCTCTTAAAATAAATTTAATGAAAAGAAAATTCTCTCACCTCCCATGAAATGTATACTATCAAAATCTTTCACAACGGTCTAATATATATAAATCTAAAATTAAGTCTAACATAAAATAAAAATTAAATCTTATATCTAGATTCTCTCTATTCCATAATTAAACACAATTTTATTCCCAAATAAATTTAAGCATATCTATACTATATGTAATTTTTAAAAAATCTCATAATTTATTATTTTTTATAATGGTTCCATGATTTATAATTTAGAAATGCAAAGATGTAAACAATTGTCCTTATGCACTCTTCTCTAACCAATTCTTTCTTCTATCCAAACATCTTAGCCATCATACATTATACTTTTTCCAAGACATTTATGTCTTCCTTGTCCTGTAAATATTACATTGATGGAACAATGAAACTCATTCTTTTTTAACTTTATTTTTATAAGACAATTTAGAGGTTAGTTTATATTTAATCTATTATATTCTTTAAACAGACTCTTTTATCTTTTAGGTACCCTATTTTTTATTTTTTATTTTTTATTTTTTATCTATGACCATTTTTTTGTTTTTATATTTCATATTTTGTGTGTCATTTCTCTCTCCACCCTATCAACCATTATTTATTTTTTGTTTATAATTATTTTTTGTTGGTTAATATTGTTTACCTAAAATTTCTATAATAAAATTGTGTGATAGGGTTATTTGTATAATAAAAAATATGTCACTCATTATAAAGTGATAGATCAAAATCCAAACAAAATATTATTAATAAGTTTTTTGTATTGATTTTATGTTTGTATATCATTACTTTTTTTATAAAAAAAATATATATATATTTTAATATTTTTTGATATCATGATATTTGTTAATTGACAGTTAGTGCAGAGCATTACTTCAAAGGCATATAATAATTTTTCAAAGTTATAAAAAGAAAATATTAATTTTAATCAATTTTTTCAAAACTATTAAAGGTGTTAGTCAATTATTTAATTATTTATCTTTAATATATGCATCTCCTCTCTTCTTTTAGGTGTTTTTTTTAAGGTCCCTGATATTAAGATTTTATGGCATAAAGGACACTCAATATTTTTATAATGTCTAAGGTCTCTCAATATCAATCCAGAGAAAATTCATTACAGAGAAAATTCCAAAATTCTCTGGACAGCAATGAGGACTAGTGCTTTGCTTCAGAGAAAATTGGGTTGGTCCAGAGAAATTATCTGGTTTGGACTGAATTTTCTCTGGGTTGGACTGATTTTTCTTTAGTTTGGTCCAGAGAAATTACTCATTGTCTCAGCTAGCAAATTTGTCCTAGATAAGCACAATGTTTGATTAAATTTGGACAAGTTACTTGAAAGAATAATGCTCATTTGAGCAATAATGGCTGTAGTCAAATACATGAACCCAAGCTTGGCCATACGCCCATACATCAACCAAATGAAGTTCAAATGATGTTTATTTTGGTTGATTTCAGTTCAAAATTTCATGTATTAAAAAAAAAAGAAAAACACTAGTAAAAGAAAATTGGTTTTAAAAGACCAATCTTTTTGGTTTCATAAGTGATTTCTGGAGGCAGCCACAACCAAGCTAAGTAAAGCAAGGACTCATACATAGCAAAAACTTAAAAATTGAAAATGTTCTTACTCAAATTTTCTCTATGTATTTGCTCACAATTTTCTCTGTGTATTTGACCAACCCAAAGAAAATTGAACTAGTCTACTGATATATGTAACCAGAGAAAATTAAAACCCAGAGAAAATTAAAACTCAGAGAAAATTGAAACCTAGATAAAATTGAACTAGTCTGCCGATATATGTAACCAAAGAAAATTAAAACCAAGAGAAAATTTTCTCTGTGTAAGGGTAGTAGGTACTTTCTAAACAATTTGTAGTGATGCCATTAGGAGGTTAGTTTTAATTTGAAAGAAAAAAAACATGCAAAACAGATATGAATAAATTCCCAAGTATTTACCTTTTCACATTTGGATCATATCCAGTGACATAGTAAGTGGGAAACACCCAAAAAGTAACCTCGACACATGTAATGAGCATCTTGAGGATCTATTTGGGAAGAGCATACGCCCCAGCGGTATAAAGGAGTATTAAAAATCCCAAATTGCTCCAGAGAACCGTTAGCGGTTGCAAGTTGCAACCTCGCCCTGCCATGTTTTGACAAGAAAGAAAAGGCGTATGGAGGAAGCTTCTCTCTCATTTCCCAAAATACACAGCCCCAACCCAACCCAGTCGCTGTCCATTGCAGTGAATTTCTCTCTCTCTCTCTCGTCATTAACACCGTCATTGCTCCACACTCTGATTGTTATACACAACTGGCTGTCTTAGTCTATCGGCGATGTATATATCTATACTAATATATATATATACACACACAGAGAGAGAGAGAGAGAGAGAGAGAGAGAGAGAGAGAGAGAGACTGAAATTTCTCTAATCTAATACATGGGTGTGGGTTTAGGGACCTTAGACATTAAAAATAATATTGTGGATATTTTTCATTACTAAAAATGGAAGAGAGACCTTAGACTAATTTTTCCCTTCTTTTATGATACTTCTCTCTCTATTTTACTGTGAGTTCATATATTTTTAGAAAAAAATCACATATAATTTAAAATTTTAAAGCTTTTTATATAGGAAATTAGAAAATAAATTTTAGAATTTAAAATATAGCTATACAAAACCATATCCTTTTAAATATAGCTATATTTATAATTAATTTTAATATATCTATTACCTATCCTTATTTATGTTATTATATAAGTAAAAATGTTGTACAATAATTGAAGTTCAAAGTCTTAATCTATTTTTTTTTTTCAAAATTTAAAATTGTTAAAATGCATATGTTGCAATATCATTAATTTTTCCGATTATAAATTTTATTTTAAATCTTATAAGATTTGTTCAATGACTAATATTTAATTTTTGTAAAAAAATTTCAATATATTCCTTCCAAAAGTTAATATAACAAGTCTACAAAATCATATTTTAAAGCTCAAAATTATTAATATTAATATTTTTATTTTTATTTATTTTTGTTTTAAATAAGCATGCAAAAATATAAATCGATATCCAAATAAAATTATACTTATTAATAAATATGACATTAGTTTTAATTATAATCACATCTTCTTAAAGTCTTTATTCATTTTTAAATTTTTTTTTGATATTTTAAATTACATGTTACAATACTTCTTTCTTATTCATTAAGTTTTTAAATTTTCTTTAATTATTTCCCTTTCAAAAACCAATATAATAATTTTTTTAAATTCATATATTTTTATTCTAAAATAGTAAAGTATTAGAATTATATTATTTTTTTTATTACAAAACATAATTTTAATTGTTAATTGTCAATATAACAATTTTAATCTATGGTTAGGAGTAAATATAATAGTAAATGAACTTTTAAAACAAAACTCTTGAATTTATATATAAAATTTTATGATTAAATTATAAATATACTCACTGAGATTTGTTTAAAATACAAATTGTGCTTTGTAATTTGAAAAATTACAAATATCCCCTTATTAGATTTTTTATTTAACAGAATTAACTAAAAAAATAAAATTCATAATTGCTCTCTTATGCAATAATAAAATTACCTAAATTATTAATTGAAACATATTTTTAATATCATTAAAAACTGTTAATTGATTTGATAATTTTTTAATAAAATGGGCAATTCATTATGAAATTAGAAACATCATAAGATGGAATGTAATTTTTAAAACTACAAGAGACAATTCATATTTCAATCAAACCTAAAGAAATATATTTATAATTTATTCAAATTTTATTTATAAAAAATAAAATATAAAAACTTAAATATAATTGTCATATTTTTAATAAATAATATATTATTTTTTTCCACACATACACATGTGACATGTTAGGCCTATAATATTAAAAAATGAAACAAATCCTTTGGGGAAATCAAAGGGGCAGAGAAAATATAAAAATTAAAAATAAACAATGGTTAAATGACGGTTATGTAAATTAAAAAAATATTAAAAATAAACAATGGTTAAATGACGGTTATATCCCGGACAGGCTTCTTCCAGGAAACAGATCGGCAATCGCAGACTGAAGCCTGCAGTATCCAAACCCAAACCTCTCTCCTCGCCTCTGTATCTTGGTTGTCATCCATTGTGGACCCCCCTTCCCCCTCTCTTCCTTCCTCCTCCAACTAACCCTTATTCCCATGTATACATATATCTCCCCATCTTGCTCCCTCCTCATCCAATCTCTCTCTCTCTCTCTCTCTCCAAAAATATAGTCAACAATGGCAGGGACAAACACAACTGCTGTTGCTGCAAGTGCTGATTTCGAAGATCTGTTGCCGGTGATGGCTAATAAATTGGGAGGCGAGGGTCTGATAAGGGAGCTGTGTAATGGGTTTGGGCTTTTGATGGACAGAGACAGAGGTCTCATCACGTTCGAGAGCTTGAAGAGGAACTCTGCTCTTCTTGGGTTACAGGACTTGAGCGATGACGAGCTTCTGAGTATGGTCAGAGAAGGTGACGTGGACGGTGATGGGGCTCTCAATCAGATGGAGTTTTGTGTTTTGATGTTCCGATTGAGTCCTGATTTGATGGACGAATCTGAGGCTTGGCTTGATCGAGTTCTGGAATTGGAGCTCGGGACTGGTTGGTTCGATGATGATGGCAAGTGATCGAAATTGACAAGGTTGACTCTAACTTTTTTGTTTTACCAAGGAGGAAGAGGAAACGTCGTCGTCTTTTAGTTCTGTAAATTGATTTTTATTTTTTATTTTGACGTTTGTTTTATCATTAATGGAAACAACATGTTGATTTTTACTGATTTTGTTCGTGTTGAAATAGAAAAAATACACATTTGTAGTCAAAAGAGAGGACTGGGTATTAGTTTTGATTGTACAATTCATCATAAATATTTCCTATTCCTTCATTCTTTTTCTTTGTATTTTTTTTTTTTTGATAATATGAAATTTTATTAAACATAATTAAAAGTACATATTTATGGACTATTCAATTTCTCGCAACATCAATTTATTAAAGAAAATGTTTGGTAATTCAAATTTTTGTGGTTTAAATGACTTAAATCTGTCAAAACGACGTTATTTTACATTCATTTATACTTAAAACGACGTCGTTTTGAATGATTTGAACTATTTGAGTTACAAAATTTTAAGCTACCTAATATTGTTGATTTATTAATCACATAATTTTTGTGGTTTGCTATGATGTTGACATACATTAGCCTCTTGATAAATATGACTAATTTATACCAAAATCAATTAAAAGGTACTTGCAATCACCTATCAAATTACTTCAATAATAATATTTGCTGACAAACCCTATAATGAGTTGCTTCATAAGTAGTATATATGTTTCAACTTCAATATTAATGAAGTTCGTGTCTAGTGCTAAATTAAGTCTTTCGTTAAAAGTCCACAACTTTGTTGATAGGTTAGAGGCAAAATCATAATTGTCTAATGTGTAATACAACACTTTTTAGACTTTTCAAATATAATTAGTGAAGAGAAAATTGAACAAAATAACTACAGTAGGTGAGAGTTTCATTATGTGAGGAAGCAATGTAAAATTCTAAAATACTCTAAACATGTGGAAGCTGTTCTTGTGCAATGAAATTACAAAGTAAATGGAAAGATAGGAGAAAAATCCAAGGTGCAACAAATTTTGAACAAAACTACGAAAATTAAAAATTATTTCATATGATCAACCATCAGTGTAAGTATATTAAATTTGAAAGATATTGTTATAATAGTATTGATAGCAGGCTGGCATTAAATTTCCCCAACTCCTCCACCACTTGATTGGATTTCTCCATTTTCACCACCAAAGTCATACCATTGTTGGGTCTGAGAATTTTTTTAAAAAAATTTTGGTGCGGACAATCCTAATTGTTGCATCTTATAATAAGGAAGAGTTGGATACTAATTTTCATTACCCAAATGATACTCTTTATCTATAGATATGGTTCAAAGAACTCCGACAAGGATAACAAATTTGGCAGGGGCTCAATACAATGCACACTCTCTCAATAAAAGTAATATAATAATAAAATTTAAAAAAAAAAAAAAAAAACATGACCCAAATTTGACGGAGGCTTTTAATTTCTCGACTTAATAATGTACAATGGATCATGTATAAACAATGATGAAATTAAATTGTTATTGTCTTCTCTTAAAAAGTAGGGTCTGGAGGTTTGTATTATTCTGCATTAGATTCATTGTTAATAGCTCCTTCCAACACTTTGGCATGCCTTAATAGTGATCCTTGGTTTAGTCCCTTTCTCTTTAATTAACCTTTTTACAACACTAGCATGAGGTCATACAATTTTAAATATAAAAGAAAAATAAAATAAAATAAAATAAAATAAAATAAACAAAAACAAAAACAAAAAACAAAAAGAGAACTAATAATCGTACAAAGATGTGTTAAGAATATAAAATTTAAAATATATAAATAATTACTGATATATGATAAGAGGCGAGATCTATACATGGGGGTCATTGTATGTGAATCTCACCCTTTATTATTTCAATTTTTGTGTTCGGTGGCTCTAAACCCACCACTAATGAGGTGGCAAAGCAAAAAAAAAAAAAAAAAAAACAGACACAACACATGCTGTGGCGTTAGGTAGGACTCTTGTCATCATTAGTAGTAGTTCTAATTAGAGCTCCCGCTCATTTTTCTTTTATATTTTTAATAGCAAGACAACTCTAACCTCGGTTGTTTTGACCAATTGACCACTTTCAAAGCTTTGATTTTAATTCTAGGGTGTTTGGCAAGAGTTTTTTTTTTACTAAAATAGTTAATAAAGATAAAAAATATTAAAATAATTAATAAGACAAAATATCAAATCGTATACATTAATTAATTATTTCTTTCTCTCATGATCATATATTTAACTATAGAAAAATTCATAAATTATCTTAAATATAACTTCTTTTTTTTTTTTATCTCATAAAGTAGTAAAAAAAAATCAATTATAATAGTCAAATTTTCAAATAAAACCTCTGTCCTCTCGGATGATCCCCAATCAAAATCAAAGCATATGGTTTGGGCTTCTATCAACGAAGATCATTTTCACTTTCCTTGGCGGCCTTGTGTATAAACGAACGGTTTTGATTACCCTGTAAGACTTTTATTGAAGGAAGTTATTGGGTTGGCTTAGTCAATCAAAGTTTGGCCAAGTATTATCCTGACGTGTGTCATGGTATTTACCTCACCCACGATGTCATCCTCCTTATAAATGGTCAATTAAAAAGCAAATACAGAGCACAATAACTTTATTGACGAAGTTTCCAATTTACCCAATAATGAATTCAATGCAGTCCATTCGATAAATTATTTGGTAATTCTGAAATATTTTTAAATAATATTTTATAATTATTATAATTGATAAGAAAAATAAAATTTATAATTTAATATTAAATGTTCGAGAATAGTAAAGAACATGATATTTAATAATCGAGAGTAGTATTATCACAAGTGTTTTAAAACCATTTAATAGTTTTTGGTTCATGAAACTTGTCAAATATAATTAGTGAAGAGAAAATTGAACAAAATAATTAGGATGTGAGAGTTTCATTATGTGAGGAAGCAATGTATAATTCTAAAAAACTCTAAACACCTCTCATGTTGAAGCTGTTCTTGTGCAATGAAATTACAAAGTAAATGGAAAGATAGGAGGGAATCCAAGGTGCAACAAATTTTGAACAAAACGATAAAAATTAAAAATTATTTCATTTGATCAACCATCGATGTAAGTATATTAAATTTTGAAGATATTGTTATAATAGTATTGATAGCGAGCTGGCATTAAATTTCTCCAACTCCACCACTTGATTGGATTTCTCCATTTTCACCACCAAACTCATACTATTATTGGGTCTGAGATTTTTTATTTTTTTATTTATTTTGGTGCAGACAATCCTAATTGTTGCATCTTATAATAAGGTAGAGCTGGATTTAATTTTCATTACCCAAATGATACTCTTTATCTATAGATATGGTTCAAAAAACTCCAACAAGGATAACAAATTTGGCAGGGGCTCAATACAATGCACACTCTCTCAATAAAAGTGATAATAAAAAATAAAAAAATAATAAAAAATAAAAAATGACCCAAATTTGACGGAGGCTTTTAATTTCTCAACTTAATAATGTACAATGGATCGTACACAGACAATGATGAAGTTAAATTGTTATTGTCTTTTCTTAAAAAGCAGGGCTTGGAGGTTTGTATTATTCTGCATTGGATTCATTGTTAACAGCTCCTCCAAACACTTTGGCATGCCTTAATAGTAATCCTTGGTTTAGTCCATTTCTCTTTAATTAACCGTTTTACGCCACTAGCATGAGGTGATACAATTTTAAATATAAAAAAATAAAAAAATAAAAGACAAAAAGAGAACTAATAATCATGCAAAGATGTGTTAAGAATATAACATTTAAAATATATAAATAATTACTGATATACGATCAGAGGTGAGATCTATACACGGGAGTCATTGTATGTGAATCTCACCCTTTATTATTTTAATTTTTGTGTTTTTAATAGCAAGACAACACTAACCTCGGTTGTTTTGACCAAATGGCCACTTTCAAAGCTTAGATTTTAATTTTAGGGTGTTTGGCAAGAGTGTATTTTTTTTTTAACTAAAATAGTTAATAATATCTTATATATTAATTAATTATTTTTTCTCTCACAATCATATATTTAACTATAAAAAAAATCACAAATTATCTTAAATATAACTTTTTTTTTACCTCATAAAATAGTAAAAAAAAAACAATTAAAATAGTCAAATTTTCAAATAAAACCTCTGTCCTCTCTGATGATCCCCAGTCAAAATCAAAGCAAATGGTTTGGGCTTCTATCAGCGAAGATGAATTTCACTTTCCTTGGCGGCTTTGTGTATAAATGAACGATTTTGACTACCCTGGTAAGACTTTTATTGAAGGAAATTCTTGGGTTGGGTTAGTCAATCAAAGTTTGGTCAAATATTATCCTTATTTGTGTCATGGTTTTTACCTCACCCACGATGTCATCCTCCTAAATGGTCAATTAAAAAGCAAATACAAAGCACCATCACTTTATTGACGAAGTTTCCAATTTACCCAATAACTTCCACATGCAAGGAATTCAATGCAGTCCACTCGATAAGTTATTTGATAATTCTGAAATATTTTTAAATGATATTCTATAAGTATTATAATTAATAAAAAAAATAAAATTTACAATTTAATATTAGATGTTCGAGAATAATAAAGAACATGATATTTAATAATTGATAATAGTATTATCACAAGTGTTTCAAGATAACTTAATAATTTTTGTCTATGAATCGAAGCGAATTAGATTCTTTTGAGTAAAAAAGTAGTAGTAAAGCGGTTAAACAACCCCCTCCCTCCCTCAATCATAAAATCAGAGAATAAAAAACACCAGTCACTTGGATTGTATTTCCAACAAGAGAACCAAAGTTCGTTTGGTCTCCAACATACAAATGTCTACAAATATCAACACATTCAAACCCAAAATCATCATCAGAATATACTAAACTAAAGTTAAAGTAATCAAAGCTCTCATTTGTTCCAAGAATTCGTAACCACATTATTGAAATGCAATTTTAGCATTAGAAGAAGCCCTTGAGAACTCCATCATCTGTGACTTGATTCTCTCTCTCCGATGGGTATCTCTAGAATTGTAGTGTCCTGGACAAATAATCATCTCTTCCAACACCTTTCCATGTTTGAGCAAAAACTTTGCTAGACTAATATCATTCTCACATTCTGAAAACCCTTGAATTTTCACTACCTTTAGGTTATGCAAGAAGAACTTCAAGGCTTGAGTTTGCAAGTCCCAGTATCGCTCTTCTCCTGAGTTAGACAAGTCCCACAATTCCCTGTTCCATTGCTGAAATAGGGATGAATCATCAAAGTATAAGCTGTTACTATAGATATATACATAAAAATGCAATTTATGTGTTGCGGATAAGGTTAGTGTGTATGGTTGGCTACTCACTCTCCTTTCGATCTTGTAATCGTTAGCAATCTTGATGATGAGAGTGTGGAGATTAGAAGAGCTTCTAAATAGGCATGCTAGAGCTGGAATGTTATGTTTGTTGAAACCGGTGCGTAATTCCAAGGTTTTGAGCTTGTTAAAGGGATTCAGAACACTTGCAAAATGTTTGTTCTTCGACAGAATCTGCAGCCAATAACAAAATGCTATGTGAATTATGAAATGTGTCCATGAAAGGAGATTGTGATTCTCTCCATTATATATTTGCAACGGAGAGGTTCCATTAAATAGAACACTTGCAAGTGTTTGTTCTTCGACAGAATCTGTGGCGAATAACAAAATGCTATGTGAATTATGAAATATGTCTATGAAAGGTGATTGTGATTATCTCCATTATATATTTGTAATTGAGAGGTTCCATTATATCATCCGCCTATTGAGTATAATAATCTTTTTAAATTTAAAATAATTATAAATTTATATTTCTATTTTATAGCTATTAGATTTGTAATGAAAATCTTCCATTCCATTAATGCATGTAAGCAATAATGTTTGTGTGGGAAAATTTAATTCACAATTTGGTTTTGTAGAAGTAGGGTTAAGTGTTTGATATATAGCTACATAGGAAAATGAAATGTTCCTGCGTCGAGGGAGGTGAGTTACATTGATTAAAATCTTCTATGAAGGATGTGCTATGGTGATTATTGTAAATCAAATGGAGTATAAATATATTGGCATGTTTAGGTAAGTATTCTGTTTGTATTCTAAATTCATATGAAAAATGCTCTGTGCATCTCCTATAGCCGTACATCTTCACATTTTCTCCCAACCAAAAATGGAGAGATTCATAATCTCGGCCACACAGAAAGAAATAACTGGTCATAATTTTCCACTTTCACTTGAAGTATGGTTGCCAATCATGCTTTTACACTTTGAAATATGCTTAAAAACCAAAGAATTCATCTAAATTTTAACAATGTGGACATTTCAAATGTAAGTTGCATCAAGAATGTGAAAAGATTATGAAGTAAAATATATACCTCAACACATTGGCTCTCAAGTGTCAGACTTTCGACATGAGAAAGACCAGTTAGAAAATTTGATATACTCCAACGCTTTGCTACAGTTATGTCATCATGAAGTACAAAGAAACCAACAGAAGCCTCATGAAGAGAATTCAAGTTCTCCAAACAACTGCTCTCAGTAATAGCATTATATTCCCAACGAATGATTTTAAGTCTTGGGGCTTCAATCTTCACCAAACTATTACTACTATAAGCATCAAAACAACTTGCAACGCGTAATTTCTCTAGTTTTCCACCCAAAATGTTCAAATCATTCAATTGAAAACAGTTTTCTAGGGTTAAATCTTCGAGCCCTCGGCAACCAACTTTGAGATTTTTCAACCCGAAACAAGCATCAAGACTCAACTTCTTGAGAAGAGGAACGAAGACTCTGTGAACAAATCAACAAGAGAGGACTGTTGATATAAAATGACTAGTGAGAGGGACAATGTGTGGAGTGATTGGAAACCACTCTTCATTATCGACAATGGAGGCAATCTAAAACCTGGATAACGAGACTTTAACTTGAAAACCCGCAATGATTCACAAGTGGTAACACATCTTGGGAGGTTAAAGTAATCATCCGTTGCAACTTCAATATCAAGCTCTTGAACATTACGCCTCACAGCACAGCGGATCAAGCTGTTTAAGCGAGAAAAGCTCAATTGTGCGCAGAATCGAAGGATTCTTAGATCAGAATTCTTGTCGCGGAGAGCTAGAACCGGGATGATAAAGTCCATTCCTTGAGCTAGAGGAGAGTGAACCCTTTTGCGAGTGCTCGAATATTTGATAATGGTTGATGAAAATGGCCAACCGAGTTGGTTGTGGTGGTGAAATCAAGATCAGGGAACGAGGACCATATCGATCGCCATCTTTTCGACAAAACGCTGGTTTGGGCAATGGATTTGATGGGTAGAAGGAAGAGAATATGATGAAGAACAGCGTCCGGGGGGTCGCTGATCCAATCTTCGCCTGTTTCGGTTTCATTTTCTGTTTTAAGAGTCTTTTTTTCTTGGCAGATCTTGTTTCCATTATTATTATTATTATTATTTTGTTGGGTTTGTTTTTGTTGTGAGTGTTTTGATCTCGGAGAGTATTATGAGGTTGGTTTAGGGTTGAAACTTTCAATGATGAAGAAAATGTGCTATATGATACGAGAACAGCGCTAGAGTTTGTTTGTAAGTAGAGATCTGAAATAACAAATAAACAAAATAAAGGGTGTAACATTGATAAATTGTCAATAGATATCTTATAAATTGTTTGATTTTTTTCTTTTTTCTTATGATCGAAATGTCTCATTCTATTGTAAATTACATAACCGGCCAAGTATAAACATATGTATGTTATATATTAAGGGACAAATATGAGTTTTCTCATAATGTTAAAATTACTAAACGTAACACTTCAAAAAAATTAAAAATTTAGTGTACTTTTCTCAAACATAACACTCTAATGTAATACTTAAAAAACGTAACACTTCAACGTAACATACTAAAAAATTCTTTAGTGTTATTTTTCTCAAACGTAATATTCTAAAAAAATTCTTTAATGTACTTTTTTCAAATGTAATACTCTAATTAATGTAACATACAAAACTCCTTAATGTACTTTTTCTGAACATGACACTCTAAAAATGTAATTCTCTAATATAACACACTAAAAAATTGTTTAGTATACTTTTTTAAAACATAACATTTAAAAAAAACTCCTTAGTTTATTTTTCTCAAACGTAGCACTCCAATCAATGTAATACACAAAAGCTCCTTATTGTACTTTTCTCAAACGTAACACTCAAATGCAATATACTAAAAAATTCTTTAGTATACTTTTCTCAAATGTAACAATATAACATTTCAAAAAAACTATTTAGTATATATGTATTTTTTCAAATATAACACTCTAATCAATGTAATATACAAAAACTCTTTAGTGTATTTTTTTAAACGTAACATTTTAATGTAACACTCTAATGTAACTAGAAAACCACACTAACAAAAATGTAGATTTCCATACTTGATAACCAATATTTCGGCCATCAATCCTCCCAAAATTTTTTTTTCCACACCTTACCTTTCTATTTTCATCCAAAAAACGAATAAGAAAATTAGAAAAATAAATCAACAAAGAGTATTCACTTAAACTTAAATGGCACAAAATCAAATAAATATAACTTTTCAAAACAAAAAGGATTAATTGGTTTATCAGAAAACTCTTAAGACTATAAATGGATCAACATTTCTTCATATGAGATTTAAGGCTAAATTTTCTTAAAATAAAATAGATTAAATGAAGGAAATTTTTTTTAGGAGATTGAACAATAATTTTCATATTTTAGACTTGTAATCCATATAGTCTCACATCTTTTCTTGTGATTCATGTAGTCCTTTTGGATATGTAATGACTCATTTATTTACCATATTGAAGTGTTACATTTGGGGAGTTACGTTGGAGTGTTACGTTTGAGCAAAATATACTAAGGAGTTTTTTTAGTGTTAGTGTTACATTCGAGAAAAATACGCTAATGAGTTTTTTAGTGTGTTACGTTGGAGGAATTTTTTTAGTTTGTTATGTTAGAGGAGTGTTACATTTGAAAAAAAAAAAATACACTAAGTTTTTTAGTGTTAGAGTTATATTTGAAAAGAGTACACTAATGAGTTTTTTAATGTGTTATGTTGGAGTATTATTTTTGAAAAAAGTACACTAAGAAATTTTTTAGGAGTATCACATTTGAGTGTTACATTAAAATGACAGAAACATGATTCAAAAATTGAATCCAACTTCTCTACAATGACGTCCCCCAATGAGGAAGTAGAAACGTCATCCAAATCATACCAAAATTTCAAATAGATTTTTATGATAAGGGTGTCAAAACAAACATGACATATCAGTATATTAGAAAATCCATGGGATTGGTTGGTGTAACCAATTACCATATGAGACTTTCTGATAACTTTCTCAATTTTCTTTAGTATTACTATCACATATTATTTATTTTCTAAGTAATACTCCAAACTCATACTTAATTACTCAAAAATTATCCAAAATTATCATTATATAATTCAGATTTATTTTATGCATAAACTCACACTACACAAATTTTATCTTGACTACACAATCACTCATCCAAAAAATTCTAGGTGGATAAGCTAGAAATCCCAAACTTCTCCTTATTTTCTACATTGCCATTACATTATTTTGGACGAGAGTATTGTATAGAGATATATATACTACTTATCAAATATTTTTTTGCATGATACCCACATGTTTATTTTAGGACAAATTACGATGGTAGTTCTTATATTTTAATTTTTGTGTCATTTTAATCTTATAATTTTAATTAGCTTGATTTTGACCATAAATTTATGCTTTTGTCATAATTTTAGTCCAATTGATTACAATTCTTTGTATTTTTTTTTATGAAAACATGCACATAAGTGTCATGTGTTATATTTTTAAAAGCAAAATTATAAACTTATTCTACTCAGTTAGTTAATCTAAACTAATTTAGTAATAATTTTTTAAAAAAACACTAACTATGTTATCAATTGGAATAAATTGAAACAAAATTTAAAATTAAAGGTTAAAATTAAGCCAATTAAAAATATAAGAACTAAAATAATATGAGAAATAAAGTATATATAGGACCACCTGTATAATTTGTCATTTATTTTGAGGTTCCACTCTTGATCAGCTTCGGTCATGGAATTCAGTCACTATGTTTTCAAAAAAAAAAAAAATAGAAATTAGTTTGAAAATATATATCCTAAAAGAGAGAGAGAGAGAGAGAGAGAGAGAGAGAAATGCGTATGAGAATTATGATTTTTTTTCATCTTTTTCAACAAACTAGCTTTCAGATTTATTTTTTTATTTTTATTTTTTTTGTGTCTCTTCCAAATTTTGAAAACGGAAATAAACAAAACGAATAATATTTATCAACATAAATTTTCATTGTTAATCCCATAAAATTAGGGGTGGAGAGCGGGTCGGTTGTGGTCAATCCGCCATTCGTCCGTTAGATTAACGGATTGAAGAAAATCAATCCGTATTTGTTCGTCAATCCGGCGGATATATATTGAGCGGAATGGTAGATTGACAGATGGATGCAAATCGGTTTGGTGGTTTAAAATTTTATAAATTTTTAAAATAATTCAACTTGTGGACTTCCTAATATATATATATATATATTATAGTCAATGATTTAAAAAAAATATTACAATCACTGCATGCCTCATCCACATATTACAATCACAACATACCTCATCCACAAAAGTGTTACAATCTATGGTTCTTAAAATATAAAAATAATTCAAACCACCAAAACCATGAACAGAACAGTAGTAGAGATTGTATGCCTATGTATTGTTACATCTTATCTGTTTTTAAAAACAAAAACCAACTAGCATATATCATATTTTTTATTTATTATCTTTAGAGTTAGATTTTAAAACTAAAAAATATAGATAAATAATGCATTTATTTTTTTTCAATTCAAAAAATATATTCAAGTTGAAAACTCTTTTTCAACAGAACATATTTAACAGAATATTAACTCTTTTTCAATTGAAAACACAAACTCAATATCTAAACAAATTGAAAATACAAAGTCTTACAAATTATTAGGGGTGCTCGCGGTTTGGTGGTTCTGTTGCTGCTAAAGGAACCTCAAATCTGCCATTTGTCTGAAGTTAGGCGGATTGGAAAAAATCAATTCGTAACTGTCTGTTCGTCATCACGTATCCATCCAAAATGCGGTGGATTGGTTCGGTTCGATCGGTTTGGACAAATCGGTATATCCGCTGCTCACCCTACATAAAATGACGTGATTATAACCAACATAATCCTTACTATGGTATTGATAGTCTCACCCCATGGTTTAGCTACATTGCTTTATTTATTTTTTTTATTTTTTTTTATTTATGAGAAAGCAAGAACTTGATATATTATATATTTGACAATATGTCGTCAATTAAAGTATATCGAAATATAAAATAAATCTAAAAATAGATAAAGAGAACCTTACCAGTCTCCATACAGAGAGAAAAATAAAACTCCATAACAAGAGGAGAAAACCTCTACATAAAGAGGTATTATTGCCAAAAAAAAAAAAAAAAAAATCACTACCAAACAATTACTTATCACCTTCACGATTTATTCATCATCACAACTGGTAGTTGTGGTACGTTAATCCCCACATCTATATTACAAAATAAAACGTGATAGTAGAGTGTAGATCGGTAACAGTAGAGTGTAGATTTGCAATGGTAGAGGTGGAAATGCGACGGTGGTGGTGGATCTAAGATGGTAGTGGTGGTGCATACATCGGTGGAGGTGATAGTTGATGAATGATTGCAACGGCCGAATGACGGTGGTAGTAGAAGTAGATCACGACCTTAGTAGTGGCGGTGGCGGTAGCGGTAGATGATGACGTTGGCAGTGGCTAGTGGTTGTGTGAATTTTTTTGAAAAATGGTAGAGAGGGAGAGAGAGATGAAAAAACAATATGAAAAGATTTGATAGATTTGAATTTAAAGAGGGAAATATAGTTGATGGAGGATTTATTGTTGTATTTAAAAATCAACAAAACTTAATGGTATTTAAGTTCCATAAATAGATTGTTTTGCACATGCGATGGAAGACTTTGCACGTATGGCAAACGGAGCAAGCCTTTAGTGGTAGATTACGGAAACTGCAAGAACATATGAGGGGCACCGCACGTGCAGAGGAAGTCTCCGCACGTGCGGTTGATTGCGTTGTTTCCTCAAATAACACTCTACAGTACAAGATATGGCCTTAAGGAAAGCCCAAAAGTATCACATAAATATGTCATATGTTACTTTAAAAATATTTTAAAATTTTCTTATAATGAGTCTCTTTATTTTCATTAGATATGTTGCTTCTTCTTTTTTTTATTTGACATATGAATTTGAACTTTTTTTCCGAACAAATTAATATATTGCAAATAAAACCCCAAACTCCTATGTTGTATTTTTTATTGATTAAAAGTATCACGTAGAAAGTATTTAAAAAACTTCTATTAAAAAAGTATATATCTTTATTTTCATTAGACATATTTCTATTTTTTTTATTTGACATGAATTTGCACTATATATGCGACAAATTAATATATTGCAAATCTGACACATGTCAAATCTAATAATTAATGGCCATGTTTGTTTGGCTCTTTGGAGATGGGGATTGGGCTAATAGTGTTGGGGACCCACCTAAAGAATGTTTGGTTAGGGAGATTAGTGAGGGGATTAACTATCCACTGGACTAGTAATCCCCTATATTAGTAGGATTACCAATCCTATGGGAAGGGTTAAGACTAGAAATTGAGTGAGGTGATTAGTAAATTTTTGAATGATTCTTAAGAAATTTATTTTTATTCAATCACTCTTACTCACTTATAAGATCTGTGGCGGCAAAGTGTAGATCTGCAACGGTGGAGTGTAGATCTGCGATGGTGGAGTTGGAAATGCGACAGTGCTAGTGGATCTAAGATGGTAGCGTTGGTGCATACATTAGCGGTGGTGATAGTTGATTAACGATCGTGGTGGCTGAATGACGGTGGTGGTGGAAGTGGATCACGACGTTAGTCGTGGCCAGTTGTTTTGCGAATTTTTTGGAAAAATTGTGGAGAGGAAGGGAGAGAGAAAGGAGAGAGCTGAAAAAAGAATATTAAAGGATTTAATAGATTTGAATTTAATGAGGGCAATATAGGTGATGGAGGATTTATTGGTGTATTTAAAAAGTCAATAGGACTTAATGGTATTTAAGTTCAATAAATAGATTGCTCTGTACTTGCGATGGAAGGCTTCGCTTGTGCGGCGATTTGTCCACCACATGCAACAAAGGGAGAAAGTGTTTGGTTGGAGATTGCGGGAAACCGCACATGCGGGCAAGGGCCTTTGCATGTGTAGAGAAAGTCACTACATGTGTTGCTAAGTGCGTTTTTGCTTCGAATAACACTCTCCACTACAAGATATGGACCGAAGGGAACCCCAAAGGTATCACATAAATATGTCACATGTTACTTGAAAAATATTTTTAAAATTTCTAATAATGAGTCTCCTTGTTTTTATTAGATACGTTGCTATTTTTTTTTATTTGATATATGGATTCGCACTTTTTTTTTCCCGAACAAATTAATATATTGCAAATCAAACCCCAAACACTTATGTTGTATTTTTTATTGATCAAAAGTATCATGTAAAAAGTATTTTAAAAAAATTCTATTAAAAAGTATATATCTTTATTTTCATTAGTCATATTTCTATTTTTTTTATTTGACATATGAATTTTCACTATATACGTGACAAATAAATATATTGCAAATCAGACTCATGTCAAATCGAATAATTAATAGCCATGTTTGTTTGGCTCTTTGGAGAGGGTGGTAGGACTAATAGTCTGTGGGATCCACCTAAAGAGTGTTTCGTTGGGGACATGAATGAAGGGATATATTCCTTTGGACTTGTACCAATCCCATGGGAGTAGTTGGAATTAGAAATTGAGTGAGGGAATTAACAAATTTTTACATGATTCTTAAGCAAAATTTATATTTTTTTAGAAGAAAAAAATAATTATAATATTAAAAAAATACTAAAAGTTTAAAAATATTAATTTTATATATTATTTATAGTATTACTAATTCAGTGGCGTACAACCAAACATTTTTTTCTTCTACATCTCCAATCTAATACCATCATATTAATAATTTTCTCTCAATCCCACCATACTCTTAATCTCTCTATCCTATGGAGCCAAACAAATGTTGCCAGTTATCCAAACTAATAAAACAATGAAGCATTAATGAGTATTTTAGAATTCTAGTAATCTAATTCTCGTAACCTGTCCTGTTGACTAGATTTATTTACCCATAAGTCCTTTTTTTTTTCACCTATCAATATGTCTAAAATGCCCTCTCTTCACTTTTTTCGTCCCTATTATTCACACTACTATGACTGCACCTCCGATTGCCAATAATCATATCCGGTGATGGTTTCTGGAAATCACTTCAGGTAATAGTTTTCAGTGACATTTTTTGGATTTTTTTTTCAACAAAAATAAACACCTATCATCATCACATCACTACTATCACCATAAACAAGACTCAATCATTCATTCTTACACACTTACTCACAAACATTTACATACACACACTCACTCACTTACTATCATTTACTTATCTACATATTCACTCACAGAAACACAACCACACATAGACATATACACAGAAAAAGTTAACAAAGACTAATATAATAAACTAATCAAAAACACATTTAGTGATAAATTTATCATAGAAAAAATTACTAATAAAATCACTCATAATTTTATCAGTGATGAATTTATCACTAATCGGTTTTTTTTTTTTAAAAAAAAAATTAAGAACAAAAAATTTTCTTCACTCACTCTTACTCACTTATAACATCAGTGATAGCGGAGTGTAGATCTACGAAGGTAGAGATGGCAATGGGATGGTGGTGGTGGATCTAAGATGGTAGCGGTGGTGCATACATCAACGGTGGTGATAATTGATGAACGGTCACGGTGGTTGAACGACGACAGTGGTGAAAGTAGATCACGACATTGGTGGTGGCGATGGTGGTAAACGACGACACTGGTGATGACTAATGGTTGTGTATAATTTTTGGAAAAATGATAGAGAGGTAGAGAGAGAAGAGAGAGAGAGAGATGAAAAAGATAATATGAAAAGATTTGATAGATTTGAATTTAATGAGGGCAATATAAGTGATGGAGGATTTATTGGTGTATTTAAAAATCAACAAGACTTAGGTATTTAAGTTCCATAAATAGATTGCTCCGCACATGCGATGGAAGGCTCCGTACGTGCGGCAAAGGAAGCAAGCCTTTTGGTTAAAGACTGCGAAAAACTGCAAGTATGGACGAGGGGCACCACACGTGCAGCTGACCACGTTTTGCCTTGATTAACACTCTCCAATACAAGATATGGACTAAAGGGAACCCCAAAGGTATCACGTAAATGTGTCATATGTTACTTTAAAAATATTTTAAAACTTTCTAATAATGAGTATCTTTATTTTTGTTAGATACGCTGCTAGTTTTTTTATTTGACATATGGATTTGCAGTTTTTTTGAACAAATTAATATATTACAAATCAGACTTATGTTAAATCTAATAATTAATGATCCAAACTAATATAGCATTAAGGCATTAATTAGTAGTTTAGAATTCTAGTATTCTAATTATCATAACCATTAAACAGGTGCTGCCACACATGCTGATTAGTACAGGCCACACTTAGTTTTTTGGGCTAGGACTTGAACATGTGGTGGAGTGTGCTCACACGTGCAATGGAAGGTTCTGCACGTGTAGCAGTTTGTCTCGTACGAGTGGCAAAGGGGGCAAGCCTTTGGTTGGAAACTGCGAGAAATCGCTTGTGTGGCCGAGCGTATTTTTTCCTCGAATAACACTCTCAAGTCAAAGATCTAGACAAAAGAGAAGTCCAACCCTTAAAATAAATAAATAAAACAAGGAACTAATGTTTTAAAGATGAGCCCTAAATCTAGAAGTGCAACTCAGGCGAGTTTGGTTGGACTGGAAGGTTACCCAGGCTCATCCCTAATTATGTTTGGAAGTGTCCAAGCCCACTCAAGCCGTGTAGCTCTACTTTTTATGCCTCATTTTGGAAGACGAATAAGCCCTACAGTATCAGACTCCTGCGGTTCCGAGTCTACTCTCACAATTGCAATGTGAAATAGATAAACACCAAAGAGTCCAAATCCGACAAATATTTTGAAAAATCAATTTTGAATCAAATTGCCAAAAATAGACTGCTTTGCCAGATACAGAGTCGTCACCTAAATATTTTTGAGAAATTTAGGAAACCCATGACTCGTGCCAAAGGCCACGTGTCACCAAGATTGTCTTGGCTCGGGAACTTAGGTATGAGAGGGGAAGGTCATGAATTGAGCACCCTCGCTTGCCCGATCAAAGATTGGCCTCTACTAATCATGATGTCAATCTTTATTACATTATATGCTCTTGTTCCAGTTATTAGACTAACATTACTATATGATGCGCGCACACAAGTATAGACTAATTTGCAAAAATTGGAGCATTTGATTTGATGTTTGTTTGCAAACTTTTTTTGTGAATGTGCCACTTGAAAAAGTGGGGTTAAATGCACATTTTAATCGAATTATTCCAATTCAAGCAACTAGCCTTCATCCACAGGCATTCAAACAGTTTATCAATCAAGCATTTAGTCTCATGGCAAGTATGTTAAACATGGCAACAATCACATGCATGCGATATGCTAAAGCAAGTAAAGGCTCACCTAGTACTCCAAGCTAAAAAAGATGAAAGAGTTAGAAAAATGCATGATCCCAACTATGCAACATGACTAATGCAACACATGCGATATGCAATTACTAAGCTCGGCTACTAATATGGCATATGAATCAATTTGATAGCATGCGGTCTAAGCACGTATTCAAAGAATGTTAACTAATAGTGTAAGTTAAAATGATGCACCGAGCCTCGATGCATGCAAGACAATGGATATAAGGCATGAGAGATGCTAAACGAAACAAAATGCCCTAATCTAACCATCATAAGTTAGTAAATAAAAGGGAGAAAGACGTAGGGTTGGAAGACGTACACATTATTACAACATTGGTGCTCTCTCGCAGGAGGATCCAAATGAACTAACTAGCTAAGCTAATTAACTAGCCATTACAAAGCGAATTAACTAATTATTACAAACCGAATGAAGCTAACTATTCTATCTAGTTATTACAACATCACAATCTAACTAATTAATTACACTAATTAATTAATTACAAAATTCTAATTAGCTAACTAATTAATTACAACATGAAGTAACTAAATTAACTACTTAATTACTCCTCCTCGGGAAACGAGGAATGCTCATGCATGTGTGGACTTTCCACCCAAAAAAGCCACTGTTTCTGCTGCCAGATGCCTTTGTTGCACAGCAAAACACTTACACTAATTTCCACCTTAGAACCAACTCTATTATGTTTCAACAAGTCATTGTTGGATTTTGCAAAGGTGGCCGGCAGACTTGAAGTGGTGGCCTACCGGCCACAAATGATGGTTTGCTGTCTACAGGAGGTGGCCTACCGGCCAATGATGCTTGGTTCTTCTCGCTGCAACAGAGAGCAAACAGAGCAAGAGCAGGGTATTCTCAAGGGTTGTTTGCATAATTTACCCCTCCTTATCATCAAACAGCTCAAAGGAGTGGTAAACTTGATTTACAAACCATCAATCGATGCAATTTCATTGTATGATGGCCTATGAACCAAAGTGTGCAAATTCAACAAGTGCAACAAATAAAGACTCTCAAACTCCCTCCCTATCATGAATTGATCAAGGGTAGTGGTTGACATTGATTCTTGAACTGTTTATGTCACTAACAAGTATGAAATGATTCAAGACTCAATGGTTCAATTAACGTCCGATTGAACCCAAACCAAATTATTATCTTGTATCATTTAGTCCCAGTTTTATTATTCCATTTTAATTACCTTTCCATTCTTTAATTCATTAAGTCCAAATGTGAGCTTTAAGTCCTCTAATGGAAAGAAGTATCAAACCAAGTGTTGTTTTGGGTATGAGAGAAGTTTCATGCCGTTGGTAATGAACCTCCAAAGGGATTAAACCATTAAGCACAAGATCTTAATCTCATGCTTTAAACAAGCAACTAGTTTGAATGAACTTTCAAAGAAAATGAAAATCCAAGAAATGAGGGAGGTTACAGAGGTGATTAAGAGTGATCACAAGTATGGAAAACCATAAATAAACACTATCAACTCAAATAGGATGGTGGTTAAGGCCTAAACCACCAAACCTATGAGGACTATTATACTATAAGCATGTAATACAAAGCTCAAATGTAATGAACACTCAAAAACAGTTTGAAAATAGGTCTAAAACAATCCTAAAACATGCTGGAATTAAGCTAACAAAAGATAAAATAATAAGCTAAAACATGGAGCATGCTAGGCTAGTAAACAAACACAAGGAGGGGAAGCTACCCCCTCCATTTTTGAGACTTCAAAACAACATTTTTATCCACTAAAAAAGCTCTAAAAATGAATGTAAAAAATCTCAAAAAGACATGGTGTAAAGATGGGAAACACAAGGGTAAAAGCCAGAAGAACAAGGTAGAAAGAAGGGTGAACCACCCCTCTACCATTTGAGACTTTAGACCACAAGTTTCAGGCCAAAAATACAGAGTTTAGACAACCCAAAAACAATAGGAAAACTAGCAACTAAAGCAAAGCAATGAGCAAAGCCTTATCTATACTGTATATTAAGCAAAAGGGGGTTTTTAACCCCAGTCCTTGTGGGAGCTCCAATCTCCCAATCTAAATTTTCTGATTTTTTGATTTAAAAAAAAAAAAAATCTTAGCATTTATTAACTTCTCCCAACCCTTAAGTCTTACCATCATAATAACACTTTAATGCATTAAAAACAAGTATAAAAAAAATTCTTTAAAATCCAACACATATGAATTTCTTGAAAAGTTCCAACACATATGATTATTATCCTTCATAATAACACTTTAATGCATTAAGAACAAGCATAAAAAAAATTTCTTGAAAGTCCAACACATATGATTATTATCAAAATATTAAACTTTAATATAATATAATTAAAAAAAAGACATTTAATTCCTTGAAAAGTCTAACACATATGATTATTATTAAAATATTAAACTTTAATATAATATAAAAAAAGAAAAAAAGAAGACATTAAAAAAGAAAAGAAAAAAAAGACATTTAAAAATCGCAATTTACATATATAGATACTAGCATATCACCTGTGCTATGTACGGATTGTGTTTATAATTATCCATATATGTGAATTGTGATTTTTAAATGTTTTTTTTAATGTCTTCTTTTTTTCCTTTTTTATATTATATTAAAATTTAATATTTTGATAATAATCATATGTATTGGGCTTTTCAAAGAATTAAATGTCTTTTTTTTATTTATTATATTATATTAAAGTTTAATATTTTGATAATAATCATATATGTTGGACTTTTTAAGATTTTTTTTTTAATATTTGTTCTTAATGCATTAAAGTGTTATTATGAGAGATAATAATTATATGTGTTGAGACTTTTCAAGGAATCTATATGTTTTGGATTTCAAAGAATTTTTTTAATGCTTATTCTTAATGCATTAAAGTGTTATTATGAAGGTAAGACTTTGGAGTTGGGAGAAGTTAATAAATGTTAAGATTTTTTAAAAAAAAAAATCAAAAAATCAAGAAATTTAGATTGAGAGATTGGAGCTCCCACAAGACTGGGGATTAAAAATCCCATTTTGCTTAATATATAGTATATATATAATTGTAAACACAATTATCTAAGGAAAATGGGGTTTTTAATTTACAAGCCTTGTGGGAGCTCTAATATCCTAATCCTAATTTTCTAATTTTTTGATTTAAAAAAAAAAAAATCAACATTTGTTAATTTCTCCCAATCCCTATGTCTTTTGGGAGATTTGGTCAAAACCCCATCATAATTAAACTTTAATGCATTAAAAACCAGCATAAATAAAATTCCTTGAAAATTTCAATACATCTATATATATATATATATATTATATTATCTATGTCTACCTCTATCTATCTATCTATATCTATACTATATATTAAGTAAAATGGGATTTTTAACCCCAAGGCCTGTGGGAGCTTCAATATCCCAATTTGAATTTTCTAAATTTTTTATTAAAAAAAAAAAAAACTCAGCATTTATTAATTTTGTCAAAATTCTCTGATCAGCATTTATTAACTTTTTTCAATCTACATGTCTTTCCACATGCCTGCATTTATTGATTTGGTGAAAATTCACTGATTAGCATTTAAAATCCCCTCATACAAATAATTATAGATACAATCTGTGTATAGTTACTACAATATCATTTTCAATTTCTCTCATACACTATGGTTAGTGATAAGATTGTTAAATTATTTTTATAAAAAATCTTTAAAAATATAATTTATATATTTTAAAAAAATCTAAAATAAATATAAATATCTATAATTATCTCGTGCATAGCACGGGTGATAGGCTAGTACCTCTTGAAGAGAAGATCAATTTTAGCCAACAAATCAAGGCTTACACACCCTCAAAAGCTCAAACTAGGCTCAAAGGTACCTCAGCTCAAAGATGTTAAGGTTTGGTTTAGAGTGTATAAGCAAAAGCTTGCAAAAAGCTAAGAAATTGCAAGAAAGAGAGAGAATTGTATAGAGAGAGAGAGAGAGAGAGAGAGAGAGAGAGAGAGAATTTTTGCTCTAAAAATTCCAACCTTGAAAATGGAAGAAGAGGCCTCCTATATATAGAAAACCACGCAACTCCCTCAGAAATATGAATACATACACGTGTAAGAAGGTGCATGCATTTGTGCCAATAGTTGGCATAATTGGCAGAAAAATATCTGCAAAACAGGCCACATCAGTGGCCGACAACCAAAATCTGTGGCCGGCAGCCAATAGCAGTGGCCGGTAGGCCACAAGAGGTTGCAGGCTTGAAAAACTTTAGTTTTGGTCCAAAAATAAGGCAACAGGTGTGTAGGGTTTGAAAGGCTCAAAGCTATGGCATTCCGCTGAGAACTTCCGAGCACTTAATAAGCATACACACATTCATCATTGGGTGTGAAAGTGGTGGCGTCCAAGTCGCAAGGGCAGTCAAAAATGAGGTGTCTACGATTACTCCTCTTTGACAGAACTTGGAATCATGAAATGACGTGAGTGAATGTCAAAGTCCGAAGACGACACATTTTGACAAGGCAACAAGACTTGGACAAACAATCAAGAAAAAAATAAGATGGTTGTGCTCGCAAGCTGCCTACGTATCCCTTTGCAAGGAATTGAACCAGTGTAGTTCTGGGGCAAGATGTAAATGATATGCACAAAGAAACTTTGAAGCTAGACTCACACACTTCGCGAAGCCTGCTATTTTGAAAACTCATGATCATGCAAGATGATGCAATAAGCAATAACATATGTAATAAACAATAACATGATAATAACATATGCATGAGCGGCTCTAAGCTTTAAACCAACACAGGTTCCATGCAAAAAGATCTAAGACACACTCTAACTACGCCAAAACGCGGGACGAGGAAAGAAAACATCGCTCAGGGTTGCGTTTCACATGTCCTAAGAAATTAGGAAATGCAAACCGTCTAGGTCATGTTTCACACATCCCGAGAAAAGGAGAAAACCACTTGGGCTCGCATTTCATGCGTTCCAAGACAGAAGAAAAATCACTCAAGCTCGCATTTCATGTGTCCCAAGATTAACCCGTCCAGGGCCACGTTTCACGCATCTTGAGATAAAGAAAAAATCACTCGGGCTCGCATTTCATGCGTCCCGAGATAAAATTCGCTCAGGTCTGTGCTTCACGCGTCCTGAGATGCAAGAGAAACCTCTCGGGCTTGTGTTTCAAGCGTCCCGAGATAAAAGCTGCTTAGGGCCACGTTTCACGCATCTTGAGATAAACCCACCCAGGGCCGCACTTCACGCGTCCTGAGATGGAAGAAAAATTGCTCAGGCTCGTGCTTCACGCATCTCGAGATAAAAGCCGCTCAAGGTCGTGCTTCACGCATCTTGAGATAGAAAAAAAATCGCTCAGGCTCGCATTTCACGCGTCCTAAGATAAAAAACAAAAGATGCAAAGAGGAATTAACGTGTGCGATAGATGCACAAACTGAACAAATACAATAGATGCACAAAGTGAACAAGATTACACATCAATATATTGACAATGCATGTTCCATGCAAGAGAGATAACCAATGTACGATGTTAATCGAAAGCATTTTCTATGCAGGAAACAAAAAAAAGCATATCTATGCAAAAATTAAAAGCATAATCTATACAAGAATCATGACTGATGCAGGACATGTGTGCAACATAAGTATATGTGATAATGCACATTCTATGCAGTAAAAGAGAACAAATATGTAATTCGACAAAATGACTAAAACCGATATTCGCTGACAACCTCCGATTTATCTCTCGGAGACTGTGCAACATGTTCACAAAGGATACACCTCGTTCATGTTGGCAAGTGGGGAACATTGTGTGCCGAAACATAGTTTTGAGCTCCCTTAGAAACAATCTGGACCCAATAGTGAACCTTTCATACACTTCTTAGGAAACAAAGACACAAAACAGCATCAGGACATAGAGGAGGGCCACCGGCCACTCGTTGGGCACAAAGGAAGAGCACCAGCCACCTGCCGGCCACCAATTCAGCTTACCGACCACAGATGTGGCCTGCCGGCCACCTATCGACCACCCGTGCCAGAACGGGGGTAGAAATGTCCTTTCACCTTGGGTCTTTAAATATACCATCCCACACTTCTTTTCCTCACTTCTACACATCCGAAAACCCTCTCCCTCTCTCTCTAGGTGCATCTTCTCTCTAGATTTGCGCTTTATACACATTTTCCAACACCTCACGCAAACTTTTTTTGTAAAACCCTCTTGATTCTCTACACTCTGAACTGATCAGATTTTGATTTCATCACTTTTTCTACATTTCCACCATTTTAGGCTTGTTCCCCTCAAGTTTCTCTCGGGTTTCATGAACTTTCTTGGATTTTGACATTTTCTCTCATTTTCTCTCTCATAGGATTGACTTTTTCCAAGTTTTCCCTCTTTTCTTAATTTTTCTTCATTTTTCACCCACTTTTCACCCATTTTCTAGATGGCAGATGATATGTCTCACGATGGAGCTCTTCCCGAGGTTCCACCTGTGTTTTCACCTATAGTTGAGGTAAATAAGCCAGCAGTTCGCACTAGAACTCGAGCCTGAGCGACTACCACTGAGGGTATGGCCCTTTGATCCTACGACTTATTACTCCCGCACAGATATACTACCACTTGGAGGTATCAGACGCTTCAACGATTTTGCTCGTGGCGTGCCAGAGGACTTTTTGCTGAGGGAGCCATCCTCCTAGCTTTCATCTAGCACTATTGAGGTATGAACTCTATTTTCATGCATTATTCTTGCCTTTCCTTTAACTGCATTTCTTACACTGCCTTTCATCTGACTGCTCTTTTATCACGGCCTTTTATCTAATTGCTCTTTTATCACTGCCTTTTATCTAATTCACTTGTTCTCTGCCACAGGTAGACTTTCGTGCCTACAGGGAGTATGACGTGACCACGGCGAGAGATTGGTATGATGAGCTCCCTATCGGGGTCCGCGACATCGTTGACAAGGCTAGCTTCTGATTCACTTGTTCTCTGCCACAGGGAGACTCTCGTGCCTACAAGGAGTATGGCACGACCACGGTGAGAGATTGGTATGATGAGCTCCCTGCCGGGGTCTGCGACATCGTTGACGAGGCTAGCTTCGACCTATTTTGCTTCGGACTGTTACACCTCATAGTGAGCTAGCCCTTTCTCGAAGCGTTGGTGAAGAGGTGGTAGGACACCACTAACTCCTTTCACCTCTCTACTGCTGAGGAGATGACAATGACTCTCTACGACTTCGCTATGCTCACATGCTTAAGAGTAGGGGTGATTTGATCTCCTTTGACACAGACATGGGTGAGTGAGAGACCACTTGGATCCACCTGTTGGAAGCGCGCCCACCTCTGTACCGGCCAGCCATGGTGAGATACAGTTGGTTCATCGAGTAGTTTCACAAGAGTGAGCCCGAGACACTGAAGGAGATGGAGTTGTATCCCCGGGGCTTTCTGATGTTTGTCCTCAGTACCACCTTGTTTTTGAACAGGTGGAACACCATAGGTTTATACCTGCTGAGTGCCCTGGTGACTCTGTCCTGGGTACGATTTTATGATTGGAGCAGAGCTGACCTTGCCTCCCTTTATGGCTATATAAGCTCCACTTCCTGCATGAGGGGAGAGCGGGTCGGAGGGTACTGGCGAACCTAGGAGGTATGCACTCCACTTTCTACTTTACACTTATGCTTTCTACTCTACTGTAGACACCCCATTTTTGACCGTCCTTAAGACTTGGACGTCACCATTTGAACACTTGGTGATTATCCATGTTTGTGTTTGTTTGGAGTTCCCGGAGTTCTCGGCTACGCGCTTTGCCTCAGGATTTCCGAACTCGACTATTTTGTGTCTGGTTTTGCACCAAACACTTGTGTTTTGCCTTGGAGGGGCAAAGAATGCCTTTTGAGGCATCCCCACACACCACCGGCACTAGATTGAGGCCACTGGCTGGTTTTTCTTGCCATCGGCAATATATATTGCCGGCCGGCATTATTTGTTGTCGGCCGGCACTAAATTTTGTCAAAATGACATTCTTTGCCGGCCGGTTACTGTGCAGTTGCTTTTTCAGATATTTTGAGGCAGTTGTATTGCATTTGCTTCCCCTCCATACACGTGTATGGAGGGATGCCCCTCTTGTTTGCTTACTAGTTAAGCATTACAAGATTGCCTCCTCTATAAGAGGAGGCCTTCTCTCCCTTGTTCTAGGGTTAGAAAAATTGGAGAGGAGAAGGAAAAGCTCTGGTTTTTAGGGTTTACTTTGGTGTATCTAACCTATATCTATATCTCTTCTTCTCTTGCCCTTGTGTGTGTTTGTGTCTCATTATTGCACACAAGCACATAGTATTTCACCTTCCCTTGGCTACTGAGGTCCCAAGAGGTTGTTCTTGCTGTTCTTGACTGGTTTGGAGCTCAAGGAAGCAACAACATCAACATTTGTGAAGAGGTCTACAAGGGTAACAAAACTAGCCTTTTATTCCCCATTTTTGCATCCTATTTTTACCTGTTTTAAAGCTGTTTTTAAGCTTAGTGTTTAATACAAAAAAGTTCTATTTTTTAGTCCTCTTCATAGTTTATTAAGGGTGCTTTGTGCTTTGGGGAAGTTTGGCCCCTTTTAGGCCTTGAAAGGCCCTTGTTTTAGGCCATTTTGTTGAGCTCCGGGATTTTGGTGTTTGGGTCTCTTCACCACTGAAATCTTGAGGGATTTCAGTGGTGTAGATGATGCCTTGAAGTCCCAAGAAGGAGAGGGCCACCCCCCTTTCCTTGTTGTCCTTGAAAAGGACAAGTTTTGGCTTCTTGAGGAAGCCTTTGTTGGTGTGTGTGTTGAGCATGTCTAGGCTGCATTTTATGTTTATTATGCCATGATATAACATTGCTAAGAGTTGGTTTTGGTCCCTTATGCATGCTTAGCATAGTTACCATGTAATGCCTTGTGATCCCTTAACATGTCTTAGGTTGTGTGCCTTTGTTTCTAGCATGTTTTAGGCTTACATTTGTGAAGCTTGTATGCTTATTTTGCCATGCTTTAGGTCTGTCCATAAATGTTTGGGTTGATCTTAGCATGCATTGTATAGCCTCTTTGCATTTTAGGCTTGCTAGCCTTGAGCATGAATGTGTAGCATGCCTTGTTTGCATCATTTCAATGGTTTGAGACCATTTGCCATGTTATTTCAGTCCCTTAAACATGCTCATATGTTTGTATTGCATGCCTCTTTGATGTTTCAAAAGCTCATGTTGTATGTTCCTTGGGAGAGCATGTGTGCATGCCCTTTAATTTAAACCATATAGATGCCATCTAAGTGGTCCTTTGGGCTTGATTTTGTATGCTAGAAATCTGTTTTTAGTTGCTTAAGTCTTGCCATGTTTAGTCTTGTCAAGTGTAGTTCAATGCCCTTTGACTAGCCTTGAGCACTTGGGCCATACTTGCATGCTAATGTTGTCTCATTTGGGTTGGTTTAGCACCATACTCTAACATGATTTTTAGAGCTTGTGTTGCATGCTAATTGCCCATGATATCTCTTTTCAAGTATACTTGAATGTTGCTTGGTTAGTACTTGAAGTTTGAACCATAACATGTGCATGTGTGCATATGTGATTAGCTTTCATTTTTGGGCAATTTGGCTACTGATTTTGGGCTAATTTGGAATTGCCTAAGTCATGTTTAAGTTCACCCCATTGTTAGGTTTGTATGATTGCCTTTCATATGTGTTTGCATACTAGCATTCTCGCTTGAATTGCCATGTTACATGCCTAGTTAACATGCTTAGGGTTGCATTGCATTGGCATGCATGCTCCACCTCTTGACCAAGTCATGATGGAGGTAGAAGCCCCTTGGTTTGTTTGTTTGCATTGCATGCAATTGAAATGAAAATTGCACACTTGATCCTTGGGGCCGTCATGCATGGGAATGCGTGATTGGTGGCCCGAGAATCGAGGCACATGCCCCTTTGAGTCACAAACATGATAAGGAGTGTGTTTGGTGCATACATTGCTTGAATAACATTGCCATGCAATATTTTGCCCTCTGCTGCTGTGAGTTGCAGGTTCTACAGGAATTCATTGTCGGCCGGCAATGTTTAATGCCGACCGGCAATCAATTATCAGCCGGTGGATGAATTCTGTGCCGACGGCCACATATAGCAGCCGGTGGATATTCTGCTTAGCCGATGGTGATCCCCAGTATCCAAGGAAGTAGTTCTGAGACTTTGGTAGTTTTCAGAAGGGCAGAGCAAGGAAAACAGAGGCAGTCCAGGCATGGTAGTGCGATTCCGAGCAAGACCCGAGCACGTGCTACATTTGGCTCTCCTCCTGAGGCGGTTTACTGTTTTTCTTAGTTTAGTTAGTTTGTCAACTAATTAGGCTATTTGTAATATTTAATTAGCTTGCGTAGTTAATTATTTGTATTATTCTTTCGGTCCCTCTGAGCGAGGGCATATCTGTAATAAGTGTGGGTGAGTGGTGTGTATGTCTTCCAACCCCCACTTCTTTCTCCCTTTTACTTACCTGCTTTTAATGGTTAGTATTAGGGCACGTTTATTTTAGCATACCTTATGATAGCATGCGTGCATCCATGCATTTGTTGACATGCATCGGGCTCGGTACATTACACAAACTGCATTGTATTTTCAATTCCAAATTGAATACGTGCATCGAATAAAGTGCATTTCACATGTCATCTTTAGGGTTAGCCGAGCCTACTCTAAATTGCATCTTTGCCTGTGTTGCATTAGCCATTTAACATGAACTAGGTCATGCATGTTTGCTAACTAGTTTCTTGTTTTGGCACGGAGTACGATGTAAGTATTTATGCTTTAGCATATCGCATGCGTGTGAATGTTAACATAATAGTATGCTTACCATGCGGCTAAGTGCTTATATGAGATAAACTGTTTGAATGCCTGTGGGTGGAGGTTGGATTGTTTGAGTTGGGAAAACTCATTGAAATCCGTGTTTTAGCCTACTTGCGAGTAGCAAATTCCAAAGCATTTTCAAAACAAACGGATATGCAATGTTTGTTTCCAAATTAGGCAGTCTAGTCTATACTTGTTTGCTGTGCGCATAACATAGTAATTCTAGGCTAATAATTGGAATAAAAACACATAATGTTTTCAAAAACGGATATCACGGTTAGTAGAGACCGGTCTTCGGATCGGGCGAAAGGGGGTGCTCATAGCTGACCTTCCCCGATCGTACCCAAGCTTCCGAGCTAAGACAACTTTGGTGATGACGGACACGTGGCCTTCGGCACCGAGTCAGGGTTTCCTAAATTTCCCATTTTAAAATATTTAGGTGGTGACTCTGTATCTGGCAAAGCAGTCCATGTTTGGCACTACTTTTCAAAAAAATCTGTTTTTCTTCAAAACGATTTGCCAGAGTTAGACTCTTTGGTTCAGATTTAGAACCGCAACAAACAAAAAGGGGAGTCCGAACTGTAAACCGTGGGTTCCCCCGCAGACCTGTTACATCTACATTTTTTGCTTTATATCTGTTTAACACCTGTGCTTTCTGCTTTGCACTTTCTATATTTGTTCATGCTCTGTGCCTTCTATTTTGCACTTTCTATATTTGTTCATGCTCTGTGCCTTCTGTTTTGCACTTTCTATATCTGTTCATGCCCTATGCTTCCTGCTTTACACTTTCTATATCTATTCATGCTCTGTGCTTTCTCCTTTGTACTTTCTATATCTGTTGATAACATTGCTGTCGTTTCTTTACAGTTGTGGGTTTACGCGTATTTTCAGCTCTTGCTCCAGAGCCAATAGAGGAGATCCCTCTATTGTTCCTTACTCGCGACAGTACGACGGTCGGTGCTAGCACCGGAGGCGTGAGACCTTCGCCTTCTTCCGCCGCTACTTCGATACAGGGGTCGCCGATGAGATAACCCGCAACTCACAGTCATTTTTGCTTTGATACTGTTCTGATTCATACTTTGGTAACGTACAGCAACTAACAATCTGTACTTTCTCTGTTCATAGATCTCATGGCAACCTTGGGCAACGATGCCTGCTGGGTGGGGGACCAGTATGCGGGAGCTTGGGGCACATCTCACTTCTGAATTTTGCTCAAGGGCCCAGTCTGTTGGGCTTGGTTTCTGAGTAAGCGGTTCATACACCAGATCGTGGGCTCACCTGATCCAGTCATTCCCATGCCACCCGCAGCGTCTATGAGGACAAAGGATAGCCTACCGGTTGATGTGATCATACAGTTCATGGTAGGCCTAGATACTGACTTCTTCAAAAGAGAGGCCGACTACATGACATTTATTCAGACCCATCTTATGCCTCCTCTGACGGGCGCTCACGCAGGCGAGGAAGTAGGAGCTCCTATGGCGGGTGAAGCGACTCAAGCGACCAGGGCCCACACTAGAGGAGTTTCTCCCGTTAGGCAGACTACTTGTTGCCTAGAGCTTCCCACTGCGCTTACATGTTGGCGGCTGACTGGGATTGCTTACCAGATTCTAATCGAGCCAGCAGAGGCACGGCATGAGTATGCCGGAGTTTGAGGCACGTCTCAAGTACGGACCACACTTTACAATTTGCACCCCACATTTTTATTTCAGATATGTTTATTCTAGACATTGATCATCCAAATGCACTTGTAGGCACCTATAGAGTATATAGAGAACCTCCTCGAGCTAGTCACTTCTTTGATGGGCATAGTGCAGATAAGGGAGATGTTGCTTGGTCTCAATGGTATCTAGGTAATTTCCTTCAATTCAGCATGCATTACATTGCTAACTCTATTGTGCACCCCGTTATCATACTCTCATTGATACATTGGCACTTCAACTGTAGTCTTTCACAAACTGCACTGTTACACTATATTGGCACACTGTACTCATACATTGTACTTATACTGTATCTGCTTTCGACATGACACTTATTCTGCATACTATGCCTGTACCTGATACACATATTATAGCTTATATGTGGACAACTGTTTTCCAGATTTCATCCGTGCCAAGGGCACTAGCAGCAACAACAGCACTAGCATTGACAATACCTCCTCTAGTATCAGGGAAGAGAGAGAAGCAGGCCCCAGCACATGGCTAAGATGTGCACCGCGGTCACAGCAGGGATAGAGGCACCTGAGGCCAGAGTTGTCCCTCAAAGCCCATTTTGAGCGACGATGATGCTGAGACTAGTGACTCCAAGGAGGCAGTGAGTCGACATTCTGAGTCATCGGAGAGTGGAGATGATGATGTTGGCTCGGGGTCCGAGAGTGGAGGTAACACCAAGATAGGCTCTAAGGTAGGGAGCGGAGATGATACCGGCTCTGGTTCAGAGCTTGATTCTGCCAGTGGTGCTGATGGAGACAGTGCCCTCGAGTCCCCTCCGAGGAAGAGGAAGAGGACGAAGAGGGCCTTTCGAGTCTGAAACGGCTGGCGCCAATTTATGTACTTTTTGCTTAGTTTTTTTTTTTGTTTGGTAGCGTTAGCACATGTATAGCTTCAGATTATTTTTTTTTTTTGCATTTGAAACTTGTACTCATTTTTTGTAAGAAACCATGATCAGAATAAAACGTCATAGTTTTTATGAAAGTGTTGTTAATTTTTTGCACCACGAGCACCATATTTGCATGAAATGGACATGGAATTGAATTTGCCAAGAGAGCACTTGATTGAAACAATGTTCTTAATCAAATAATGAGCCGACCAACAACCAAAATACAAAAAACAACTCTGTAATACCCCTGTTTCGTAATATGTTAATTGGTCCTTAATATGAGTATGATTATGTGTTTAATATGATTTTGTGTGCCATTATGTGGTCTTGGATTTCTATCTGTTCACCGTAGGAATATCTGTTTGATTTATCTGCTTTGGAAATTTAATTAGAGGCCTTATCGGCCACAGAACCCGAAATTGATTACGCCATTGTGATTGGCATAATTTTTGGAACCTATGGTGAAATTTAATTGAAAATTGATTCGGGTCAGATTAAATCGATTAAATCGGTGAATTAGAGCCCAATTATCTTATTAATATTATATTGGCCTTAGTGGGTTTTGTTGTGAAGTCACTACACTCTCTATCCTCTCTTTTTCACTTCATTTTGGCTGAATTTGGGACTCAAAATTGAGAGAATCGGCTGTAGAGAGAGAGAAGGAGAGAATTGTGTATTTTTGACTCAAGCTTGGGAATTTGAAGATTAAGCTCAAGATTTGGCTAGAACTTGAATGTTTAAGGCTCCTAGGTGAGTAATTAACCCTTGAATCATGGGTTTTTGTTTGCTATTTGTAAATTCAGAGTTGAATAAGAATAAAGAACATGAATTTAATTGAGTATGATGAAATTGAATTGGTTTTGTTGAATTGAAGGCTAAATTGTGCATGCATGTAAGAAATTGTCTTAAATTTGCATGTTTGAGCTTGAAATACATGATTCATGTAGAGTTTTGGTTAAAGCTCATAATTTAATCACCAATTGTATTATCTAAGTTGAGAATCATCACATGCATGTACAAATTATAAGGTTGAATGCATGACATTGTTATGTTGGTAATGAGTTTGGTGGAAAATGAGCCATGCATGTGTTTGATTCATGAGATTAAGCTCCATGTTGATGTATTCTAGTGTTAGTGCCATGTTAGTACAAATATATGTGAGATTAGAGCCATTGTATGCAAGAAAAATTGGTTGAAAGTCGATTTGGGGCTCAAGAACTCATTCTGGAAAACCCAGAATTTTGGTGTAGGCTCGACCGGGGGAACTACTGCTCGAGCGGGAAATACGTGCTCCCATAACTTTTTGCAGACATGGTGTACGCTCGAGCGGGGAAGTTGGCGCTCGAGCGGGGAGCTATGTAGACAGGCCTTCCGCTCGAGCGGCCGAGTTCATGCTTGAGCGGGGATTTGATGTAACCAGTACTCTTGCAGGCCCTAAGGGTCCACTCGAGTGGGGAAGTCTACGCTCGAGCGGGGACCCTGTTTTCTGAAATTCTGAAAATGCATTATGTGTTTTGTTTTCTGTTCCCTTTCACTTCTAAGCACTCTTAGGCATACTTTGAGCATTGTAATTGAATTAAAGAGATAAGAATGAAGCCTAAAGAGGAATGTGTGAATTAAAGAACGGATTAAGTTATTTGTGACCCATATATGTTATGTGATGTGTAGGGTCAAGCTCCAGGACAAATCCATAAGCCGATCACTGTGAGTAATATCTTAACAAAAGATTTTTGAATATGTTGTTGTTCTATTGCTTACCTCTATGTAAGTCTGTAAGTTCATTAATTGGAATGGTGGACAATGTTTGATATGAAAGTTGTAATGGGCCAGAGGCTGTTTTGACAAGAAATAATGAATGGGCCAGAGGCCGTTTTGACAAGCATGAATGAATGGGCCAGAGGCTAGTTTGACATGAAAGTGTGAATGGGCCAAAGGCCGTTTTGACATAAACGAATGGACTGAAGGTCGTTTTGACATAAACAAATGGACCGAAGGTCGTTTTGACACGAACGAACGGACCGAAGGTTGTTTGGAGATAAATGAATGGATGAAGGTCGTTTTGAGATAAGCGAATGGATCGAAGGTCGTTTTGACATGAACGAATGGACCGAAGGTCATTTTGAGATAAATGAATGGACCGAAGGTCGCTTTGAGATAAATGAATGGACCGAAGGTCGTTTTGACATAAACGAAAGGACCAAAGGTCGTTTTGACATGAATGAATGGGCCAAAGGCCGTTTTGACATGAATGGATGGGCCAGAGGCTGTTCTGACATAAATGAAAGTATAAATGGGCCGAAGGCCAGCCTGATACGAACCACGGTCACTTGACTTAAATTGTGTATATATATATGTTAAATAAAAGTATGAATTGGGCCCCAGGCCGTTTAGAGTATATTGTTCTACATATCGTTTGTATGACCTTTTTATTTGATATTATTCATTGGGCTATCGCTTACGCTCATTCATGTGTTTGTAGGTGAGCCAAAAGAGGTCCAAACCCAGCCTCAGTGAAGTTTATGTGGAACAACCAAGGTTTTGAAGAGTCAGCCCTCACGTCTCACGAACGAGACACGTCTCTGCCCTTTTGCTATCTTGTGTCATTTTGTCATGTTGGCAAGGACTTTGGTTTACGTTTGTATATAGTTTTGTTTGGCTGACTTAGATTCGAACGATCCTGTATGTACAGAGGTTGTGTTAGTACATATTTTGATGTGAGTTATTAATATGTATCTGTATGATTGTTATGATGTGTCATGTAAGCACAGCTCTATGGACAAAGTTTTAAATTGCTTCTGTTTGGCCCCCATTAACTCTGTTAAAATACGTTTGGTTTGGTTTGAGGCCGTAGGTAATCTCATGATTATTGGCCGGTTACGTCCTTAACCCATGGGGGCGGGTTCGGGTCGTGACAAACTCGATAAACAAAGCAAAAACAACTCAAATACAAATATAAACACTTGCTAAAACTAAAAGACTCAAAACAAGACCTCAAAACACAAAGATTGAGACAAAACAGAAGCTGCCAACATTACCCAGCATACAGGTGGACGGCAAGCCAGAAAGGAGAGCTGTCGGCCACAAAGGGAAGTTGCCGGCTAGATGAGGTGGCCTGCCGGCCACAAGTGTGAAGATCCTCCAGATTGTTGACAACTGGCTTCCACTCATAGCCTTATTTTCTACAAAAGGTCCTCCTTCTTGATTTCTTCTCCAGAACCTCATTTCAGCTGTTGTTGCTTCCACAAATGGAGATATTCCTTGCCGAGAAGCTCACAGATTGGACAACCACTTTAGATGGCACGGAAAAGGTAAATTTTTAGGGTTTCAGCATAAATGCACTTTTTTCATTGAGCCATACTCCACTTTGCTTTCCGTTCCTCCATGCCACGGCCCGATGCTGGGACCCAATTACACATGTATTTCACTTCGAAACACAGGAAATATGCCCGATTTTTGAAGAATTTCGAGCATTGATAGAAACCTAGCGCGATGAGGAAATCATGCCTCAGCCCCGTTTTAGACACACCCAAGCTTTGGGACGGATGTGTGGGCTCACTTTGCACAAGGCTCGATCTTTGGCCCACAACGAAGAGCTAGATATACCCAGCTTAATTCATCGATTTTCTAACATCAGTGACAGAGGCGACCTTCTCTGGCAAGGTTTTCGGCAGCATACCCTCTGTTTATGCATGCTTGCACATTTCCTTCTTGCCCCTAGTTTCAGCAGAACTAGCATTCAGTTGATTGAAGTGGCCCAAGATCTGAAAGAAGGTAAAAGTTACATCAGTTTGGTGCTGGCCGAGACCTTGATGGGCTTGGATGCTTTTCATCAGCGAGAAACCACTAGGTTTGCGGGGAGTCCACTACTTCTTTAGGTATTGTTTCCCAGCCTTTCTCATATGTGTTTCTCACATCACTCGGCACTCATGCTCTATTTTTCTCTTCAAGCCCTTTTCTTACTTTTCTTTTAACGCACATCTCTCTATTCTTTAATCTCTCTTGTTTTTCATCCCTTTCCAAGTATGGCTCATGGATAAGCTGAAGATAGTGGACTCTTGTCCCAAGTATTCAGCTCGAGCTTATTTCTTCTACCAACGACTAGTGGATTTTCCCAACGAAGGATGGTGGTGTAACTGGATGTGCAGCAGATCTGTGTCTGACATAGCTTGGCGTTGCCTTTGGCTTCATCTGACCGAGATGAGTTATAGCATGGCTTGGCAGCCTGGTATATAGTTAATTGGCCTCACGCACTGGGTGTTCTACTTTCCTTTTCAGTTCAGACACCAGTTTGGACATGATCAGATTTGCCCAGAGGAGGGGGTAGAATATCTGGCTTCATTCCTGATTCGTGCTTCACACTTGGCTAGGTACCTTACTACTTGGAGGACGGGAGAGCTTCTGGCCCCTGTTCCTAGTTTCAGTTATACCCTTCTGGCGAGTGCCTAGCTCGGCTCGATGATAAGGCACAAGCCGGGCCCATTTTGGCTTCAGAAGCTTCCGCCAACACGAGCAGAGGATGCAGGAGCACCTAACCCATCTATGCCCCTAGTTTATTGCTTTGACATTTTTTTTTTCAAGTTTTATGATGTATAAGCAACTTTGATTTGTATCAAAGAGTTGGAGAACTTTATGTTGAAATCAATGGAATTAAAGTTGTGAGCACTAAAAATTTTCCTTTTGGTCCAAAAATGGTCTACGTTTGTAAAAGGTAAAACTTTGAACAAAATTAAATTTTATTAAAACTTTCCAAAACCATTTTCAAAAGTGATCACCACCTGGCACGTACGAAATCAATCCTCAAGATGTACAACCCCGAATCAAAAGATCATAACTGTCCCTGATTGAAGACATTATTGCTATGTATTGTAACCATCTCTTCTTCCCAAAATAAAGATCACAACTAAACTCTCAGATAAAGAACAGACAAAGATGACCTGATCAGACACATGGACAGAACAGTTGAGTTGGAGGTGATTATGGCCAGACTTTAGGATGAAGTTGCCTACGTATCCCAAAGATAGGAATCAGGCCTTACGTAGTTTGGTTCAGGTTCACTCGAGTATTAACTCTCTCCTTTTACGCTCTAACTTTTGCCAAAGTCGCCCTTTAGGGTTTTCAACCTTTCGAGTTTAGTTTTTCTTTATTTCTAATATTTCATACTCTACGTCGCCCTTTCGAGTTTTCGACCTAACGAGCCTCTCAGGGATAGTATTTCTTCAACTTGTCCATGTTGATCGGTTGTGAAAATTTCAGGCCATCTAAGTCCATGAGAATAAGCGCTCCACCTGAGCAGACATCTTTAATGATGTAAGGACCAGTCCAATTGGGTCTAAACTTGCCTCTAGGTTCATGGATGGGAGCTCGGTTGTCTTTCAGCACCATGCCTTCTTCTTTGAGATTCCAGCACTTAACTTTCTTGTTAAAAGCCCTGGCAATTTTGCGCTGGTTGCCCTAAACATGATACAATGCTTTTAGCCTTCTCTCATCAAATAGCATTAACTTCTCAAATCTGCTCTGTTACCAGTCTACCTCTACTATTTGACACTCAGCCATAACTCGCAGTGACGAGACTTTTATTTTAATTGGCAAAACGATTTCCATCCCGTAGACGAGAGAATAAGGAGTTGCCCCTGTAAACATTCGGATCGAAGTTGTAGCCCCATAGTGCAAATGGCAATTTATCTGGCCAGTCCTTGTAGGTCTCAACCATTTTCTGCAAGATGTTCTTGATGTTCTTGTTGGCAGCTTTAACAGCTCCATTAGTTTGTGGCCTGTAGGTAGATGGTGATGGAATGCCACATTGTATTTCTCTAACATGTCTATCACCTCTTTCTTGAAGTGGGAGCCATTATTTGATATGATCTCATTTGGGACTCCATACCGGCAAATGATATTATTTCTAATGAACTTAGCCACATTCAATGCCTTCAAGACTACATAGGATTGAGCTTCCACCCACTTTGTAAAATAATCAATCGCCACCAAGATATATTCATGCCCATTCAATCCTTTTGCCATGACTGCACCGATAATGTCGATTCCCCAGACTGAGAAAGGCCATGACGAAGTCATATTGTACAGTTTTGACAGCAAGATATTCATGCGATTGGCATGAATTTGGCATTTGTGGCATCGCCGAACAAAATCAATACAATCCTCCTCCATGGTGGACCAGCAGTAACCTTGCTTGAGAATCTTCCGGGCTAGCATCACACCGTTCATATACGCCTCGTATTCTCCGCCATGGATAGCCTCCGTAAGGCACTTAGATTCCTCTTCTTCCACACACAACTAATGCATTCCCAAATAACCTTTTTTATATAGTTTACCTCCGCAGAAGATAAATTGGACGGTCATTTGTCGTATTCCCCATTTGTTCTAGGCATTTGCCCTTGGTGGATAGATCTCCTTTTCCAAGAAGTTCCAAATATCGTAGTACCGGGGGTTTTTGTCTTGCACTTTATCTATCGCGGCAATAGTTTCATAAGCCGACGTGTATTTCTGCTCGATGATAATCGGACACATCCAGACTCCATATAGGATGTCTACCATAGAAGATAGATTTGCTAAAGCATTAGCAAACCTGTTGTTCTCTCTTAGTAGATACATGATAGTCAGCTTTTCAAACCTAGGAATCAGAACATCCAGGGTCTGATGGTAAACCTTCATCTTTTATTCTTTGACTTTCCAATCTCTATTTGCTTGGGAAACAACTAAGTTTGAGTCCCTAATAACATCCAATCTTATTGCCTCTAGTTCCAAGGCAGCTTCTAAACCAGCAATACACACTTCATATTCTGCTTCATTATTGAACACCTTGAATCGGAGTTTGAAGGCTAAAGGTATATGGAAGTCGTCGGGTGCTATCAACAACACACCTATCCTATAACTGTACTGATTGGATGCTCTGTTAAAGTACATCGTCCAAGTTTCCTTTTCAACTTGCAGAATGGCTTCATCTGGGAACAAGTATTCTATTGCCTCATCTTCTTCTACCGGGTGGTTTGCCAGGAACTCCACTATAGCTCTTCCCTTGATCGACTTGCGGGTGACATATTTGAGATCAAATTCAGAGAGAAGAAGCAACCAACGGGCTAGCCTACCCGTAAGCGCTGGTTTCTCAAAGAGATGTTTGATGAGATCTAATCTTGAAACCCGAATTACAGAGTGAGCTAACAAGCAGTGCCTCAACTTCTTGGTAGCCTATACCAAGGCTAGACAAGCTTTCTCTAAGGGAGTATAGCAAGTCTCATAATCTAGCATTTTCTTCCACAAGTAGTAGATAGCTTTCCCCACTTTATCTTCAGATTCCTGAGTGAGTATACATCCCATGGTCATGTCTGTCACTGACAAGTATAGAATCAAAGGCTTTCTTGGCTCTAGCGGCGATAACATAAGCGGATTCTGGAGGTACTGCTTGACCTGCTCAAAGGAAAATTGACATCGATCATCCCATCAGAATCTCTTCCCTTTCTTCAGGAGATCAAATAGTGGTTCACAAGTCAAGGTTAATTTGGAAATAAATCGCCTTATGAATTGCACTTTACCTAGAAAGCCTCGCATCTCCTTTTCAGTCCTCGATGGTGGCATTTCTAGGATGGCCTTGATTTTGGAAGGATCTACTTCAATGCCATTTTGTGTGATCAAAAAGCCCAGCATTTTCCCTGCTGTTATGCCGAAGGTGCATTTCTGCGGGTTTGACCTCAATCTGTATTCCTCGATCCGTTGAAAGAATTTCTTTAAAGCGGTGTAGTGGTGTCCAAATACACCTCGACCTCTTTATGAATCATGTCATGTAGAATGGTGGTCACAACCCTCTGATAGGTAGCTCCAGCGTTTTTCAAACCAAATGGCATGACCCGATAGCAGTAGGCACCCCACAGCATAGTGAATATGGCCTTCTCTCTATCCTCGGGCACCATCAAAATCTGGTTGCACCCGGAAAACCCATCTATAAAGGATAGCAATGCATGGCCCGTAGTGAAGTCCACTTATTCATCAATGTGCGGCAGAGGAAAGTCATCATTCAAACTTGCTCTCAGGATTGATTCCAGGCATGTCTTCATAAGACCACGCGAAAACAACTTTGAAATCTTTTAACAAGGCGACTAAGTGCTCGCGCTCCTCCGAAGACAACGTGGACCCGATCTAGACCAAGCGCGGATCCTTCTCAGTACCCTTATTAATAGCAATGATTTCATCAGCATAGGGTTTAGCAAATAGCTCCTTATCTCGATTAATCAAGTCTTTCAAAACCAGAGGAATTCCTTCCTCTTCGTTTTCATTAAAATTCTAAAAACTCTGGTAAATACAATAAGCCAACGGCATAGAAAAGTACATAGAATCTGTAGAATTCTCATTCAAAAGGTCTAGATTTTCAGTTACAGACTCAAAAGAAAAGCTGAATGAAGACCTAGACAGGACTTTGGTATCCGAGTTACCACCTCCAGAAATACCAGACACAAACTCAGAAGAACTAGAATCCGATCCCGACCCCATAGACTTAGGGGAATCAAATTCTAGCTCATCACCCGACTCAGAATTGGACAGAAAGCCTTCATCCAACTGCCAGATAAGAGATGGTGCTTCTAATGTATCCAAAATGCTGCTAGATGGGTTCATACCCAGTTCCTCCCCGATCATGGAGATAGTAAGGTTATCCCCTAAGTTCTCTGGGTCGGCTGCAGGATCTATCAGGCGACAAGCCAGTGCTGCCCCTACTATAAGTTCACTGTTGTTTGAGTCACTTTCCGTGCTCTGCTCGGCTTTGACGTTTGGCTTAGCCTTTTCCTCCTCATCATTGTTCTGTAGCTACAGGTCAAAAAAGATCTCGAACTCGGGAACATGCTGATTCAAGGAATTCACCCAAGGCTTGGGAAAACAGAAAAAACGGAAATCTTCTCCCTCCCAAACCAAGTGGCTATTCAGTGTCCCTCGGATTGGCCTATGGAAGAGCTTATAGTGTTTCCCTGCTTGCTTAGCCTTGGCTCTACCCTTCATCTCTTCCTTCTTTCTGATCCAGTTCTCTTTGGTGGGCACATAGCCCAATCCAAAGGCATGTTGGTTGTGTGGCACATCTGTTAGTGATGCAATGCCTTTCTGGCCACTTCTTTTGAGTCCTATTCGTGAAACATGCTGCAGTTTATTCATGAAATAGATAGACTGGGCGCTGACGTACATGCTTTCATCTGCAGCCAGTATGGTTTGCACTACCCAAGTCTTAGACAGAGTGAACCCTAATAGGAATACATCCTCCTTACCATGAGTGATCTCCAGCACTGGTGTAGTTACCTCTAGTGGCAGAATGATGGATGAATTCCTAAAAACAATCTTCACTCCTCTCCCGTGAGGGTACTTCAACATTTGGTGAAGAGTGGAGGAGACGGCTTTCACATGATGCAACCAGGGTCTCCCAAATAGTAAATTGAAGGTAGTCGGCATATCCAAGATATAGAACTCGACATCTTGCTCAGTTGGGCCCACTTAGACTCTGATTTGCACCGTGCCTATAACCTTTCTGCTCATATTATCATATGCCCGAATTACTTGGGCTGAAGGAACAAAGTCTGCTGGTTTGAGCCCAATTGCATAAGCGGTGTGAGAAGCACAGACATTGATGGCCTAATCGGATCTATCAACACCATTGGTACTTATTTCTTCTTGCACTCCACAGATATGTACAAAGGTTTGTTGTGAACAGAGCCTTTCGGCAGTAGTTCTTTATCGAAGAAGGTAAGGGTTAGCCTAGCACCACTTGGGAAGACCAATCCTACAAGATGTTTAGGGGTGGTGTCAGTGGACAATTTAGCCTTATCCATTGCCAACAATACTGCTTGTCGGTGCACCTGGAGGCCATGAGAAGACCCCAAATTGAGATGTCGGCTTGGATTTTCTTAAGCTGTTTCAACACTGCCTCTTCTTCCAGCTGTTTCTCTTTCTGTTTCTTAACCTCTCTATGTTTTCCAGATGCCTCAACTTATTCTAGGTGTGGCGGCTTAAAATACCGCACATTTCTCATCAGATGGTTGATTTCTTCTGCATACCACGTGTTGTCCGGAAGGCACTCGCTCCAGTCTTCGTCGGTGTGGGCCAGATATAGATCATTATTAGCCCACCATTCACCCTCAGCGACCGACAAATAGTTGTCTGGCTCTGCTTGTATTACTTTCACATCACAGGCATCCTGTACAGGATGTTGGGCCATTACTGCTTCCTGGTTCTCATTAACCCTTTCCTGTTCAAACCGCCTCAGTACAACTTCCTGTTCCGTATCCACAGTGCTCACAGCGTCCAGTTCTTGAACCAAATTTTCCATGCTAGCGTTCTCTGGCAGCTTTTCTTTCTCATTGGCCCTTCCGGCCACTACAACAGTCCCTGCTTCTTTTCCCTCCGGTTTCATTTCAGTTTTTTCCTCTTTATTCGGCTCATCACTTTGCCATCCAGAGCTGTTAGTTGATCCGTTCAAGTCAAACCAGCCAATCTACACATCCCCCTGATCTTGTTCATCAAAGAACTACAGGCTATCCAAATCCTTCTTGAGTTCCGCCAAATCATCCAACCCCTAACTTGGGCCATCTTCTCTAACTACATTGATGTTTACTGAGACTGGCAACACCAATTCAGGCTTGATTTAACCAGTTGGCACAATGTAGTAGTTTGGATCATACACCCCATCAGTTACATCCTTAGAACACTCTGACAACGGACTAATACCTTCCTCCAAGGTCGACTCCCTTTCCACTGTAAGCATCACCACAAGCTTGGGTTGGGTGTAAGACGTGTCCATCATGCACAGATTTGTGCCTTCTGGAATGAACAACGTCAGCTTTGATAAATGGGAGGGGGTAATATATATGCTGGGGTCGTAAGGGGTGGTCGGTGTATGGATCGGGTTAAGATTTCTAGGTGGGGGAACTTGATTATGGGCTAGGAGTGGATTTGTGGTCACATTGGGTTTTTGAGGTGGAGTGATCACCTTGTTGTCAATGAGATCCTAAATCTCATGACGCATCGAAAGCACTGATCGGTATCATGACCATGCTGTTGATAAAATGCATAGTATTTTGTGAGGTTGTCTTTAGGTGGAAGAGGATCAAACAATGGGCGAGGCTCTAAGTGTTTGAGGTGCCCTTTCTTGACTAGTACTTTCATGGCTTGAGAGAGAGTCATGTACAGCTGGTTAAAAGTCATCTTAGATCGGACAGGGTTAAACGGTGGGTGTGAGCTTGTCTTGGCAAAAGGGTTGACAGTCTTGGTTGTGATGACAACACTTACATCTGATGGCCTCACACCTATGCTACCCCCAACAACATTGGAACTGGGTACAACCGACCTTTTTGCTGGCTCCTTCTCATCTGTAATTAGCCCCTATTTCATGGCATCTTCGATTTGCACCCCCATCTCATGGAGTTCTGTAAATGTAAACAGAGGTAGGACGATCATCTTTTACAACAGTTTGCCGTGTAGATTTCGGACAACCATCCTGATCTGATCCTTCTTAGAAGGCCTTGTGGTCATCATCGAGGCCTTAGCTCTCCACCTTGTCACAAATTCTGAGAAGCCCTCTGTTAGCTCTTGGCATGTTGCTTCGAGATCACGAGTTATGACCTCGATTTGTGTATTGTATGAATACTATGTGATGAAGGCCTCAGCTATCTCTTCCTAATTCTACATAACAGAATCTTCTAACTTTGCATACCATATGGCCACTATACCCAACATGGTCTGGCCAAAGAGAGACAGCTTTTGTAGTCTAGTTAGGCCCATTGGCCGCAAGATGTCCAAAAACTGCCGAAGGTGAACCATTGGATCTCTGGAGCCATCGAATTGATCGATGTGCAGCATTTTAAACTGATCTGGCAATGTTACTACAGAATCAGTATACCCGTCCTCTATGTTCGGGATGGAGTTAACACCTTGTGCTCTCTTGAATAGCTTCTCTAGTTTATTGACATTGAGTACAGTTGGGTTAACCTCAAACTCAAACGGAGCCTCAGTTTGATAAACAAGTGCTTTGGAGGTTTGTGCTGGGATTGGCTCTACTGGATTGCCCTGATTTTCTTAGACATTGGTTGTATGAGCGGTGGCTTTGGGTGTTGGGATACCCGTGGGAGGTGCATGGGATGTAGAGGCCGCTGCCGGCTGTGGTTATTGTTGTTGTAGCTTGTTTATTACCTCAACCTGACGGGCTGTGACCTCGGCCTGACGAGCAGCATCTTCTTCTAGGGTTTCAACTGTTTGTTGAAGATGATGTATCAATTCTTCCATACTGACTGGGGGATATTGTGTCATAGGAATAGGTGAGTGATCTCGTGCTGAACTAAAAGTAGAAGACTGTCCCTGAACCTGACTGGATACAGGTGAATTGAGGGGTGACTGCTTAAAAAACTGAATCGGTGAAATCTATCTGATTCTCCTCCGTCTTGTAATCGATGGGAGTGAGGTAAACACAGCTTGTCCCTGAACAAGATCCCCATCTTTGCAAGGTCTTCTGACTAGAGTCCAGAGTACTTAGGGGATATCCAAACTTTCTGAAGCTATGGTGTTAAACTACCTAGCAAAAGAAATAAAGCAAAAAGAAAGCATTAATCAGAAACCGCACAGCACCTCAGCTAAGGCGTTATCAACACAGACATGATCAAAGTTGTAGGACTACACTCCACACTGAATTCCGCCCCCCAAATAGATACCAAACTTGCAAACTTGCAACTGCTATGCACATTCCTGTACAGTTTCATTGTAAAGCACATACTAGTTAAGTGAGAACCAAAACACCCCTATGAAGGGGTAAGGTTACTCTGCTCTAGTTTTGTCAAGAACTAGGGTTCACTGTTCAAACAAAGTGGTTTTCACACAATCCTACATTTCGAGTGAGGATCTTGTCCTAGTTTGGAACAGTCTTTATGGCTTTTCGATATGCAACTAGGTTGAATGGTTAAAAAGGGTACCTTAGCAAGACTACCTAATATACCTCTCATACCTAACACCGAGAAGTGAAAGGAGGATCAAATAGTACAGCGGTAGTTTAGATCCAAGGGTTATGTTTAGGGGTGAGCAGCGGATATACTGGTCTGCCTAAACTGACTGAACCGAACCAATTCGTCACATTTTGGACGGATGCGTGATGATGAGCGAACGGTTGCGGGTTAATTTTTTTCCAATCCACCTAGTTTTGGATGGATGATGGATTTAAAGTTCATTTGGCCCCAACTAAACCGCCAAACCGTGAGTACCTCTAGTAATTTGTAAGATTTTGTGTTTTCAATTGAAAAAGAGTTTAAATATTCTGTTGAAAAAGAGTTTTTAACTTGAATATATTTTTTGGCTTTTAAATCTAACACTAAAAATAATAAATAAAAAAAGATGATGTATGCTAGTTGGTTTTCGTATTCAAAGATAGATATAGATGTAACAATACAGAGGCATACAATCTCTACGACTGCTTTGTTCATGGTTTTGGTGGTTTGAATTATTTTTATATTTTAAGAACCACATATTGTAATACTTTATGTGGATAGGGCATGCTGTGATTGTAATATATGGATGAGATATGTAGTGATTATAATATTCTAAAGTTTCAAACTTTCTTTTTTTGGATGAGACATATAGTGATTGTAATACTTTTTTAAGTCATTGATTTTAATACTCTTTTTTTTTTTTTTGAGGAAGTGTACAAGTTAAATTATGTTAAAAATTTATAAAATTTTGAACTGCCAAACCGATTCGCATACATCCGTCGATCCGCCAAACCAATCAATCCATATATGTTGGAGTGGTGGACAAATACGAATTAATGCAGTGATTGTAATACTTTTGTAAGTCATTGACTACAATTTTTTTTTTTTTTTTTTTGAGGAAGTGTGTAAGTTGAATTATATTGAAAATTTATAAAATTTTAAACTGCCAAACTTATTCGCATCTATCCGTCAATCTGCTAATCTGCTCAATCAACATCTGTCGGATTGGTGGACGAATGCAGATTGATTTTCTCCAATCCGCCAATCTAACGAACGGATGGCGGATTAGTGGTTCCGTGGCCGCAACCGACTCGCGCCCACCCTTAGTTATGCTCCCATCATGGCAAAGCCCATGACCGGTCAGCCTTTTGGCAAGCTTTTAGACAAGCCTCCGGCAAACCGCCCAGGAATAGTAGATGGCAAACATAGTAACGTAAGTGCACCAATGCAAATGAAATGCAAAGAAATATATAACTGTAGATAAAATTTCACATCATGAAGTTCAAGTCAAGTTCTCTACTTTCCCTAACAGAGTCGCCAGAAACTGTAGCTCGACTTTTTCGTGCCTCCTTTCGGAAGACGAATAAGCCTTACAGTATCGGACTCTCGCGGTTCTGAGGCTGATCTCACAAGTGCAATATGAAATAGATAAACACCAAAGAGTCCAAATCCATCAAATCTTTCGGAAAATCGATTTTGAATCAAATTGTCAAAAATCGACTGCTTTGCTAGATATAGAGTCGCCACCCAAATATTTTTGAAAATTTTAGGAAACTCATGACTCGTGCCAAAGGTCACGTATCTGTCATCACCATGATTGTCTTGGCTCGGGAATTTAGGTAAGAGAGGGGAAGGTCATTAATTAAGCACCCCCACTCGCCTAATCAAAGATTGGCCTCTACTAATCATGATGTGAATCTTATTTACATTATATGCTTTTGTTCCAGTTATTAGACTAACATTACTATGTGATGCACGCACACAAGTATAGATTAATTTGCAAGAATTTGAGCATTTGATTTCATGTTTGTTTGCAAAAAAAAGGTTTGTGAATGTGTCACTTGAAAAAGTGGGCATAAACGCACGTTTTAATCGAATTATTCCAATTCAAGCAACTAGCCTTCATCCACAAGCATCCAAACAGTTTATCAATCAAGCATTTAGCCTCATGGCAAGTATGTTAAACATGGCAACAATCACACGCATGCGATATGCTAAGCGAGTAAAGGCTCACCTAGTACTCTAAGCCAAAAAAGATGAAAGAGTTAGAAAAAAGCATGATCCTAACTATGCAACATGACTAATACAACACATGCGATATTTAATTACTAAGCTCGGCTACTAATATAGCATATGAATCAATTTGATAGCAAGCGGTCTAAGCATGTATTCAAAGAATGTGTGGGGGTTGATTTTTGACCACACAACCAAATAGGGAACTCAGCTGGAGAGCACCGACAGAATAGATTAAGCCCGAACAACCTATCACAGAAAGATAAGAATCTGGCGGCGGTTCATCCATTCGAGAGCACTCCGACGCTCAAGTTAGTAATCAAATATCTCTCAAAGATAGCAAATTGTGCTTAACTCACAAAAAAGAACTTACTGCTCATAGTATATCACAAATAAAAGCAAAACTTAGACCCACGAGGGTGCCTTACTTTTATAATGATCAGTGTCCAACTTCCGCTAGAAGTCTTACTTCATAGGACTTTATCCTTTACAAGGATAACATTTATCACAACTCACACTATTCAAATTAAGATGAACTCTCTCAAGAGTCCCATATCTATCCAAATAGGTAGCTTGATGTCATCTAGGACTTTAGTCCTCTATCCAAATATATCAGATTTTGGTATCCTCGCAGAATACCCTAGCAATGCCCTAAATATCTCGGTAAACATGATCTGCCCACGTGGCACCTCGGCTGATAGCTCAGCGTCGCCTTAGCCACATAGCGTCATCTCAAAACACTTCCCCACAACTGCTCCCTAGGTTTTATTACCTCGACAACCTGAGGTAATGGAACCTACATCGTTTTATCTTTCAACGTGCTAGAAATACTCTTTCGATTGAGATCATGACTCGCTGGCATATCGAAACAAGGACTCAAATGTCCACTCGTCAAGAACCAAGAATCAAGAACCATCATGTTCTATTTCATCTAGGTCCAATATCTCGATAGAGATCACACTACTAGCAGGGATCATGATTCAGTAGTTCAAGAACATCAAGACCCTAGTACCAACTCATCAGGAACCAAGAGCAAACAAGTTCTGTCCCATCTAAATTCAACATCTAAACCGAGATCATCATGTCATCACCTCGTTGGTTCGTATCAGTCACGCGTCGCTCTATTATATCAAAGCTGCCCACGTCGCCTAACATGCACGTCGTCCAGGGTAGTTACATAATGTTTTGCCACCTTTTTGTTTTTGGACAAAACTTCCTTCACTCTCTCTCTAGAAGTCTCCATTTCCATTCCTTCAAAGCTTTTCCTATTATAACTCAGGTCACCACTTCTGGCGTGCACTCAGCAGTTCCGTTCCGATCATAGCATTGTTTGACTCCGACGAATCCCATTCCGACATTTACTTCCTTGGTTTCACTTTGTAAGTCCTTGATTTCTTTTATTTTAACTTCAGTTCTCCACTGTTTTCAAATATATTCCTTCTGTGGATTGTTACACATCACATACGGTATCTATATTTGTATCTACATTGCCCTATTGTATTCATATTCGAATCCCATTGTTCTACATGCCTTCGCTTGCTTTGACTTATATTTTTTCCTTCATGTTTTTGAGCCCATCTTTACATTTTTTATATTTGACACATATCTTCTGGTAGACTATCACCGAATTCTATCAATTTTGTTCATACCCTGAATCTGTCAATGCTCTATTTTTCTCGTATTCTTGAATCTTTGATCACTATTTTATGTTTTTAAGACCTGTTTCTTCTGTTTGTTCTTGCTTGTTAGTATATTACTACCTCTGAATCTTGTACATTTGCATAGACTTAGGTTTGGGATTTGCTAGAATCTACACTTAGGAAAACTGAAACAAATTTTGCCCTCAAACCTTCCTCAAAACCCTGAAATTGATGACCTAGCAGTCCTTAGGGTTTTGCCAAGGTCTTTAACCCATATAGTCCAACCTTCCTTGCCAAAATCGCCCTAACCGAGCTCATAGAGATGTTCAAATGGAGGGTAGACTCCTCCTCCAATAAACTAGAATACTTTCGTCAGGAATTCTCTATTCCAGCCGACATCCATATAAGGTTGGCTAGGGAGGATTCCATGATGCCTGGAGAGACATATATGCCCTTCCCTGTAGTATTTATCATTGAGGATGGAGTCAGATTCCATCTTGACATCTTGTTTTGCTTGGGGGCCGAGGTGCCTTCTTTTGTATCTGAACAAGTTGTCTGTTTGAATGCAAGTCCTCTTTTTGACTAAGTGTTGAATGCTTGTCTCTGTCTTTACTGTCTTGTATGATTCCATACTTAGAATATTTTTGTACTTCTCCCAAGTATACTTTAACTATGTAATCACTTCGGGTTAGAACACATCTGACATGTACCACCTCGGATCCACTTTATCTCGGGTGCACCCATAGTTGGTCACCTCAGGCCAACTTACCTCGGAGTTCACCTTTTACTATGATCTTGGCCAATGGGCACTTTATAAAAAAAATTTGAATAATATTCAACAAGTATTACTTCCTTACTTGTACTTGTTGTCTTTTATCAAGACTTCACCCTTCCAACATTTCCAAGTTTGATAAACCTAGTTGATGATCTCGGGTAACCAACAACTCGAGTGTCCCCTCATCTGGATACCTCGGTTGACTCCAACTTGTAAATTTTTTCAAAAATTTCAACAAGTGTCAAGCTTATTCCTGTTTCCTTCATCTGGATACCTCGACTAACTCCAACTTGTAAATTTAAACAAGTGTCAAGTGTATTCCTTATTTCTGCTTTCTACCCTCGAATGTAAACTTAAGTATCACTTATGTTCACATTGAGCATGCATCTTCAATTTTACCGAAGTCTGATTCGAACAAATCTTGGCCGAGGTTTTCTACCTCGGTGTCTCTGTTAATCTGACTAAATCAAACTTAGTTCAACTCTGCCGTTATGGCAAGTCTAAGTTATTCATCATGTTTCATTCAGAATCATTGCCAACTTAGTTCAACTATCATATGACAATTATAATTCAACTCTACAATATGATAAGTCTGAGTTATTCGTCATGTTTCATTCGAAAACATCGCCAACTTAGTTCAACTCTATCATATGGCAAGTGTAATTCAACTCTACCATATGATAAGTCTAAGTTATTCATCATGTTTCAGTCGAAAACATCACCAACTTAGTTCAACTCTATCATATGGCAAGTGTAATTCAACTCTACCATATGATAAGTCTAAGTTATTCGTCATGTTTCAATTGGAAGCATCGCAAACTTCGTTCAACTCTATCATATGGCAAGTGTAATTCAACTCTACCATATGGTAAGTCTAAGTAATTCGTTATGTTTTATTCAGAAACATTGCCAACTTAGTTCAACTCTACCATGTGGCAAGTCTAAGTTATTCGTCATGTTTTATACTGAAACATCGCAAACTTAGTTCAACTCTACCATCTTGGCAAGTCTAAGTTATTCTTCATGTTTCATTCAGAAACATCGCCAACTTAGTTCAACTCTATCATATGGCTAGTATAATTCAACTCTACCATATGATAAGTCTAAGTTATTTGTCATATTTCAATCGGAAACATCGCCAACTTAGTTCAACTCTATCATATGGCAAGTGTAATTCAACTCTACCATATGATAAGTGTAAGTTATTCGTCATGTTTCATACTGAAACATCACAAACTTAGTTCAACTCTACCATTTCGACAAGTCTAAGTTATTCATCATGTTTGCCAGGGGAACATTGTCATAAGACTTTTTGGTCTTATCGCATAATCATGGATTTCAGCAATATTTTCACACTTTTTTACATAGGCTTCGGCATCCTTTTGCATTTAGGGCCACCAGAATCCCTGTGATATAGCTCTGTGGCAGGGGATCTGCCCCCCTGCATGGTTTCCACATGCTCTTTTATAGACCATGTATAAAAAGTCTTCAACCTAGGAAAGATATACACATCATAATAGAGGTCCAATAAAAACCCTTCTGTATAGATGGCCTTCTACCAATAGACAGAACCTAGCCGACTTTAGTCTAATCTTGTGTGTTTCCTTTTTGTCTTCTGGGATCTGGGATCTGCTTACTTAGATTAAGCTTTCTGTTCTCGGACCTAATCATCTAGGCCGAGATCTTGTCTTCTGGAATCTGGGATCTGCTTACTCAGGCTGAGCTCTTCTTTTCTCGGACTTAATCATCTAGGCCGAGATCTTAACTTCTAGAATCTGGGATCTACTCACTCATGTTGAGCTCTTCTTTTCTCGGACGTAATCATCTAGGCCGAGATCTTTTCTTCTAGAATCTAGGATCTGCTCACTCAGGTTGATCTCTTCTCTTCTTGGACCTATTCATCTAGTCCGAGATCTTGTCTTCTTGAATCTGGGATTTGCTCACTCAGGCTAAGCTCTTCTCTTCTCAAACCTAATCATCTAGGCTGAGATCTTATCTTCTAGAATCTAGGATCTGCTCACTTAGGCTGAGCTCTTGTCTTCTTGGACCTAATTATCTAGGCCGAGATCTTGTGTTCTGGAATCTAGGATCTACTCACTCAGGTTGAGCTCTCGTCTTTTTAGAACTAATCATCTAGGCCGAGATCTTATCTTTTGAGATCTAGGATCTGCTCACTTAGGCTGAGCTTTTGTTTTCTTGGGCCTAATCATCTAGGCCGAGGTCTTGTCTTCTAGTATCTGAGATCTGCACACTTAGGCTAGGCTCTTGTCTTCTCAGACCTAATCATCTAGGCTGAGATATTGTCTTCTAAGATCTGGGATCTGCTCACTTAGGCTGAGCACTTGTTTTCTTAGACCTAATCATCTAGGCCGAGATCTTGTTTTCTAGTATTTGGGATTTGCTCACTTAGGCTGAGCACTTGTCTTTGTAGACCTAATCATCTAGGCCGATATCTTGTCTTCTGGTATCTGGGATCTACTTACTTAGGCTGAGCTCTTGTCTTTTCAAACCTAATAATCTAGGCCAAGATCTTGTCATCTGAGATCTGTGATCTGCTCACTTAGGCTGAGCTCTTTTCTTCTCGAGCCTAATCATCTAAGCCGAGATCTTGTCTTTTGGTAGCTGGGATCTACTCAATTAGGCTAAGGTCTTGTCTTCTCAGACCTAATCATCTAGGCCAAGATCTTGTCTTCTAGGATTTGGGATCTGCTCAGTTAGGCTGAGCACTTGTCTTCTCGAACCTAATCATCTAGGTTGAGATCTTGTCTTCTGGTATCTGTGATCTGCTCACTTTGGCTAAGCTTTTATCTTCTCAAACCTAATCACCTAGGCTGAGATCTTGTTTTATGAGATCTGGGATCTACTCACTTAGGCTGAGCTCTTGTCTTCTCGGGCCTAATCATCTAGGCCAAGATCTTGTCTCCTGGTATCTGGGATCTACTTACTTAGGCTGAGCTTTTGTCTTCTCAGACCTAATCATCTAGGCTGAGATCTTGTCTTCTGAGATTTGGGATTTGCTCACTTAAGCTCTTTTTTTCTGGGCACCAATTTTGGCTGTTGGTGCTAGTGTGTCTTGTAATGGGGATGCTGGCTGCATCACGTTGTTCTAAAGGTCGCTTTCATGGTAGTACTTGTCTCGGGTACCCTTCTTGTTCCCTTTTCGGCCTTTGGTGATATTATTCGCCTCAAGATTCACTTTTTTCACTTTTTCATTATGGTCCCCCCTTCAGTGTTAGGATCCACATGCTCTTCCTTCTTACTATGGACGTCATCCTCAATTTTCACTCCATATCCGTTGTTGGCCATCTATCCTTACTAAGTTCTCATAGACGACACCAAATTGTGGGTGTTGATTTCTGACCACACAACCAAACAGGGAACTCAGCTTGAGAGCACCGATAGAATAGATTAAGCCCGAACAACCTGTCATAGACAGATAAGAATCTGACGGTGGTTCGTCCACCCGAGGGCACTCCGACACTCAAATCAATAATCAAATATCTCTTAAAGATAGCAAATTATGCTTAACTCACAAGAAAAAACTTACTGCTCACAGTATATCACAAATAAAAGCATACCTTAAACCCACGAGGATGCCTTACTCTTATAATGATCAATGTCCAACTTCCCTAGAAGTCTTACTTCATAGGACTATATCCTTTACAAGGATAACATCTATCACAACTCACACTATTCAGATTAAGATGAACTCCCTCAAGAGTCCCATCTCTATCCAAATAGGTAGCTTGCTGTCATCTAGGACTCTAGTCCTCTATCCAAATATCTCAGATTTTGGTATCCCTGTAGAACACCTCGACAGTGCCCTAAATATATCGACAAACATGATCTGCCCACATGGTACCTCAGCTGACATCTGAGCGTCACCTTAGCCACGTGGTGTCATCTCAAATCACTTCCCTATAGAATGTTAACTAATAGTGTAAGTTAGAATGATGCACCGACCCTCGCTGCATACAAGACAATGGATACAAGGCATGAGAGATGCTGAACGAAACATGATGCCCTAATCTAACCATCATAAGCTAGTAAATAAAAGGGAGAAAGACGTGGGGTTGGAAGATGTACACATTATTACAACATTGGCGCTCTCTCGCAGGAGAATCAGAATGAACTAACTAGCTAAGCTAATTAACTAGCGATTACAAAGCGAATTAACTAATTATTACAAACCGAATGAAGCTAACTATTCTAGCTAGTTATTACAACATCACAATCTAACTAATTAATTACACTAATTAATTAATTACAAAATTCTAATTAGTTGACTAATTAATTACAACATGAAGTAACTAAATTAACTACTCTAATTATTCCTCCTCAAGAAACGAGGAATGCTTATGCATGCGCAGACTTTTCACTAGAAAAGCCACTATTTTTGTTGCCAGATGCCTCTGTTACACAGCAGAACACTTGTACTGATTTCCACCTTAGAACCAACTATGTTCTGTTTCAACAAGTCACCGCTGGATTTTGCAAAGGTGGCCGGTGTAGACGTCCCCGAACGCCCCGGGAGGGTTAAGTCCCGTTCCGTTCATATTGGGGTCACTACAGTTCAAGGACTCGATTTGTGTCACGGTTCTAAATTTGAACCAAAGAGTCCAACTCTGGCAAATCGTTTTGAAGAAAAACAGATTTTGAAAAAAGTAGTGCCAAACATGGATTGCTTTGCCAGATTACAGAGTCGCCACCTAAATATTTTAAAATGGGAAATTTAGGAAACCCTGACTCGGTGCCGAAGGCCACGTGTCCGTCATCACCAAATGTCTTGGCTCGGGAGCTTGGGTACGATTGGGGAAGGTCATTATGAGCACCTTTTCGCCTTATTCAAGACCGGCCTCTACTAACCGTGATATCCGTTTTTGAAAACATTATGCGTTCTTATTCCGGTTATTAGCCTAGATTTACTACGTTATGCGCACAGCAAACAAGTATAGACCAAATCGCCTAAGTTGGAACAAAACACTACATGTTTGTTTTGAAAACGGTTTGCTACTCGCAAGTAGGCTAAAATGCAGGTTTTGCCACCCTCAAGTGGGCTTTAGAAAAGATGATTTTGCCACTAACTAGTGGGCTTAAAACTCACAGTTTTTAATGCATTGTCCCAATTTAGGTAATTCAACCTCCATCCACAGGTATTCAAGCAGTTATATCACATAAGCAGCTAGCCTCATGGTAATCATGCTATTATGGCAACACTCACACACATGCAAGGATGCTAAAGCATAAAAGCTCACCTAGTACTCCAAGCCAAAACAGAAGCTCATTAGAAATCCATGTATGGACCTAAGCATACTGAAATGTCTAATGCAACACATGCAAAGATGTAATCTAGGCAGGCTCGGCTATCCTAAAGATGGCATGTGAAATGCACTTTATTTGATGCATGTATTCAATTTGTAATTGAAAGTACGATGCAGTTTGTATGATGTATCGAGCCCGGTGCATGTTCAGACAAATGCATGGATGCACGCATGCGTAGCATAAGGTATGCTAAAATAAACGTGCCCTAATCTACCATCATAAGCGGCTAAATAAAAGGGAGAAAGAAATGGGGGTTGGAAGACATACACCCACTTACACACACTTATTACAACTTTGCCCTCGCTCGGAGGGACCGAAAGAATATACAAATTAATTAACTACGCAAGCTAATTAAAATATTAAAAATCCACTAAATTAATTAAATAAAATAATTAATCTAATTAAACAGTAAATCGCCTCGGGATGAGGGCCAATCGCACCGCCATGCATGATTTGTCTCTGCTCTCCTCCTAAGAAAATTGCCAAAGTCCCAGGAGTGCCTCTAGTACCATTTGGGGTAGAACACCACCGGTGAAGGATGTGGGCCACCAAGATGAATTCATCTGTCGGCTTCGATGAAGATCACGGTCGACACTAAACAGTGCCGGTTGGCACAAAATGCCTGCGAAACCTGCAACTCACAGCGGCAGAGGACACAACTTGCATGGCAATGTAATTCAAAGCATGTATGCATCAAACACACTCCTTATCATGTTTTTGACTCAAAGGAAGATGTGCCTCGGTTCTCGGACCACCAATCACGCATTTCCATGCATGATGGCCCAAAGAACCAAGAATGCAACTTTGATGTCAAATGCATGCAATGCAAACAAACAAATAAGGGTGCCAAACCTCTATCATGACTTGGTCAAGAGGCTTAGCATGCATGTCAATGCAGTGAAGTCTTAAGCATGTCAACTAGTATGCAATATGGCAATACAATGCAAACATGCAAGTAAGCATACAAGGCAAGTATGCAAACCAAATGGAGGATGGACTTAGACATGAATTGGGCAACTCTAAAAGGTTCAAAACAGTGGCCAAAATGCTAAATCATGAGGGCCAAACACACATGCACACATGCACAAATTAAGACACCAACACTTAAGCATAACAAACAACCCTTAAGCACACTTAAAGGGGCATAACAATGGACAACTAGCATGCAATTTAGGCTCTGAAAATCATGCTATGGAATGATGCCAAATCATGTTAAGCAAGATAAACAAATGCATGCAACATAGGTTCAACACTTGAGGCAAGTCATGGAAGCATTGAACTACACTTATGCAAAACAAATATGGCATGCATTAAACAACTAAAAACAGGTTTTTAGCACATTAAAACAAAGCCAAATGGCTACTTAGATGGCATCTAAGAGGCTTAAGCACAAAGGCATGCAACATGACCAATACATGGAGCATTCAACACATGCTTTCAAAGCATTAAAGAGGCAACTAAGGCAAGCATACAAGCACACCAAAGGGTCTGAAATGACATGCTAAATGGTTCCAAACCATTGAAAAGATGCAAACAAAGGCATGCTACACGTTTATGCTCTTAAGGCCAACAAGCCAAACACAAAGGAGCTATGTTAAGCATGCTAAAATCAAACAAAATAACTATGGTCAGACCTAAAACATGTTAAAATAAGCATACAAGCTTCATGGATCTAGGCCTAAAACATGCTAGAAATAGAGGCACACAACCTAGGCATGTTAAGGGACTATTAAGGCATTACAAAGAAACTATGCAAAGCATGCACCAAAATGAAAAATACCCTTCTACAATACTGATGAGGGACCAAAAATATGACTACTCACAGTAGATGACAAGCCCCAAATCAATATGAAAACATGCTCAAAATGCAATACAAGATTAAGGCCCACAAAGGGGTATAACATGAAGTACCAAAAGGGTACACCAAACAGCCAAAGACCCTTCATGAGACATGTAGAGGGGGGTAAAATAAGATACTTTTCAGGCCTGTCGAAGGCCCAAAAACAGAAGTATGGCAGGCTAAAGAAACATGCAAAAAAAAAAGGGACCAAAGAGGGTATTGAAGCAAGTCATACATACGGGTCCCAAACAAGGTTGAGTCCTTCTTCAATGTTGAAGAAGGGCTCAAAATAAGCCTTTTTGTAGTTTACATCGAAGCTCAAAAATACATGCAACTATGGCTTAGATATGAACCAAGAAAATGCTAGTTTTGGGGAAAAATGTGCTTACCCTTGTAGACCAACGAACCAGCAGGTTTTGATCCAAGGAAATGAGCTTCTAGCCTCTGCAAAACAGTCCCAAGTTGCTGGAAAGGAGCAAGGGTGCCTTGTGCTATGAGTTGGTGAAGGAATGACCCAAGAACAAGGGTGTTTGGAGGCTTGGATGTGATAGATATAGAGAGAGATGGAGGGATATATATATATATCAGAATGTATGTATATATCCTCTGTTTTTTTGTTCAAAACCTCCAACCTTAGACAAAGGGAGAAGAGAAGTGCTTATATAGGCCAAGTAAAGCACTTATCTTAAGGGCTAAGCAAAGAGAAAGGTTCAAGGGGGGTGCAAAAGAGTCTAGGCTTATTTGAGAAGCTTGTAAAGCTGGTAGGCTTCTTGAGGAAGCCAAGACAAGGGGTCAAGGCTTCCTCAAGAAGCCTTGAGCAAAGGGTGCACCAAAAAGGGCCAAAAGGTGGTTAAAGGGGTAAGTGATAGCTCCGGGTCTCAGATGGCCGAGATCTCTTCAACAAAGTTGAATAGGGGCTCAAAATAAGACACTTTGTAGTTTACGACCAAGTCCAATACATCCCACAAGTACGCCTAAAATACCGTGCAAAAATAGGCCCAAAAAGAGGTAAAGAAGCAAGTGATAGATGGAGATGTCAAACAGTAAAAGGTCCTTAATGAAACATGAAAAGGACCTCAAAATATGACTATCTCAAGTTCGGGTCGGAGCCCAAAAATGTAGAACGAAGGGTCGGGAGCCGAAACACGCAGTTTGGGGCCCCGAAAGTGGGCTGTTAGGCACCGGAAGTGGTGTCCGACCACGAAGTTGGTCTCTCGGACCACAGTGTCCCTCGAAAGGGAGTAAATAGGATGCATGCCAAAAACCGGGGCAAACGGAGGTGGTTAGACGGTCCCGAACCGAGGCCTCGAAATGGGAAAAATGGCTCATGACCACAAAACGTAGCCTACGCCCACCGAGGAGATGGTCTACGAGACCTCTCCTCCCTTGGGAAGAGAAAAGAAAAAGAGAGCGGTTCATAAAAACCGAGGCAACGCACAAAAGAGTCCAGAAGTCCGGAGGCAAGGCTCGTAGCCGGGACTCCGTAACCTCAGAACGAGCACAATATGCAACATCACCAAGCGCTCAATTGATGACATCTGAGTCTTAAGGTCAGTCAAAAATGGGGTGTCTACAGCCGGCAAGCTAGAAGTAGTGGCCTGCTGTCCACAAGAGGTGGGTTGCCAGCCACTAATGCTTGGTTTTTCTCGCTGCAACAGAGAGCAAACAGAGCAAGAGCAGGGTATTCTCATGGGTTGTTTACACAACTTACCCCTCCTTATCATCAAATAGCTCAAAGGAGTGGTAAACTTGATTCACAAACCATCAATCGATGTAATTTCATTGCATGATGGCCTATGAACCAAAGTGTGCAAATTCAATAAATGCAACAAATAAAGACTCTCAAACCCCTTCCTTATCATAGATTGATCAAGGGAAGTGGTTGACATTGATTCTTGAACCGTTTACATCACTAACAAATACGAAACGATTCAAGACTCAAGGGTTCGATTAACGTCCGATTGAACCCAAACCAAGTTATTATCTTTCATCATTTTAGTCCAAGTTTTATTATTCCATTTTAATTACCTTTCCATTCTTTAATTCATTAAGTCCAAAGGTGAGCTTTAAGTCCTCTAATGGAAAGAAGCATCAAACCAAGTGTTGTTTTGGGCATGTGAGAAGCTTCATGCCATTGGTAATGAACCCCCAAAGGGATTAAACCATTAAGCACAAGACCTCAATCTCATGCTTTAAACAAGCAACTAGTTTGAACCAATTTTCAAAGCAAATGAAAAACTAAGAAAGGAGGGAGGTTGTAGAGATGATTAAGAGTGATCACAAGTATGGAAAGCCATAAATAAACACTATCAACTCAAATAGGATGGTGGCTAAGGCCTAAATCACCAAACCTATGTGGACTATTACACTATAAGCATGTAATACAAAGCTCAAATGTAATGAACACTCAAAAACGATCATAAAATAGGTCTAAAATAATCCTAAAACGTGCTGGAATTAAGTTAACAAAAGGTAAAATAATAAGCTAAAACATGGAGCATGCTAGGCTAGTAAACAAACACAAGGAGGAGAGGCTACCCCCTCCATTTTTGAGACTTCAAAACAACATTTTAGCCACTGAAAAAGCTCTAAAAATCAGTGTAAAAAAACTCAAAAAGAGATGGTGTATAGATGAGAAACACAAGGGTAAAGGCTGAAAGAGTAAGATGGAAAAAAGGTTGAACCACCCCTCCATCCTTTGAGGCCATAGACCACAAGTTTCAGCACAAAAATAAAGAGTTTATACAACCCAAAAACAATAGAAAAATAGTAGGAAAACTAGCAACTAAAGCAAAGCAACAAGCAAAGCCCTATACCTCTTGAAGAGAAGACGAATTCTAGGCAACAAATCAAGGCTTACACACCCTCAAAATCTCAAACTAGGTTCAAAGGTACCTCAGCTCAAAGATGGTAAGGTTTGGTTTAGAGTGTATAGGCAAAAGCTTGCAAAAAGCTAAGAAATTGCAAGAAAGAGTGAGAATTGTAGAGAGAGAGAGAGAGAGAGAGAGAGAGAGAGAGAGGGGAGAGAATTTTTGCTCTAAAAATTCCAACCTTGAAAATGGAAGGGGAGGCTTCCTATATATAGAAAACCATACAACTCCCTCAGAAATATCAATACATACACGTGTAAGAAGGTGCATGCATCTGTGCTAACAATTGGCACAGTTAAGAGAAAAATATCTGCAAAACACACTTATGGCGGCCATATATCAAGGCCAAATGACCAAAATTTGTGGTCAGCAGCCAATAGCAGTGGCCAGTAGGCCTATAGCGATCTCAGTTTTCCCTTCATTGTTTAATTATATTCCGGACTCGGTTCCGTGGATGTTGGTCGTTGTCTTATTCTTATTTCTATCCTTTACTTTTTATATTTGAGTCTTGGGTTATGTTGGGTAGGTTGGGAATAGGTTGGTTGTGTTTAGAAACCAAAAGTTGATGCCCAGATTTTTGCCTTCACGCTCGAGCGGGACTTTTGACGCTCGAGTGGGCCTTTTGTTTTTGCTTCTACGCTCGAGCGGGCATTTTGACGCTCGAGCGTGATTATTCATCTCCCAGTATTTTGTTCTGTAGGTTGTTGGACGCTCGAGCGTCCACTTTCACGCTCGAGCGGGGACCACCGACTGCAAAACTTTTGGAAGTGTGCATCCGGTGCTCAAGTGGCTCTTTTGACGCTCGAGCGTAAGTCTGTGTCTGACGCTCGAGCGTACCTGTTTGTATATCAGTTCGTGAAATCACTTTTTGGATCACTTTTTCGACTTTCTCTCTCTCTCTCTCTCTCTCTCTCTCTTACTTTTCAAAACCCAAATTTGAGAGCCTCTCACTCTAGACTTCAACTTCTCTCTACAAAATCATCTAGATCAAGTGATCTTCTACCTTGGTCTCTTTATATAAAGTGTGGGATTTGGCTTGCTCTTCATTTTGATCCGAAAATTATTGGGTTTGGAGCACCTTCGAAATCCTTCATCTTCTCTATTTGGTCTCTCCATTTGAGGTAGGGATAATTACTCATATTTATGGTCTTTGACATAAACTTATAGTCATTTTGATATAATGTTGAAGTTGGGTAATTTTGGGGGTTAGGGTTTCAAAATATATAAAGAGGGGTTTTGTTCTTTTAACTCATACATGTATATTTTGGGTCGTAAAATGAGGTTATTGACGTGTAAAGAAAATATTTGAGCCTTTGGGTCAATGTTGAGAAAAGGGGGAGGAAAGCCCTAATTTGTTGTTATGAATTAATTTGTACAATTAATTTTGAAAGTTATGAAAATATGAAATTGAGTAGGAAATAATGAAATTGAGGAGTTATGTGAATGAATGGTGGAGTTGGATAAGTTAATCACTCATCTTTGGAAATATTGATAATTTATCTGTTGATGCATTTATTATCTGTTTAGAAATAATTGCTTTGGGCTATCGGTGGAGGATAGTCTTGATTGTTGTAGACACTGTATGTTGATTAGGGAAAATTGAAACTAATCATGTTGAATATGTCATTGAATATGACGGTTGGAATAATACATAGAATATGTGTATTGATTGATCATTGTATATGATAAGTGTTTATATACATTGTATTGTGTGAGAGAAGATAGAGGATGTACTCCACAGTTTGGGAGGAGATAGGGGATGGACTCCTAAACCGGATAGTATATTGGGAGGAGATAGGGGATGGACTCTATTGATACAGCAAATATGTGTATCTATTGTAAAGTATGGAAGTGTTTTAATATGACATTGATATAGCAAATATGTGTATCTATTGTGAAGTATGGAAGTGTTTTGATATGAGTTGTTATCTCATTTAAAAAGGAAGTGCTTTAATATGAGTTGTAGCCTCATTAAATTATTGGCCAGGTTCTGAGCCATGTTATGAATTGAAATTTAATAAGTAAAGGAAAGTGGAATGAAATATAGACATATCTATCATGGAATTGGATTGTGTTGTACGTTGGTTGGTACGAGTTAAACATTTATCAAATGCTAATGTTTTAGTTATTGCTCATATTATGTTTAGCATTTCTCTACTGGGCGTTGGCTCACCCTATATGGGACATCACTTTCAGGTACAGGTAATATGCTGCCTCCAAGGATGTAGCTTGGGAGGTTGTAGAAGTTGAAGTCTTCCTTTTTGTGATTATTTTGTGTATTACATGTAAATAAAGCCAAGGGCTTATTTTGTGTTTTGAGTTAGTACTCTCTTTTTGTAACCAAGTGTTGGCTTGGAAAGTTGTAAGCCCATAGGGCATTTACTTTTGATGTCAACCTGTAATACTTTTGTAATGAATACTCTGATAAATAGAATTATGCTTTATTCTCTCATGTTTATGGACGTCTTGAATGTATGATTTATGGGTTTATTTTAAGGGCGTTACAAGGCCACAAGAGGTTGCAAGCTTGAAAAACTCTAGTTTTAGTCCAAAAATAAGGCAATAGGTGTGTAAGGTTTGAAAGACTCAAATCTGTGGCGTTCCGCTGAGGACTTCCAAGCACTTAATAAGCATACACACATTCATCATTGGGTGTGTAAGTGGTGACGTCCAAGTCGTAACGTCCAAGTCGTAAGGGCAGTCAAAAATAAGGTGTCTACTGTAATAATCCGGCCCTCGTATGTGATTCTGATATATTTTCAGTCCCTTATTCTGTGCTTTCAAATGCTTATTGTGAAATTCTATGGGAAATTAAGGTTAATTAAGTGAATCCTATGATTATGGATGCATATCTATTTAATAAGAAAAGTATTTGTTACAATTGGAATGTTTGAATCATAAATTGAGGGCCTTAGAGGCTTAATTATCTGAAATTGATTTTACATTTAAGATCAGCATGATTTTTAGGTCATAGTATAATTTTCTGTGAAATTTAATTGATTAAACTAATTGATTTCCATCTTTATCCAGTTTTATAAATAAACTTAGTTTTTTTAATTATTTGACTCATGATTCTTAACTCAAAAATATCTCCTGCGAGAAAGAGAGAGAGAGAGAATTAGAGAAGAAGAGAATTGAGGGAAAGACTTCAACAAAGGAAAGTTAGGAAAATCAAGGAAATTGTAGGAATTTGAACTAAGGTATGTGAGATCCATCTTAAGCAATCTCTTTTTTGGATTAGAATGAGAACTATATTCCAGTTTTGAGAATTAAGATTTGTGAGGGGAATTTTGTATATGTTAATTAATTGATTGACTAGATGTTATGCTCACTAAGTTGTTTGATTTATCTTGAGTTGTCTAGTGAAAAAGTATATCTTATCCTCAATGTTTATGTTGATTTTAACCATGTAGATAGATGGTTATATATATATATATGTGTGTGTGTGTGTGTGTGTGTGTGTGTGTGTTTATTAGTGGAAGGTATAAGAAATTGAGTTGAGTTATGAGTTTAAAGAATCAAAAACTTATTTGAGCCTATGATTCAAGTTGTTATATTATAATAGTATTGTATTGAATTTATTTCCCATGTTTATGCTTGTATTGAATTTGTCAAGTTGGGAGGTTGCTGAAATTCGGATTGCAAGTCAAACAAGGGGCTTCTGACGCACGTGCGGAAAACAGGGGAAAAGTGAGTTGAAGACACTGAAAAAAAGGCACGTGCGGGACCAACCGCTACACGTGCGAGGATCACAGCCGCACGTGCGGCCCATGCTGAAAAAGTTCGTCTGTTCTATTTTGCATGTACGACCCTCAGATATTATTAAAATAATTGTTTGATACCCTTAAGGTGTCCGTAAATTCATTTAAAACAAAACGAATCCAAAACTGAGTTAAAAAGGAAAGTGAACTAATGTTTGAATTATGTGTATGTAGGGTACATACCGAAAGCATCTGTCGCTCCACCATAGCACTGTGAGTAGTAGTATTGTCGTAGTACGCTTTGCTTATAATTAACGGTTACCATTAGTACTCTGTTAATTGCAGGTCAACTATGTTAACGTATATGAACGATTAAACAAACGTGTATACTTCTGTATGCTTCTGATTAATAGTTAATATCAACATTCTATTTTCCGCAAGGGAACTACGTCATTTCTTAATGAATAAAGAGAATTTATGTTCATTCTTGAATAATGATTTCTGTGTGAATATGAGAGCATACTGTTTTGTTATTAATAGGCCATAGGCCATCCAGTTATGAGTTATCAAGTGTGGACACCTTCGAAGAATCAGGATAATTGGAAAAGCTATGTGCATCCAAATGAATCTAAAGTTATTCTGTTGTGTTACATATGGACCTGAGATTGTTCAGAATTTACGACATGAATGCAGAGGTTTGACCTCATTATGTGACCCACGTTAGCATGTGAATTTTTTGTCTTTGTTAAGTGTACTGTAATAGTTATTGTTATTATTCTGTTTCTGTTTCTCTATTCCAGTTATGCTATGTTATGTCATGATATGGATTGTTCGGTCTTTAAGACCTTAGGATTTCTGGTATGGAACAAAGTGCTGTATGGAACTAAGTGCTGCAATGCGAGCCACCTCTAGAATCTGTACGAGCCACCTCTTGAGTCCATACATATGTGAACTAGGCTTAAAGCCGATATGGAAGTTATGAGGCCTATGGCCGTTCTGTGAAATCTGTGAGGCCTATGGCTGTTCTGTGAAATTTGTGAGGCCTATGGCCGTTCTGTGAAATATCTGAGCCTATGGCCAATCTGTGACATTATGTCTTAACATGTATGCTACTCAGGGAAACAGTGTAAAATTAGGGACACATTGAAAGAATTCGTGAAGTTATGAATCTGTGAGGCCGAGGGGCAATTTGTGAATGTGTGAACCCATCAGGCCAAGGGCCAATCTGTGAAGTTGTGAACCGACAAGATCGTTCTGAAAATTCGTATAGAATCAGATTAACCACATGACCTCTGCATTTACACACGCATTAATATGTATTATATTGTAAGTTGTGCATCAATTTGTTTAAGTACTATTATTCACTGAGATTGTCTCACTCTGTATTTTGTCTGATTTTGTAGGTACTAAATCTGGAGGTCAGCCTTAACCCTCGATGCCGCCTCTCTTTTGCCAACCTCTGTGTGTCCGGGTATTTGGGTGAAGCCTGATCATTTCTTTGGAGTTTTGGCTTGCACTCTGATTGTCTATTATATGTTAAGTTTCTAATGTTTTTGACATCCGCCCAATTAAGGGACGGGGTTTGTATATGTGTATGTAAATATTTATTATCTGATGCACTGTTTGTGATCCTGGCATGATAGTGGTCGATCAATGGATGCAATTCTTTTACTTTATGTTTTTTTCTTATATTTAATGCTTCCGTTCAGGCCCCATATGTTATGTACAGCAGGTTAAGTATCCGTTTCTGAGTAGGTCATGCCCAAACTTTTAGGGGCAAGTTTGGGGCGTGACATCTACAGCCCGTCCACTAACCTAAGCCTAGCTGCGCAAGCCCGAACCGAGGTTAGCCTGAATTGCCTGAATTTCACAAGCCAACGCAGAGATGAGTTCAAACAAATACATATATGATATACAAATACAAACGCAATACTCATAGATCTACCGATTTTGAGTTGTACTTGAACGACGAGTGACCAAAAACAAACAAATACATACACAATACACAAATACAACCATATTTTGTAAATGTATTCTCAAAAACATTTCAAACTATAATAATTTCCCTAACATAAACATATTTTACAAATCTATTAAGAAAAACATTTCAAACTTATCGATCTATTTATTCAAAACTTTTGAGTTTAAAATGAATGGCATCATACTTCGCCGACGATGGTGTTGGTGTTAGATCTCGCAATTGTGGTTACACTTCATTGTCGTTGTTTCTCTTTTTGCCATTCTTCAACTCTTTGCGGAGGAAATGGAATTATTCTTAGAGTCTGAGACATAGAATATGAATAAAAGAATAGGTAGGGTTTCTGTCACGACCCGAACCCGCCCCCATGGGTTAAGAACGTAACCGGCCAGTAATCATGAGATTACCTACGGCCTCAAACCAAACCAAACATATTTTAACAGAGTTAATGGGGGCCAAATGGAAGCAATTTAAAACTTTGTCCATAGAGCTGTGCTTACATGGCACATCATAACAATCATACAGATACATATCAATAACTCACATCAAAATATGTACTAACACAACCTCTGTACATACAGGATCATTTGAATCTAAGTCATCCAAGAAAAACTATATACAAACATAAACCAAAGTCCTCGCCAACATGACAAAATGACACAAGATAGCAAAAGGGCGAAGACGTGTCTCGTTCGTGAGACGCGAGGGCTGACTCTTCAAAACCTTGGTTGTTCCACACAAACTTCACTGAGGCTGGGTTTGTACCTCTCTTGGCTCACCTACAAACACATGAATGAGCGTGAGCGATAGCCCAATGAATAATATCAAATAAGAAGATACAACAATATGTAGAACAGCATATTCCGAACGGCCTTGGGCCCAATTCATATTTTCGTTCATGTCAAAACGGCCTCTGGTCCATTCATTCTATTATTCAGATCGAATTGTTATTCTTGTCAAACTATTACTTATATTAAACTATCATTCGTGTCAAACTATTATTTATGTCAAACTATCACTCGTGTCAAACTATTATTTATATCAAACTATCACTCGTGTCAAACTGGCCTTTGGCCCACTCAAGTAACAAACTGGCCTTTGGCCCATTTAAATGACAAACTGGCCTTTGGCCCATTTAAATGACAAACTGGCTTTTGGCCCATTTAGACTTTCATTCATGACAGAACGGCCTCTGGCTTATTCATTCATGTCAAAACGGCCTTTGGCCCATTCATTTGTGTCAAAACGGCCTTCGGCCCACTCATTCATGTCGAAACAACCTTCGGTCCATTTATTCATGTCAAAACGACCTTCGGTCCATTCATTTATGTCAAAATGACCTTTGATCTATTCATTTATGCCAAACGACCTTCGGTCCATTCATTTATGTCAAAATGACCTTCGGTCCATTCATTTATGCCAAAACGACCTTCGGTCCATTCATTTATGCCAAAACGACCTTCGGTCCGTTCATTTATGTCAAAACGACCTTTACAAAACTTACATAGAAGTAGCCATTGGACAATAACATATGTCAGATATTACTCACAGTGATGGGCTTGTAGATTTGCCCTGGAGCTTGACCCTACACATCACATAACATATACGGGTCACAAATAACTCAATCCGTTCTTTAATTTACACATTCCTCTTGAGGCTTCATTCTTATCTCTTTAATTCAATTGCAATGCTCAAAGTATGCCTAAGAGTGCTTACAAGTGAAAGAGAACGGAAAACAGAACACAAAATGCATTTTCAGAATTTCAGAAAATAGGGTCCCCGCTCGAGCGTGGACTTCCCCACTCGAGCGGACCCTTAAGCCTGCAAAAGTGCTGGTTACTTCAAATTCCCGTTGAAGCGTGAACTCGGCCGCTCGAGCGGACTGCCTGTCTACATAGCTCCCCACTCGAGCGTCAACTTCCTCCGCTCGAGCGGGCACCATGTCTGTCAGAAATGCTGGGAGCACGATTTTCCCGCTCGAGTGGCACTTCCCCCGCTCGAGCGGACACCAAAAATCTGGTTTTTTTTTTCCAGATTGAGTTCTTGAGCTCCAATTCGATTTTTAACCAACAATTCATGCATGTTATGGCTCAAAATTCACATTTACACATGCTAACATGCTACCAATACAAGATTACAACATTAGGAAGCTCAATTCCTTCCAATTAATCCAAATTCATCACCAACATATCAAATTCCAACATGCAAAGCTCATACTTCCATGATCTACTCTTGCATGTGAGAAATATACATTCATATTAACTTAATTGGTGAAGAGAGGTTCAAATACATGGTTTTCAAACAATATCCAACATAAATCATACACATTGTGCTCAAACATGGAGATTCATGTCCATTTCTTACATGCATGTGTTCTAAGCCTCTAAATTCAATATATATAACTCAATTCCCTTACATTAGAACTAATTCATGCTCTTGGCCATCTATTAAACTTGAATTCACAAATTTACAAACAAAAAGCCATGAGTTTACTTACCTAAGAGTTCAATCTCCCAAATTATAATAAAATCTTGGGTTTAATCTTCAAGTTCCCTAATCCTTGAGCCAAAATCACCCAATTCCCTTCCTCTCTCTCTAACAGCTGGCCCTCTCTTATTTTCTCTTAGAGTTGATCAGCCAAAATGCACTAAGGGGAGAGATTTGAGGGTGTAGAGTTTATACAACATAACCCACTAACTATTATTTAATAATATTAAATAATTGGGGACTAAATCATCAATATTAATCAGATTAATTTGACCCAAATCAATTTTCAATTAAATTTCACCGTAGGCTCTAAAAATCATGCCAATCACAATGGCGTAACCAATTTCGGGTTCCGTGGCCGATAAGGCCTCCAATTTAAGTTCCAAAGCAGATTATTCAAACAGATATTCCTACGGTGAACAGATAGGACTCCAAAATCACATAATGGCACATAAAATCATGCTAAACACATAATCATACTCAAATTAAGGACCAATTAGCATATTACGGAACAGGGGCATCACAGTCTTCCCCTATTTAGGAAGTTTGGTCCTCCAAACTTAATTTACCTTTAGTTGAAACAATTCGGAACACTTTTCATTCAACGGTTCCAATCCTTCTTAGTAGTCATTCACTTAGTCTCAAAATCAAGCAACGCTCTATTCTCAATCAGTCAGAGACTTATCTTTTTCCACCATACAAGGCTTTTATGGTGCCATGCCAAAACTAGAGTGTGAGCTGTCGTTGCAAGCAAAGTTTGTCAACGATGGATAGATCTTTCCAACTCCCCTGAAAAATCTAAAGCATACATTTGAAGCATTTCTCCCAGAATCAAAAAGTTCTTTTTGATTATACATCAATTTGCGGATGTGAAGTAGCGCTGAATCACAATTCAGTTCCCATTGCCTCTTGAAGGCTTGTCAAGATTCAAACACATTTCCGGATTTCTTTCTAAACAGTAGACACTGGGACCCCATACAAACAAGCAACCTTATTGATGGAAACAGTGGCTAGTCTACAGCATCATACGAAAATGTCACAGGGAGGAAACGAGCAATTTAAGTAATTCCTCATACAACAACCCAAATGGGATTTACACCTTGAGTGTTCAAGATAGTCCCACAATGAAATTCGTAGTCACATATCCCTATTTCCATTCCGAAATAGAGAGAGATTGCAGTAGTTCTGCCAATATCTGTTATTAAACTTTGACTTGTTGGCACCGAAAACATTTAGGCACAAATTCAGGAATTTCTTTCTTCACAATAGGTGGCTAACATTTTTATTTCAAATGCCAACTAACCTTACCATAGGAGTTTGGTCCATTTCCTTGTCACAAAAGTTCAATTCATTCTTCAATAGTTCCACAATTCATAATCCGATTTGGTATTTAATTCAGTTTCTTATCACAGTTATTCAAGGTTAATCAAAAGTCTTCAGGAATTTAAAGTGAGTTCGAGCACAAATCCCTGACTCAACAAGGATAACAACGAAACAATCCACCACACGACATACGTAACTCATGTATCCCCATAGTACCAATTGTAAAGTACAATAACACTGAAGCAGTCCATTTCTAACATAATACACGTGTTCTCAATTCATTCAACCGTTTACAGTTTACGGTTTCCAATTCAATTCAGTATTCAATTCTCTGTTCCATCGAGTCTCCTCATATTATCTGATAGTCGTCAAAAGCATAAGGCAATTCATATACTAATCCCCATGGCGTCAAAGGTAATACTAAAACAATCAATCACATGTTAAACACAATTTACACATCCTCAAAGCCCCAATCACAGAATATGATGACACTGAGAAGTTATTCACAAAGCGTACTGAATTCACACACTTACGGACAATCAAGGTTTTTTTTCAAAGTTTCTTGGATGTTTAAACATCTACAAATTACAAAAGGATGACATTCCGGACAAAACAAAAGAATAATCGTCTCGGAATCGAAGCACACCCGTTCACGACCGTCGGTGGCCGACTCAAGATCAATTAGTCAAACCCACCCGTACAAGACCGTCGGTGGCAAAAAGATATCCCAACAAAGGTGCTACATAGGCTTAACGTCCCCTAACACGAAAGGACGTCCCATGAATGTCATCAAAACAAACATAATACCACTCACTACAACATGATTCCCCAAAATCTAATAACATTAAAGCAACTACTCTCCCTTACTAAACATATTCTGATCAGTTAAAGACAAATGTTCAGTACTGCTTACAATCAAATCAATCTGCCATCATCAGTCCCCATAGCGTCAAAGCAACCAGGATGGGACAATACACAAGCATCGTTCCTTAAGACACCCAATCACGGGATTTGTACAATTCGGCTCATTTTCAACACATATGTCCTCGATAGTTGGGGGTTGGTTCTCAACGGTGTTCATGGTTAGAGCAATCTGTCATAGCCCACAAAAGGTGTTTCAAATAGGTTAAGTACTCTAAACAGATTCAAGTTTTGGGTCTATCAGTTTTTCTGCCAAGAATAATCTGGCTATTTATTTACAGGCAATCCTCGATCCCTTTTTACAAAATTAAATTGGACAGAGGGTCTTATCAAACCAATCCCGACACAGGTCTTGCCAAATTAAATCAAACAAAGGTTCCATCAAATCATATCAAATGAGGGTTCCATCGGAACAATATCAGGCAAAGGTTCTATCGGATCGAATCAGATAAAAATTTTCTCAAATAAGACACATTCGGTTCTGTAGGGCATACTTCGTTTGCTTAGGTACATGGTTGATAGTTTCTCAACTGCCCTAAGTTTATCAGTTCTCAAAGTCATATCAGAATCATTCATCACAATAGTTCATATCAAAGTGTTTCAAATCAGGTACACATAGTATAGGATTGTTATGCAAAAGTTCCAAATTAGTCACATAATTCAGTCAACTTTCTACCAATCAAAATACATGGCCTCACAGTCATAGAATTCATCATTTGGGGTGCTCAACTCGGTCACACAATCACAGAGTCATAATCCCAGTGGTTTAGTCATTGAAGACGGTAACATAATAAATCACCCTGAGCATATAGGTGTAGATATACATGTGCATGTGCAGAGTCAATCAATATTCCAAAACGTATTTCACAAATTTCCCAAACGGGGCATATACCTCCAATGAATACAGTCTCGATCATGTGGGTCTAACTGATCTAGATACACATGCAGCAGATATGGAAAAATATGCCGATCTGAATCAAATAATATCCCAAGCGAAGATGTACAAATGTACTAATTCAGAATCAATCAACACATAGGCATTCGTTTATAAACAATATAGATACCTAGGATAACAATCACAGTATTCTGAGTGCTTCCTAGGATGGGTGCAATTACTCCATCCTGAGTAGCAATTCCTACCACTGGTACGGATTCAGTCGAGGCAGAGGATTCATTCACATTTTGTTAAATCCGGGGACAGCTCCTTATCGTATGGTCCATTTTACCACCTCTACAACAAGCCCCAGAAATCTGATAACAACTCCTCGGTGTTTCTTACACTGGTGGTGGTAAAGGTTCTTACTGTAGCCGCAACTGACACCGTTGTCTCAAGATCTCTACCAATTCCTGTACCACTCTTTCCGAACTATCAAGTCGGGCTGTGGAAGAACCTTCCAACCCGTATGCCCTTAATTTTCCCATACTCTACACAAATTCTAATCGAACTTTACCAAATACTGGGATGCCCAATACGAAATTAAACATAAATACACATGGGTACATACGCACATAGGCACGTTGTTATATTCTCATTTCACATATCATACGTAATTAACCACATACGTAACAGATAATTGCATACTTATCAAATATCGCATGCTGAACATTTACTAAGTAATTATATACTCAAATCATGTTCATATTTCACATAGGCACCCATTTGTAGAATCGAATGCACATAAGCAACTTTTCATGATTCATATGTTCATGATTGTGCATTATAATAAAACAAACTTGTTGTACACATTAGTGTAGCAATTCATATCTCATATTCAAATCATCTGTGGTACTTCCTTTAGCATAACATATCATGTTGGTCAAGCACATCAAGTTCCATAACGGAACCTCTGGTACCGGGTAACATATCTCATACATAGGCCACGGTATTGTTTCCCTCGGGCAAGGGCCTACGTCACGGTATTATTTCCCCCGGGCTAGGGCCTCATGACTATAAGCCACAGTATTATGTCCCCTGGGCGAGGGCCTCTGCTAAGGATACCACAATTATGTTCAAGGAAAATTTGGGCAATCATTCGTTCATGCAAAAATAGCATTTCAGGGAACTCGTCATTTCATATCGTCAGAAAATATTTAAAGTTCACCATCTGATTAAACTTGCATCATACTTTATACAAAAGATACACAAGTGTGTATATACTAGAAAGCATGCATATTCGGACAATTTCAATGCAAGAAATTCACAATTTATAGCACATAATCATTCGTAACAAAAAGTTAAGCATATTATCGATGCTTCCAAATTCATACTTATGAATGCATCCTAGATCTTTTCTAGACACTTATTGCTCATTTGGACAAGTGTGTGAGTTATTAACTCGTGCTCTGATACCACTCTTTCACGACCCAAACCCGTCCCCATAGGTTAAGGACGTAACCGGCCAGTAATCATGAGATTACCTACGGCCTCAAACCAAACCAAACGTATTTTAATAGATTTAATGGGGGCCAAACGGAAGCAATTTAAAACTTTGTCCATAGAGCTGTGCTTACATGGCACATCATAACAATCATACAGATACATATTAATAACTTACATCAAAATATGTACTAACACAACCTCTGTACATACAGGATCATTTAAATCTAAGTCAGCCAAGCAAAACTATATACAAACGTAAACCAAAGTCCTCGCCAACATGACAAAATGACACAAGATAGCAAAAGGGCGAAGACGTGTCTCATTCGTGAGACGCGAGGGTTGACTCTTCAAAACCTTGGTTGTTTCACACAAACTTCACTGAGGCTGGGCTTGGACCTCTCTTGGCTTACCTACAAACACATGGATGAGCGTGAACGATAGCCCAGTGAATAATATCAAATAAGAAGATACAACAATATGTAGAACAGCATATTCCGAACGGCCTTGGGCCCAATTCATATTTTTGTTCATGTCAAATCGGCCTCTGGCCCATTCATTCATGTCAACATAACCCACTAACTATTATTTAATAATATTAAATAATTGGGGACTAAATCATCAATATTAATTAGATTAATTTGACCCAAATCAATTTTCAATTAAATTTTACCGTAGGCTCTAAAAATCATGCCAATCACAATGGCGTAACCAATTCCGGGTTCTGTGGCTGATAAGGCCTCCAATTTAAGTTCCAAAGTAGATTATTCAAACAGATATTCCTACGGTGAACAGATAGGACTCCAAAATCACATAATGGAACATAAAATCATGCTCAACACATAATCATACTCAAATTAAGGACCAATTAGCATATAACGGAACAGGGGCATCACAGTTTCTTCTTTAGTTTCAATCTAAAGGTCCAATAAATGATTGCTAAGCTAAGGGCCAAATATTTATACGTACATGCAAAATTTTCATATATATATATATATTTTAAAATTTTGGCTCGATGCATTTATTGCTTATTTATTGTCTTTTGTGAATTTTTTTAAAGATTTTTGGTTCATCTCGTCAAGTTGAATTTAGAGGCCTAAAACTTTTAAAGTTTTTTTTAAAAATAAGTTAACTAAAGACAACTAAACCAAATAAACAAACCTAAAAGGTATCACGTAAATGTGTCATATGTTGTTACTTTAAAAATGTTTAAAAATTTTCTAATAAAAAGTATCTTTATTTATATTAGACACATTGCTAATTTTTTTTTTATTTGACATATGGATTTGCACTTTTTCTTCGAACAAATTAATGTATTGCAAATCCAACCTATGTCAAATCTAATAATTAATGATGCAAACTAATATAACATTAAGGCATTAATGAGTAGTTCAGAATTCTAGCAATCTAATTATCATAATCATTAAACAAGGTGCTGTTATATGTGCTGATTAGTGCAGGCCATACGTGGTTTTTTGGGTCGGGGCCCGTATGTGCTGTGGACTGTGCTCGCATATGTGGTAAAAGGGGCAAGCTTTGGTTGGAGATTACGGGAAACCTCACGTGAGGCCGAAAGGCATCACACGTGCAAAAGGAGTCACTGCATGTGCGGCCGAGCATGTTTTTGCCTCGAATAACAGTCACTCATCCAAGATATGGATTGAAGAGAAGTCCAACCCTTAAAATAATTAATTAAATAGAACAAGTAACTAGTGTTTTGAAGACGAGCCCTAAATCAAGGAAAAAAAAAGGGGGGCTAAATTAGAAAAACTCATACTTACAATTGTGAAATTCCCAAATCAGAAAGATAGAAACCCTAAATCCCTAAATCTAATACAATTTTTTTTTTTACTAATCAATTGGAGTATAAGATCAAAAAGTGAAAAAAAAGGCCATAACTTACAAAAATCCTAACCTGAAATAAGAAAAGAATGTGAGAAATGCAAGAGGGTGGAGAAAAGACAAGAAGACTATTTTAGAAACGAATAGAAAATCTTCGAAGACTAAGATTACACAAAAGGAATCTTGGTTGGCAAAATAAGTAATAAGTTTTTTGATAACTCGATATGTGACCCAATAAGTTGATTAAATAAATTATATATATAAATTTTAAAATTTTGGCTCGGTTCATTTATTTCTTATTGATCGTCTTTTTTGAGTTTTTGAGTTCGTCTCGTTGAGCCAAATCTAGAAGTCAAAATTTTTTTTTTTTTTAATTTTTTGGAAAAAAATCTAATTAAGGACAAAAATAAACCAAATAAAAAAACCCCAAAGGTATCATGTATATATGTCATATGTTACTTTAAAATATTTAAAAATTTTCTAATAAAAGTGTCTTTATTTTTATTTTTATTAGGCACGTTGCTATTTTTTTTTTATTTTTTTATTTGACATATGAATTTGCAACTTTTTTTTAAACAAATTAACATATTGCAAATCAGACCTATGTCAAATCTAATAATTAATGATCCAAACTAATATAGCATTAAGGCATTAATGAGTAGTTCAGAATTCTAGTAATCTAATTATCATAATCGTTAAACAGGTGCTGCCGCACGTGCTGATTAGTGCAGGCTGCAATTGGTTTTTTGGGCAAGGACCCGCATGTGTAGTGGATTGTGCTTGCACGTGTGGTGGAAGACTTCACATGTGCGGCGGTTTGTCTCGTACGTGCAATAAAGGAGGCAAGCCTTCAATTGGAGACTATAGGAAACCGCACGTGCTATTGAGTGGCACCATACATGTGGAGAGAGTCACTACACATGCGGGCAAGTGTGTTTTTGCCTCGAATAACATTCTCCAGTCCAAGTTCTAGACTGAAAGGAAGTCTAACCCTTAAAAAAGAAATATATAAATAAAACAAACAATTAGTGTTTTGAAGACAAGCCCTAAATAATAGAAAAGGGGCTAAATCAAAAAAATTCATCCTTACAATTGCAAAATTTCCAAATCAGAAAGATAGAAAACCTAAGTCCCCGAATCTGATACAATTTTTTTTTTTTAAACTAATCAATCAGAGTATAGGACCAGAAAAGGAAATATATATAATAATAATAATAAAGGCCATTACTTACAAAAATCCTAACCTAACACAAAAGATGAAGAAACGTAAACAATTACTTAACAATCGGAGTGTAGGATCAAGGGAGAAATGAAACTATGCAAGAGAGCATCATCGGTGGTGGTGAGATCACATACAAAGAGACTAGACCAGAGGATTAAAAATGCCTTTGGTGATGGTAGAAGGTGGTGGTGGGATGAACATGGAGTCGTAGAGATTCTAATGCGGTATTGAAATAAGAAAAAGTGTGAGAAAGGCTAAAGAATGGAGAAAAAGACAAGAAGACTATTCTAGAAATGAATAGAAACTCTTCGATAACGAATACGTTTTTTTGATAATTGGGTATCGGCCCAATAAACCGATTAAATAAATTATATACATAAATTTAAAAATTTTAGCTTAGTTTATTTATTTCTTATTTATTGTCTTTTTTGAATTTAAATTTTTTTCCCATTCATCTTGTTGACCTGAATCTAGAAGCTTAGAACTTTTTAAAAAAATTTTAAAAAATTAACTAAAGACGGAAATAAACCAAATAAACAAACCCCAAAGGTATTAGTATATGTCATATGTTATTTTAAAAATTCTAATAAAAAAGTGTCTTTATTTTTATTAGACACATTGCTATTTTTTTTTATTTGACATATAGATTTGCACCTTTTTCAAAGCAATTAATATATTTCAAATCTACTAATCAATGATCCAAACTAATATAGCATTAAGGCATTAATGAGTAGTTTAGAATTCTAGTAATCTAATTATCATAACCATTAAACAGGTGTTGCCTCACATATCGATTGGTGCATGCCACACTTGGTTTTTTGAGGCAAGGACTCGCACGTGCGATGGAGTGTGCCTGCACGTGCGGCGGTTTGTCCCACATGTGCAACCGAGGGGCACTACACTTGCGGAGGGACTCACTATAGGTGTAGCCGCACGTTTTTGCCTCGAATAACACTCTACAGTCCAAGATCTAGATAGAAGGGAAGTCCAGCCTTTAAAATAAATAAATAAATAAATAAAACAAACAAATATTGTTTTAAAGACAAGCCCTAAATGTAGAGTTATAACTCGGGCAGGTTCGGTTGGCCTGGAGGGTTGCTTAGGCCCAACCCGAATTGTGTTTGGAAATGTCCAAGCTCAACCACCAACCTGAGCCTAGCTGCCCAAGCCTAGACCAAGCTTCATAATCTAAACTTGGATTAGCTTGAATTGCCCAAATTTCACAAGCCAACGCAGAGATGAGTACAAACAGATACACATATGATATGCAAATACAAACCCAATACTCATAGATCTACCGATTTTGAGTCGTAATCGAACAATGAGTGACCAAAAACAAACAATACATACACAAATACAAACATATTTTGCAAATATATTCACAAAATATTTCAAACTATAATAATTTCATTAACATAAACATATTTTACAAATCTATTAAGAAAAACATTTCAAACTCATAGATCTACTTGTTCAAACTTTTGAGTTGCAGTCAAATGTCGTCGCACTTTGCCAACGGTGGTGTTGATGTTAGATCTCGCGATCGTGGCTGCACTTTGTTGTCGTTGTTTCTGTGTGTCACAACCCAAACCTGCTCCTATGGGTTTAGCATCATAACCGGCCAGTAATTCGTGATTATTGAAGGCCTACTTAACAATAAAACAATAATTACGACAAATAGGGGCTACAGGAAGCCAATCAATAATAAAAACATCATCCAATGAGCTGTGAGGACCTAAATGTAAACATTCATATACATAATCACATATTCATAACACTTAAGCCCACAATACATCTATATACAATGGCAAAACACAATTTAGGGAATTAAAACCCTTAGTAAAAGTAGGAGTAACAAAAGTCATAAAAACACTGCATCCAAAATAACAATTACAAAAGGGCGAATTCAAGACACTCGTGCCAAAACACGTTTTACTTCATAACCTCATGGTAAGGCACAATGGTTGGCTTAACAAAGTCAGGGTTCGGGTTGACACCACTAGCTTTGATCTGGTGCTCGATCACCTACATATATAGTAAACAATGAGCTAGAACTCAGTGAATAACAATAGTGTAAAGAGGTTAAGAATGATGTCCTTACAATACTTGAAACAATTGATTATCAATAGAACATTTTCAATCAATATCTTTTTTTCAATCAATCATTTAATTCAATCAATCATATTCGTATAGGTCATAAGTGGTACATCCAATAGCAACAATACAATAGGTCTTAAAGACTGAATAATTAATTGATGACCATCAAACAATGGACAATAGTTCTAAGAATTGGAACTGATAGAGATCTCTGTAACAATAGCGATAACAATATCAATAACAATAGCAATATGCTAAAGATTCCACAGATACAGTTCAGAAAATAGGATCATCATTCAATCGATAAAAAGTATCATTTCAGAAAACAATATAATTTATTAATCAAAAAATAAATACGACTGAACATATTTTTACAACAGTGTTACTCACAATGGGCTCCTTGGTACACGTACGAATGGTTCGACATCCGACCTAAACAAATAAAGTCAAGGATAACACAATTTCCGTCATCAATTTCATACAATACATTACCCAAAACTTTTTCAAGTAAATATTAATCTTTATAGACATGACTTTGAACAAAAACATATCTTCAAATTAAAAACCAATTTTTCCATGCAAAACTCAAAGTCTTGAACTGAATTGAATTTTGATAAAAACTTGCAATTAAATTTCTCAACTTCTATGGTACCTCCTTAAAATCATAAAAACTCATGCAAGGAAATAAGAATATGATCATATAACCTAAGAATGTATATCACGTATGGTGATTTTAAAAGTTGATTTAACTAATTCTTCCATTTTTGAACACAATTACGTTAAATCTCCATTTTCATAAACATAACTGTAGACGTCCCCGAATGTCCCGGGAAAATCCCGTTTTGTTTATTGGGCTTACTATAGTTCGAACTCAAATGTCACGGTTCTGAATCTAATCCCGTAAAGTGCAATGCGAGACAGATAAATCACCAAAGAGTCTAAATCTAGCAAATCGTTTTGAAAAACTGATTTTTAGAAAGAAGTGCCAAATATTGACTGTTTTGCTAGATATAGAGTCACCACCTAAATATTTTATTTTGGGAAAATTTAAGAAACCCTGACTCATGCCTAAGGCCACGTGTCCATCATCACCAAAGTTGCCTCGGCTTGGGAACTTGGGTACGATTGGGAAAGGTCATGCAATGAGCACCCCCACTCGCCCGATCAAAGATCGGCCACTACTAAACATGATATCGAGTTTTTGAAAACACATGCATTCTTATTCCGATTTATTAGCCTAGGATTACTATGTGATGCACACAGCATACAAGTATAGACTGGATTGCCTGAGTTGGAACAAAACATCTCATGTTCATTTTTGAAAGCGGTTTGCTACTCGTAAGTAGGCTAAAATGCGGATTTTTCCACCCTCAAGTGGGCTTAGAAAACATGGTGTTTTGCCACTCTCAATGGGCTTAAAATTCGCAATCGATGAATTGTTCCAATTCAAGTAATCCAACCTTCACCCACAGGCATTCAGGCAGTTATATCACATAAGCAGTTAGCCTCATGGTAAGCATGCTATCATGGCAGTCACTCATACACATGCAAGGATGCTAAAGCATAAACACTTACAGAGTACTCCGAGCCAAAACAAAAATTAGTTAGTAATCAATGCATGATCCTAGTTCATGTTAAGATGGCTAATGCAACACATGTAGGAATGCAACTAAGATAGGTTCGGCTATTCTAAAGTGGCATGTGAAATGCAATTTGATACATGTATTCAAACAGGAATTGAAATACAATGCAGTTAGTATGATGCGCCGAGCCCGGTGCATGTAAGACAGATGAATGGATGCAAACATGTGAGCATAAGGATGGTAATTGAAACATGCCCTAAAACTAACCATCGTAAGCTAGTAAATAAAAGTGAGAAAGAAATGGGGTTTGGAAGACATACATCACACACACGCATACTTATTACAAAATTTGCCCTCTCGACGGAGGGTCCGAGTAAATAATACAACACCAACTAGCTAATCTAAACTAATCTAATTAAGCTAGTTATTACATAACCAAAATGCATAATAAATTACAACTAATTATTACACAACTTTAATTAATTAACAAACTAGCTAAGTAAGCAATTAAACTAGCATGCAAACTACATGAATGTTGACTGCCTTAGCTCTGCCTTGAATGATAAAGGATGCATGCATGCTCGAGTCGCCTTGTCGGGAAATCCATTGCGATGCCCCGGCTTGCCTTTGTTTGCAATTTATTTCAGAAATTTGCACAAATCTCCAGAGAGATGAAACTCCACCTCGGGGGACTGTGGGAAGGCTGCCGACCAGCTTATAGGTATGGGAGACCAACTACCGACCATCTTTCGTGGTGGAAACCAAAAAAGGTGGTCGGCCTGCCAAAAAACCTGGTCGACCGACCAGTTTCTTCTCTTGGATTCTGGTTTTCTACAACAAAGGGAAAGAGAGAGGCACGACAAGGTATTTGCAACACATGTGTGTATGACCACTCTCCCCGTCGTTGCATTAGCTCTAGGGAATGTAGTCCTTGACCCTCGGGCCACCAATTACGCATCTCGATGCATGATGACCAAGGAGCTGAATTGCATAACTTAATATGGAGTGGATGCACATATGAACACATAAAGCCTAAACTCCATCATGTGTAGTCTGTGTAGTCAAGAGTGTCGGCGATCGGGAATCGAAGCACGTTTCATTACTTTGAGTACGAGACGTCCCTCGTTTCCTGTGTTCGGACTAACTCTTATCCCGAACACAATACAACAAACATGGCATGCACAAATGCAACTCTAGCATGCAATCATAATGCAATGCGACTAGGTGATGCAAACATGCAAGGGATATCATGCAAACATACAACTAGCATACACAATGCTATAAGCTACATGGCATGCACAATGCTCATGACACTAGTATACATAATGCACATGGAACTAATATACACAATGAGGTGAACAAGGCATGCATAATGCAATGATCAATCATGCGACTACGTGGCATACTCAATGCTATGAACTACAATGATATACTCGATGCAAAATGGACATAAACCAAAATGAATGGGCCTTAGCCACACCCAAATCAGTGGCCAAAGATGATGAAAACAAGGCTCCAAAACTCATGAAAACATGCCCGATGCAATGGCCCCAAGCCTAAGGCATGAAACACAACTTTCCAAACGCATTGAAAAGGATGAAATATGGAGTGCAAGGACACATGTTCTAACTCTGAAATGGCATACAAAATGACCCCAAATGATGTAAACAACTCACACAATGCATGCTGAATGGCTCAAACACCGAAACTAGTGAAGTGTATTACACTATAGGCATGCAAGGCGATGCTCTAATGACAAAACCAACTCCAAATAGACCTTAAGCAGGCCCAAAACAGTGGCAAAATGAGCCAAGATGGTGGCTTGAAAAGCATAAGAATGAAGCTCAATGCAAAGGCTCATAAATAGGGTATAATGATGCAACTGTCCAACACATTGAAAGAGTGACAAACATGAGAATATGACCAAGAAATAAACTCTGAAATATCATGCTCAATGATGCTAAAACATGCAAACACCTCAAGTTAAGCATGCAAGGGGATTCAAAACTCAAGGCTAAGCAAGGCTATTACACTACAACCATACATGGCAAGCATCATTCGACCAAGGGACCTCAAAACAGAGCTAAGGCAACCCAAAATATGAACAGTATCAGTTTGGAGCACGGCCAAAATATGCTAGCATAAAGGGCCAAAACAACATGCATTATAAGCTAGTGAACATGATTTACACTACAAGCATGTGAAGCATATAAGAGGCTACCAAACCAGCCAAAAAAAAAATCATGGAATGCCAAATGATGGCCAAAAACCCACTGAAACATGACCAATACAAGCAAGAATGAGGTGTTACTTTGATAGGTTATGCAAGGGATTGTTCTACACATGCAAGAGGCAAACAAAAGGTGACCAAACCAGCCATAGACAGAGTCTAGGAAGGTCCTAAAAGTCACTAAAAAGGGCCTGAAACATGGCTAGGAAGTGTGAAAATATATGCTCCCTTGGAAAGCCAAAAATGCAAACAAACAAGGCCAAAAGAGAGAGGGTCACCCCTCTCTGATTTTGGCCCTCAAAACCACATGCCAACCATTGAAAATTTGCTGGATTTTAGTGGCTAAAGGGCCAAGCAAAGCTCAGTACAAAGGTCTCATGGCATGGCTCAAAACAAGTCTAAATATAGCATGCAAGAGGGTAGATGACCCCCAACACCAAAAGAGCCTTAAACAAACATGAAAATCACTTAAATATGAACCTTTTTAAGTTGAAAACAAAGCTCAAATAAGCATGAAAATGAGGCTAAGAGAAGGATCAAAATAATGCTTAAAAGAGGGAAAAGTGATTACCTCTGAAGCTTAGCAAAACCAGCAAACTTTGGGATAAAAAACCAACTCTTTAACCTCTGAAAACAATCTCCAAGAACCTCAAATCAATGGTGGAAGTGTATGGCTATGAGGTGTAGTGTAAAAGGGTTAAGAACAATGCACCTTATGAGCCAAAATATAGAGATATAGAGAGATATGTATTGTTTTGCCCTAGAGAAATTTTGAACCTGGTTCAAGGAGGGGGAGGGCCTCTCTTATAGACAAACAAGGCCAAAGCTTCTTCAAGAAGCTAAAAACAAGGCTCAAGATCATGGAGGATACAGTCTGTGCCTTCCAGCTGGCACAACTGGCACCCACTCAAACAGACAAAACAGGAAGGAGCTGGCCGACCAGAAAAGGTGGTCGGCTGACTACTTCCCCTTGTCGGCCGACCAGGGTAGGTGGTCTCCCACACAAAAAAGTGGTTGGTGGCTCCATTTGGTGGTCTCCACTTTGAAAGTAAGCTAGTGGTGTGGTGGGAGACCAGCAAATGTGGCCCAAAGACCAAGAAAACCAGCTTCCCGACAAGAAAACCGACTGGCAGGGAGAAAGTGGTCTCCAAGGAGAAAAGGTAGTCTCCCACCCTTGTGCCACCTCCCAAACAAGGAAAACAAGGTTCATACCAAAAATGAACCAACACGGATGCAAAACGAGAGTTCGGGGGGCAAAGCGCGCGGCCAGGTGCCCCAAAAACTGGCTGTTGAGCACCAAAAGTGGCGTACGGCCACAAAAGTGGTCTCCCAGACCACAGTGTCCCACTAGATAGAGGAAACAAGGTGTGTTCCAAAAACCGTGCCAAACAGAGAATGTTAAGCGGTCCCGAGCAGAGGTGCACGACCGACGACTCCAAAAACCAGAAACAAGCCTCCAAACGGGAACAGTGGCCTACGACCACGAAAAGTAGCCTACGACCATTGAGAGATGGTCTACAAGACCTCTCCCTCCCTTCAGGAAGAGAAAACAAGACCTGGTCCGCAGACCGAGTCAAGGCACAAAAAGTTCCAAGGCTCGGAGGATAAGGCTCTCAGCCAAAACTCTGAAACTTTAGAATGACACAACATGCACCATCACCGAGTGCTCAATCGATGACGTCTGAGTCTTAAGGTTGATCAAAAATGGGGTGTCTACAATAACCCTTAATTTTATGTATGATCTCTCCTCAATCTCTATGAATCATGTAGGAGAAAAAGTATAGAATCAAAGTTTTCTTGAAAATATACCATGCATGTAAAGATTAGGAGTTAATTTGAATAATTCTACCATTTTCTAACATGCATATCCTAAGCTCTTAATTACATGAGAAAATCTTCTAATTAATTATAAATTCAACTCAAGTAAGCTTATGTTCTTCCTATTTGAACTTCGATTCTATGAATTAACGGTGTATCATTTCAATTTCATGAATTAGGAGGTAGAAATTACCTTAGTTGATGATTTAATGCAATATGAACCAAGCCCCTTCTTTCTTCTTCCTTCAATTCTTTTTTGAGCTCAAACTCTTAAGAGGACTGTTTCTCTCTTTCTATTTCTCTCTCTCTCTCTCTCTCTCTCTCTCTCTCTCTCTTCGTGGATCTTGTTTGGTGTGTTAGATGAAAGACTCAATATAAGCAACCAAGTACTCTCTCTCTTACTATGTTTATTGATTCAAAAATGAGTAGTATTCTAAATTATTATTATCATTAATTAATTTAACTTTAAACCATTAAATCATTCTAATTAAGTTAAATTAAAATCAAATCTACGCAAATTAAATTAATTCTTATCACAATAAAATCTCAATTACACTAAATTTAATTTAATTATATTAGTGTGAGTGAATTAGGCTCTAATTCCTATCCAATTATTAAATTCTAACTTGTTAAAATTAGTGAATCAAACAAGTTTAATTTTCATTCTAACCTATCTGTTCAAACAATACAAGTCAATAAATCTCATAACAATCAATAACACTTAATCATATAATTAACATGTAAGAACATAATTAATAATTCCAATTAAGGCTCAATTCAATCACAGACAATTTTAATAAACTGAATCAATTTTCAATTAAACTTTCCAAATGGCTCTAAAAATTCCCATGAGCCCATCCATGTACTCAATTTCAATTTGTGCACCCAATAAGATTGTCAATTTCAATTTCAAAGTTATAACCTTAACAAGTAATTTTCCAATTTGGATAGATATGCACAAATTAAATTACTAGGCACTTAGTTCAATTAGAATTAACACATAATTAATTAATTAAAATCACAATTAGTAAGTCTGGGCCGTCACACTATGTCCACCGTTCTTCAACTCAGTGAGGAAGAAATTGAATTAATCTCAAAGTTTGAGACAGATATTAGAAAGAAAAGAATAGTTAAGGTTTCTTCTTTAGTTTCAATTTAACGGTCCAAATAAAAGATTCCTAATCTAAGGGCCAAATATTTATATATATATGTCAAATTTTGGCTCGGTTTATTTATTACTTATTTATTGTCTTTTTTGAATTTTTTACAGATTTTTAAAATTTTTTGGTTCGTCTCATCGAGTTGAATTTAGAAGTGTAAAACTTTTTAAAAAAAGAACAAACAAACAAACAAATAAACCACACGTGCAGCCAAGGGGCATCGCATATGCGGAGAGAGTCACTACACGTACGATCAAGTGTGTTCAAATCTAGACTGAAGGGAAGTCCAAACCTTAAAATTAGTAAATAAATAAAACAGGCAAGTATAGTTTTGAAGCCAAGCCCCAAATGAAGAGAAAAGGGCTAAATCAGAAAAAACTCATAGTTACAATTGCAAAATTTCCAAATCAGAAAGACAGAAACCCTAAATTTGATACGGATTTTTTTTTTACTAATCAATCGAAGTATAGGATCAAAAAGTGAAGAAAAAAAGGCCATAACTTACAAAAATCCTAACTCAACACAAAAGTTGAAGAAATGTAAACACTTACCAATTGGAGTACAAGATCAAGTGAGGGATACAACTATGCAAAAGAGAGGTCATCGGTGGTGGTGAGATCTTGTACAAAGAGATATTGGACGAAAGGATTGAAAATGCATTTGGCAATGGTAAAAGGTGGTGGTGGGATGAATATAGGGAGGCGAACATACATATACTTACAAAATTTTTAAAATTGAGAGGATAATTTATAAAAAAAATGGGCTGAGCTAAGGAAGAGGCTTCTTTAGAAGTTGGGCTGGGCGTCGGACCGAGATATAAGCAGCTGTAGCTTGGTCTAGACACTAATGAGCTTGGGCTAGGAGAAGTTTGGGCCGAGGTGTTTGGGCTTCACAAATTGGACCTCACCCCTGTTAGCTCGGTTGGGGTTGCTGCGGTTAGCTCAGTCTAAATAGCCAAACCGGGGTATAAGTGAACAAGGACCGAGCTAGGCGTTGCATATGAAAGCACCAGATTGAGTATGTTTAAGGGCCCAGTGTTAGCTCAATCATATTGTTATTCAACTGTGGTAAAACCATCTCACTTGGTTTAAGCAGTGAGGAGGGTGTTAAAGGATAGGCATCATCTTTCAGGAGTGTGATTCCTAGGAGGACTCTATATTGAGGAATAAGAGTCCTAGTAGGATTGTGCCAGGCAAAAGCTATAAAAACTCACAACAGAACCTATGTATAGGTATCACAATTTTGACTCCTAAATACACTGAGCTTTTGTCTATTGTCTATTTGTTGACTTAGGCATTGGAGGGGTTTCCGGCACACACCCCCCGGCAAGCTCACGTTTGTGTTTTCAGGAAGTAAAGCGACGACGTTTGGAGGAGCGCAAACTTGATCAACAGGATCATATGAAAAGAATTATTTTGTGCTCGTACAATTGGCGTCGTTTGTGGGAATACCAGAAAGAACAAAACCTCTTGATCAAGTTTTCCTCTCCAGTTGAAACCAATGGTGCACAATGAGGATTTGCCGCAATCTGCTATCGACAGACAAACCCCAGAGGGGGGTGGAAGGCGCGAAGCTTTACCTTCTATCCCACCCATGGCAGATTTGGAACCCCAACGACGGAACTCCCGGAAGGACACGAGGGAGAGACGGGGCACCAGCCCTCATTGCTTCAAAGTCTTGAAAAATAGAGGCAGAGGCTGGACCCTGAAGTTCTGGAGGACCGCGTGAGGGAACAAGACGAACTAATAAGGAAGATGGCGGCAGACATGGAGACAATGCAGCACCAAATAAAAGGAAAAGAGGTGGCGACAGGAGAGGGGCGCAAAGGCAACACGCCCCCTCGCCACTTGGATGGTCGTAACAGGCATACCACGCCATCACAAGCAGAAATCAAGAGCCTTAGAACATGCGACACTCAATCAAGGACTTCCAAGACTCGTCGCTCCAGGTCTAAGAGAATGAGGACTGAAAGGTCATATATGGAGGAAGCACCTATTGCCCCTCCCACACTCACCAGATGACATCAAGGCACTTGGAGTTGCCCAGATCTGTAGACCTACGAACAGTGCTGGAGGAGAGGGCCTGATGGAAGGAAGACACTAGGGCTCGCGACCCTCGCAAGGTTTCAGCCCTACAATGATTGGCCCCTAAAACACACGGGAGTGTTGAGGTAGGGATGCCAATGCCGCACCTTGCTTACGAACCAGCAGATAAGGTATTAGCAAGGCTACAGAGCTCGCCGTTCGTTTAGGCAATAGAGAACGCACCCCTACTTTCAGGCTTCCACCAGCCTAAATTCACTACTTATGAAGGGAAGACGGACCCATACATGCACTTAAGCCACTTTCGCCAGGGTAAGGCAGTATACCGGCAAAACGAGGCCCTAATGTGCATCTTGTTCCCATCCAGCTTTGGTGATATAGGTCTAACTTGGTTCGAAAGGCTACTAGAAGGCAGTATCTCCTCATGGGCACAACTAGCAGAGGCGTTCATGACTAGGTTCAGAACGAACACCAAGACACTGGTGGAGATTGATCAACTACTCTCCATTGACATGGCTGAAAAGGAAACATTGAGGTCATACAATAGTCGCTATTGGGAGACCTTCAACCAGATTGGTGATTGCCCTACAAATCTCGCCATCGCACAATACAAATGGGGTTTACCAATCGGAAACAAGTTGAGGGACTCAATTACTATGACAACATCCCTCACGATGGAGGCCCTAATGGAGAGGGTACATCAGCATATCCATGTAGAGGAAGACAGCACCCGCGCTAAAACAAAATCTGGCACAACAGCAATGCCAGAAAAAAAGGCTACAGCGAAAGTCAACACAGTGGAACAGTCACGCAGGAATGGGCGAGGCAGGCGAGTCACTAAAGAAGACCCAGAAAAGAGGAACTTAAGAGTCCGCACCACCATCACCACCTTGTTCAATAAACCCACCTGCAGAATTCTAAGCGAGATACGTAATGAACCCTTTGTTCAGTGGCCAGCTAAGTTGGGAGAAACACAAAGGGGCTATGATGAGAGGTCCCATTGCACCTTCGATGATGAGAAGGGGCACCGAATTGAAAATTGCACACCCCTGTGTAGACGCGCTAGAATGTCCCGAGCTCCGCGCGCGAAATTGGTGCGAAATCCCGTTTTGTTCATTTGGGCTTACTATAGTTTGGACTCAATGTCACGGTTCTGAATCTGATCTCGCAAAGTGCAATGCAAGACCGATAAATCACCAAAGAGTCCAAATCCGACAAATCGTTTTGGAAAACTAATTTTTGTAAAGAAGTGCCAAACATGGACTGCTTTGCCAGATATAGAGTTGCCACCTAAATATTTTGTTTTGGGGGAATTTAGGAAACCCTAACTCGTGCCTAAGGCCATGTGTCCGTCATCACCAAAGTTGCCTCGGCTTGGGAACTTGGGTACGAGAGGGGAAGGTCATGCAATGAGCACCCCCGCTTGCCCGATCAAAGATTGGCCTTTACTAACATGATATCCTGTTTTTGAAAACACATGTGTTCTTATTCCGATTATTAAACCTAGAATTACTATGTGATGCGCACAGCATTGAAGTATAGACTAGATTGGAACAAAGTATTGCACATTTGTTTATTTGAAAATGGTTTAAAGTTCGCTACTCGCAAGTAGGCTAAAACAGGGATTTGATGAATTGTTCCAATTCAAGTAATCCAACCTTCACCCATAGGCATTCAGGCAGTTATATCAACTAAGTAGTTAGCCTCATGGCAAATAACACACATGCAGTATGCTAAGCATAAACACTCACAGTGTACTCCGAGCCAAAATAGAGAACTAGTTAGAAATCAATGCATGATCCTAGTTCATGTTAAGATGGCTAGTGCAACACATGCGAAGATGCATCTAAAATAGGCTCGGGTATTCTAAGATGGCATATGAAATGCAACAATTGATACATGTATTTAACTTGGTATTGAAATATAATGCAGTTAGTATGATGCGCTGAGCCTGGTGCATGTAAGACAAATGAATGATGCACGCATGCAAAGCATAAGTATGCTAATTGAAACATGCCCTAAAACTAACCACTAAAAGCAGGTAAGTAAAAATGAGAAAGAAATGGGGGTTGGAACACATGCACACATGCATGCACACTTATTACAAAATTCGCCCTCTCGACAGAGGGTCCGAATGAATAATACAAACCAACTAATTAACTAACTAACAAGCTAATTAATTATTACACAACCAAATTGAATAATAAGCAATCTACTTACTCTTATTACAACACTTAATTAATTAACAAATTAGCTAATTAAATTACAAATTAAAGCTAACTAACAAGTAAAGCATTAAAATAAGCTGCTCCAGCTATGCTTGAAGGAGAATAGGATGCATGCTTGGTTGCCGTCTCGAAAAGCTCTCCAGTTGCTCTCTTGAGGCTCTGTTTGCAAGGTGTCCTTGAGAACTTGCTGCTGGATCTTACCAAAACCATGCTGAGGAATGCACCAGTGGCCTGCCGGTCATGAGGAGCTACTGCCGACCCCTCTGTCGGCCAAGAGTAGGAATACCGGCCAAGAGTGAAGGTCTGCCGGCCAACAATAAGAGGCTAGGCCATCGGTGTCTTTGTGACACTAAGGCTGTGAGAGCACAAAACAGAGGAAAGGGAGAGTCTCCCAAGGATATGTACGCACTATGCCACCCCATATCACCTCAAAACATCGAGGGAGAGGCATAATTGGATCCAAGACCATCAATCACGCATCTCGATGCATGATGGCCAAAGATCCAACTTGTGCAATTCAATGTAAAATGAATGCACACAAACACATAAATGCCTAGAAATCTATCATGCATTGTCAAGAGCGTCGGCAATCGAGAATTGAGACACGTTTCATCACTTCAAGTATGAAATGTCCCTCGTTTCTCATGTTTGGCTTAACACCCAAGCCAAACACAATGCAATGCATGCAACATGGAGATGTCATGCAATGCAACATAAGCATGCCAAATGCAATGTAGCCTAAACTTGCAAACATGCAATGCAATATAAAGAACCTAACAAGGCTAATGGCATGCACAATGCACAATGCTAAGAACAACAACTAGCATACACAATGCTATGAACATGGCATACACAAATGCAATGGTACAACATGGCATACACAATGCTCAATAGACTTAAACCAAAATGGACAGATCTCAGCCATTCCCAAATCAATGGCCAATAGTGCTGAAATGATGGTATGAAAAGCATGAAAAGGGCAGGACAAACATGCATGCCAATTGGCTCAAGGATCAAAGCACAAAGATGCGACTCTTAAGCACACTTATAGAGTGACAAGCATGGATATGTGACAGCACCATAAGTTCTGAAAACATGCATGGAATAGTGCCAAACCACCCTAGCAAGACAAACATAGCATGCAAGAAAGCTCAAAGCTTGAAACTAGCAAAGGGACTTAAGCCATGGCTATACAAAGCAAGCCCCAAAGGGGCAAGGGCATCCAAAATAGTCCCAAGACAAGTCAAGGTGAGACTGAAAACATGCTCGAACCTAGCCAATATAAGCTAGAACAAAAGACCGAAAACATGAAACACACAAGGCTACAAAGGGGTATTACACCACACCTATTAAAACCAAACATGGCATGACTTGGACAACATAAAACAGAGTTACATCATGATACAACAAGACCAAAAAATGCACTGATATGAATACCCAAAGGCCTAGACTTGATGGCATGCACAATACTTCATTCTTGAGGCATAAAGAGCCAAACCTCCAACGCATTAAAAGAGTGACAAGCACAAGTGTATGACCATGAAATATGCACTGATATAACATTTCAAATGGTGCCAAAGCATGCAAACATCACAAGTATAGCATGGTAGGAGCCACAAAACTCAAGACTAGCCAAAGCATTTGCACTATAACTATACAAAACATGAGTCATATGACCATGGCAGCCCAAAATAGTCCTAGAACAGCCCAAAATATGAATAAAATCATGCTGGAGCATAGCCAAAATATGCTAGAATGATGAGCCAAAACATCATGCACACAAGGCTAGTAAGCAAGATTTGTTCTACAAGTACATGAGCCACTCAAGAGACTACCAAACCAACTTTAGACAGAGTTATGAGATGTCAAATGATGACCAAAAATATTCTGAAATAAAGCCAAGACATGCTAGCAAGACATGCTACTTTGACGAGACACAAATGGGATTACACTAGGCATACAAGAAGCATGCACAAGGTGACCAAACCAGCCATGGACAGAGTTAAGAAAGGCCCTACAAGTCACAAAAAAGTGCATGAATGAAGCCTCAAAAGTATGGAGATATATGCTCATTTGATAGGCCAATAATTCAAGCAAAGAAAACAAAAAGAGAGGGGGTCACCCCCCTCTGATTTGAGGCCTCAAAACCACATGCCTACCACTGAAAATCCACTGGATTTCAGTGGCTAAAAGGCCAAACAAAGACCAACTCAAAGGCCTCAAGACATGGCACAAAATAAGGCCAAACAAGGCATACAAGAGGGTAGAACACCCTAAACACCAAAGAGGCCTTAAACAATCATCAAAAGCACTTAAATATAGAACTTTTTTTAGTTGAAAGAAAGGCCTAAAACAATATGCAAGGATGGCCAAAATGATATACAAACAAATGCTTAAAAGGGGAATATACTCACCCTTGAAGCTCAACTTCGAAGCCAGCAACCTTTGAGGCCAAAAACCAACTTTCAGACCTCAAATAACACTCCCAAGGACCTCATCTCAATGATGGTGGTGTATCACTATGTGTTGTAGTGCAAAAGTGAGAGAAAAATGGACTTTAAGGCACAAACCAACAACAATATAGAGAGAGAATAAGAAATATAAAGAGATATATATATATATCTTCTCAAAATATGCTGAACCTTTGTAAGGGAGGAGGGGCCTCTCCCTATATAGAAGATTGCCAAACAAAGCTTACTAAACAAGCTTGAAAAGGGTCTCATCCCTCCATACACATGGAGGAGGAATGAGTGAAAACCAGCTAGCTCAAAAGATCTGGAGTGAAATCTATTGAGGCAAAGTGTTTTGCCGACCATCAGTTGTGGCCGACAGTGGCTCATTGATGGTCGGCAAGCTTCATCAATAGTAAGCAGGGAAAAATGCATGGCTGATAGTGCCAAAGAGTAGCCGGCAGTGCACTAAGAGAAGAATGCTGAAAGGACCAACACATGGTCCAAAACTGGGCCAGAAAGGATACAGTGTTTGGAGAGCTCAAACCTGTGACGTTCCGCCACGAAAGTCGAGTACTCGACGAGCAATCGAACTTGTGGCTGGATGTACCTGCAAGCACAACCAAGTCTTGAGGACGGTCAAAAATGGGGTGTCTACAGTTCCCCCTCTTTGACAGAACTCGAAAGTCACAAAATGACGGGAGTGAATGTCAAAGCCTAGAGACGACCCATTTTTGGCAAGGCTGAAGACTCAGGCAAACATTCAATATAACCATGCAGAGATGTGCCCGCAGGCTGGGGCAAAATGCAAATGACATGCACGATGCAAGAGCATAACTTGTGATTGTGCAAAGAAAGTTGTAATGAAGCAATTATACACAATAAATGCTACAATTTAAGCAAGCGAATTCAAACCAAACTACATTACATGCAGAAAGGATGTAAAAGAATCATACAATTCTCGCTACATCTCATGCGGAGTACATACAATACTGTGCGGTTCGTCTGGTTGTGCTAGCTTCAAATGAACTGTACATACAATATCATGCCTGCAAAAGAAAGAAACTCAATAGGCACAATATCGTTAGAGACATGCATAGCAATGCAAGTGAAAAGTGCGTGACAACGTAAGAGTAGGGGTGCATGACAATGCAACTTAAGCGTGCACATAACAATGCGAAAAGGGGTGCAAGACAATGCAACCTAAGGGTGCGAGACAACGTGGGTAGAAGGGTGCAAGACAATGCAACCTAAAGGTGCGAGACAATGCGGGTGGAAGGGTGCAAGACAATGCAACCTAAGGGTGCGAGACAACGCGGGTGGAAGGGTGCAAGACAATGCAACCCAAGGGTGTGAGGCAACACGGGTGGAAGGGTGAAAGACAATGCAACCTAAGAGTGCGAGACAATGCAACCTAAGGGTGTGAGACAATGCGGGTGGAAGGGTGCAAGACAATGCAACCTAAGGGTGCGAGATAACGCGGGTGGAAGGGTGTAAGACAATGCAACCTAAAGGTGCGAGACAACGCGGGTGGAAGAGTGTGTAGGCGCGCCCTTGGGCTTTGCTACTACAGTTCAGACTCAATGACACAGTTCTGAATCTAATCTCGCAAAGTGCAATGCAAGACCGATAAATCACCGAAGAGTCCAAATCTGGCAAATCGTTTTGGAAAACTGATTTTTAAGAAAGAAGTGCCAAACATGGACTGCTTTGCCAGATACAGAGTCACCACCTAAATATTTTATTTTTTGGGGAAATTTAGGAAACCCTGACTTGTTGCCAAAGGCCACGTGCTCGTCATCACCAAAGTTGCCTCAGCTGGGAAACTTGGGTACGATTGGGGAAGGTCATCTATGAGCACCCCCGCTCGCTCGATCAAAGATCGGCCTGTACTAAGCATGATATCTTGTTTTTGAAAACACATGAGCTCTTATTCCAGTTATTTAGCTAATCTTACTATGTGATGCGCACAAAACACAAGTATAGACTAGATCGCCTAATTTGGAAGAAAACATTGCATATCCATTTGTTTGGAAAATGGTTTGAAGTTTGGTACTCGTAAGTAGGCTAAAATGCGGATTTGATGAATTGTTCCAATTCAAGTAATCCAGCCTTCACCCACAGGCATTCAGGCAGTTATATCAATTAAGCAAATAGCCTCATGGCAAGCATGCTATCATGGCAACACTCACACACATGCAGTATGCTAAAGCATAAACACTCACAGTGTACTTCGAGCCAAAACAAGAGCTAGTTAGAAATCAATGCATGATCCTAGTTCATGTTAAGATGGCTAATGCAACACATGCAAAATGCAACTAGAAATAGGCTCGGCTATCCTAAGATGTCATGTGAGATGCAATTTAGTTAACATGTATTCAACTTGGAATTGAAATACGATGTAGTTAGTATGATGTGCCATGCCCGGCGCATGCAGTGTAGATGAATGATGCAAACATGGAAGCATAAGTATGCTAATTGAAAATGACCCTAAACTAACCATCAAAAGCAGGTAAGTAAAAGGGAGAAAGATGTGGGGTTGGAAGACATGCACACATGCACGCACACTTATTACAAAATTCGCCCTCTCGACGGAGGGTCCGAATAAATAATACATGCCAACTAATTAACTAACTAACAAGCTAATTAATTATTACATGGCCAAATGAATAACTAGCTACAGCTAATTATTACAAAACTTAATTAATTAACAGATTAATTAATTAACTACAAATTAAAGCTAACTAACAAGTAAGCATTAAAATGATGCTGCCTCAGCAAGTTGAAGAAGGTGAACATGCATGCTCGGTTCCCGTCCCGGTAAGCTCTCCGGTTGCTCTTTCGAGGCTCTTTCTGCAGAGTGTCCTCAAGGAATTCCTGCTAAACCTTACCAAAACCAGTCTGGGGAGTGCATCAGTGGCCTGCTGGCCATGGGGAGATGCTGCCGACCATCTGCCGGCCAAATATGGTACACTGCCGGCCAAGGATGAGAAGGTGCCGGCCATCTGCAAGGCACTGCTGGCCACTGATGTGCTGGGACACCAAGCTGCAGCAAAGCACAAAATAGAGAAAATGGAGGGTCTCCTAAGGATATGTACGCACTATGCCGCCCTATATCACCTCAAAACATCAGGGGAGAGGCATAATCGGATCCAAAACCATCAATCACACATCTCAATGCATGATGGCCAAAGATCCAACTTGTGCAAATTCAATGTAAAATGAATGCACAAATAGACATATAAAGCCTAAAACTCTATCATGCGTGATCAAGAGCATCGGCGACCGAGAATTGAGACACGTTTCATCACTTGAAGTATGAAACGTCCCTCGTTTCTCCTGCTCGGATTAATACTTAATCCAAACAGCAATGCGACACAAGCATGGCAAACATGCAATATGACTTAAGCATGCAAACATGTAACTACATGGCATACTCAATGCAATGTAATATGATTAACTTAACAAAGCTAATGACATGCGGACAATGCTAATGCATGCGTGCACAATGCAATGCTACAAGGACAAATTAGCAATGTTAGGGACATGCATACTCAATGCAAGGCAAAATAACTTGGCTTACACAATGCAAATAACTACGTGGCATGCACAATGCAATGTAGGATGGCATACTACATGCAATGAACAATATGGCATACTCAATGGACTTAAACCAAAAGGGGGTAGACCTCGGTCATGCCCCAAATCAGTGGCCAAACACCAAAACAAAGGCACCAAAAGACAAGGCCTGCATGCACAATGCATTAGCCAATCAACTAGGCAACAATGCACAACACTCAAAGACACTTAAAGCATGAATGAAGTGGGAATATGGTAATGCTATAATCTCTGAAATGGAGTACTAAATGATGCCAAATCATCTAAATAGCTCATAGATAGCATGCAATAGTGCTCAAAGCTTAAGGCAAGTAAGAGCATTTATACTACAAGTATACAAAACATGAGGCATGTGGCTAAGACAACCCAAAACAGTTCTAGAACATGTCAATATGATACTAAAACATGCATGGAAGGAAGCCAAAATGTGCTAGCATGGAAGGCATAAGACATGGAATATGCAAGGCAAATAGGGTGGATTACACTACACCTATTAGGGCCAAGCATGGAATGACTTGGGCAGCATAAAACAGAATTACATCATGGTATAACAAGACCAAAAATGCACTGATATGATGACCCAAAGGCCTAGGCTTAATGGCATGCACAATGATCCATTCATGAGGCATAAAACACAAACTCTTTAAGGCATTTAAAGCATGTCAAATGCAGGTGTATGACCAAATTTCATGGACTGAAGTAACATTTGAAATGATGGCAAAGCATGCAAACATCACATGTATGGCATGGTAGGGGCCTCAAAACCCAAGACTAGCCAATGCATTTATACTATAGCTATACAAAACATGAGTGATATGACCATGGCAGCCTAAAATAGTCCTAGAATAGTCCAAAATAAGAATAAAATCATGCTAGAGCAAAGCCAAAACATGCTAGAATAATGAGTCAAAACATCATGCACATAAAGCTAGTAAGCAAGATTTGTTCTACAAGTATATGGAGCATGCAAAATATGACCAAACCCACTTTAGATAGAGTTATGTCATGTCAAAACATCACCAAAAGCATGCTGAAATGGACTCAACATAAGCTAGGCAAACATGCTACTTTAATGAGCCACAAATGGGATTACCCTACACATATAAGAAGCATGCAAAATATGACCAAACCAGCCATGGACAAAGTCAAGGTAGGTCCTAAAAGTCACAAAAAAGTGCCTGAACTAGGCCTCAAAAGTAAAGGGATACATGCTCCTTTGATAGGCCAATAATACAAGCAAACAAAAACAAGAAGAGAGGGGGCCACCCCCTCTGAGTTGAGACCTCAAAACCACATTCCTACCACTAAAAATCCATTGGATTTTAGTGGCTAAAAGGCCAAACAATGCCTAGCTCAAAGGCCTTAAAGCATGGCTCAAAACAAGGTCAAACAAAGCATACAAGAGGGTTGTACACCCCTAACACCAAAAAGACTTTAAACAAACTTCAAAAGCACTTAAATACAGAACTTTTTTCAGTTGAAATCAAGGCCTAAAACAATATGCAAGGATGGCCAAAATGAGGTATAAAAAATACTAAAAATTGGAAGAAACTCACCCTTGAAGACCAACTTCGGAACCAGCAACCTCAGGGATCAAAAACCAAGTTTCAGAGCTCAAGTAGCACTCCCAAGAACCTTAGCCCAAAGATGGTGGTGTATCTCTACGTGTTGTAGTGTAAAAGTGTAAGAAAAATGGACTTTAGAGCACTATTCAATGCAATATAGAGAGAGAGAGTGTGTGAAATAGAGAGAGAGAGAGAGAGAGAGAGAGATCTTTCTTCTCGAAAAATGGTTGAACTCCTACTAAGGAGAGAGGGCCTCTCCTTATATAGAATAAAAACAAGAAGAAGCTTGTTAAACAAGCTTGGCCAGAGCTTCATACCTCCATCCACGTGTATGGAGGGGAAAGGAGTGAAAACCAGCTGGCTTAAAAGATCTGGCGTGAAACTTGTTGAGACAAGGGGCCTGCCAGCCATCAGTGGTGGCCGGCAGTGGCTCATTGATGGCCGACAGGGCCAAAATGGGGCCAGCAGTGCCCCAAGAGAAACATTCTAAGAGGACCAAGTCATGGTCCAAGAATAGGGCAGAAAGGATACAGGGTTTGGAAAGCTCAAACTTGTGACGTTCCGCCGCAAAAGTCGAATACCCGACAAGCTATCGAACTAGTTGTTGGGTGTACCTGGAAGCACAACCAAGTCTTGAGGATGGTCAAAAATGGGGTGTCTACAATTGCACATCTTTGATAGAACTCGAAAGTCACAAAGCGACGGGAGTGAATGTCAAAGCCCAGAGACGACATTTTTGACAAGGCTAAAGACTCAGGCAAACATTCGATATAACCATGTAGAGATGCACCCGTAGGCTGGGGCAAAATGCAAATGACATGCAAGATGCAAGAGCATAACTTATGATTATGCAAAGAGAGCTGTAACGGAGCAATTATATACAATAAATGCAACAGTTTTAAGCAAGTGAATAACAGTCCTACATATTCCAATAGAAAGGATGTAAGAAAATTATGCAATTCTCACCACGTCTCACGCGGAGTGAATATAATACCGTCTGGTTCGTCTGGTCATGTTAGCTTCAAATGAACCGTACATACAATATCGTGCCTTTAAAAGAAAGAGACTCAACAAGTACAATATCGTTAGAAACATACATAGCAATGCAAGTGAAAAGTGCGTGACAACGCAAGTGAAGGGGTGCAAGACAATGCAATCCTGAGGATGTGAGACAACGTAGGTGAAACATGCGTAACAACGCAAAGAAAATATACGGAACAGCGCAAGATAGAGACATGTGCGTAACAGCGCAGGATAGAGATATGTGCGTAACAGCGCAAATAAAACATGCGAGACAACGCAGGTTATAGAACTGTGAAACAATGCCAATAATGCATGCGAGACAACGCAAGTTATAGGAATGCGAAACAACGCAAATAAAACATGTGAGACAACGCAGGTTAAAGATATGCGTAACAGCACAAGTAAAACAAGTAAAACATGTGTAACAACGCAAGTAAAACAATAAAACATGCGTGACAGCGCAAGTTAAAACATGCGTAACAGCGCAAGTTAAATATGTAGACATGCGTAACAGCGCAAGTAAAGCAAGTAAAACATGCGTAACAGTGCAAGTAGAAGAAATAAAACATGCGTGACAGCGCAAGTTAAAGAAGTAGACGTGCGAAACAGCGCAAGTAAGACATGCGTAACAGCGCAAGTAAAACAAGTAAAACATGTGTAACAGCGCAAGTTAAAGAAGTAGACATGCGTAATAGCGCAAGTAAAACAAGTAAAACATGCGTAACAGCGCAAGTAAAAGAAATAAAACATGCGTAACAGCGCAAGTAAAAGAAATAAAACATGCGTAACAGCGCAAGTTAAAGAAGTAGACGTGCGTAACAACGCAAGTAAGACATGCATAACCGTGCAAGTAAAACAAGTAAAACATGCGTAACAGCGCAAGTTAAAGAAGTAGACATGCGTAACAGCGCAAGTAAAACAAGTAAAACATGCGTAACAGCGCAAGTAGAAGAAATAAAACATGTGTGATAGCGCAAGTTAAAGAAGTAGGCATGTGTAACAGCGCAAGTAAGACATGCATAACAGCGCAAGTAAAACAAGTAAAACATGTGTAACAGCGTAAGTAGAAGAAATAAAACATGCGTGACAGTGTAAGTTAAAGAAGTAGACATGCGTAACAGCGCAAGTAAGACATGCGTAACAGTACAAGTAAAACAAGTGAAACATGCGTAACAGCGCAAGTAGAAGAAATAAAACATGCGAGACAGCGCAAGTTAAAGAAGTAGACATGTGTAACAGCACAAGTAAGACATGCGTAACAGCACAAGTAAAACATGCGTAACAGCGCAAGTAGAAGAAATAAAACATGCGTGACAGTGCAAGTTAAAGAAGGGTGCGAAACAATGCGATTAACGAGCGTAACAGCGCAAGTTAATAAAAGGGTGTGAAACAACATGATTAACAAGCGTAACAGCACAAGTTAAAAGGGAGGTACGAAACAACGCACTTAACAAGCGTAACAGCGCAAGTTAGAAGAGGGGTACGAAACAATGCACTTAACAAGCGTAACAGGGCAAGTTAAAAAGGGGGTGCGAAATAGCGCACTTAACAAGTGTAACAGCGCAAGTTAAAATGGGGGGTGCGAAACAACACACTTAACAAGCGTAACAGCACAAGTTAAAAGGGGAGTGCGAGACAACGCACTTAACAAACGTAACGGCGCAAGTTAAAAAGGGGGGTGCGAAACAACGCACTTAACAAGCGTAACAGTGCAAGTTAAAGATGTAAAACAATATGAGATAGATAGAATGCAAAATAATGCATGATATAGATATGCAAGACAATGCATGATAAAGATATGCAAAACAATGCATGATAGAGATATGCAAAACAATGCATGATAGAGATATGCAAAACAATGTAAATTAAATGATATGGATATTTAATACAACAAGTATATGCTAGGTGGCAACAAAAGCATGCTTGATAAAGACATCTTGAAGGCAACTTTCGGTTTACCTCCCAAAAGATTTGCGATGTGTTCAAAAGGATACATCTCGTGCGCTTTGATGGGCGATGACCACCGTACATTGAGAATAATGATTCCCGAGTTTCCACGGAGGCGTTTTGAATCGAGTTTTGAACACTCCTCGGAATTGTTGAAATCCAGGGACACATACCAAGACAAAATAGGCAGAGGAAGCTGGTGGAGGCCTATCAGCCATTAGGGAAAACCGCCGGCCCCCTGCCGGCCATCAGAGACCACCGCCAGCCATCAACAAAGAGCTATCGGCCATCGATGTGTCCCTGCCAGCCATTGGTGGCAGATTCGGGCAACATTTTGTTTTCGGCCATGGGTCTTTAAATAGACCCAAAACTAACCCATTTCCTCACAAACCCTTGCATAGAAATCATTTCCCTTGCCCTCTAGGTGTGCCTTCTCTCTAGATTCGCGCATTCTACGCGTATCCTAACACCCTAAACAACCTTGAATCGTTAAAACCCCTTTGTTCTCTTCGATTTGAACTGATTAGAAATCGAATCCGAGGTGTCTTTCGTCATTTTCCACATTCAAGGATCATTTCCCCCGAACTTCTCTCGAGGTTAGTTCAGTTTCCCTAGGTTTTCAACTTTACTTGAATTTTCTCTCCCCTAGGGTTTGATTTGTTCAAAATTTCACCATTTCGCTTATTTTGGATCATTTTTGCATCTATCTCAGATGGCTGACGATATCCCGCGTGATGGGGGCTTGCCCGCACTCCCTCCAGTAGAGTTGGCGACAAAATTTGCGGCTGAGCCAGAGGTCGAGCCTCAGCCTTTACCATTGAGCACACATCCCTTCAACCCCGCGAGGTATCACCTGGAGACTCACATTATTCCGGTGGCGAGAGGCATCCATACTTTCACCGATTTTGATGAGGGCACACCAGATGACCTCTTACTGAGAGAGCCGATGTCTCACTTGTCAGCCATTACTGTGGAGGTACCAACTTTGCTTTTCTACAGTATTACTTCCAACTATTTGCATTTCTTGCACTGTTTCGATCTGATCGCATCACATGCTTTGATCTGACTGTATTTCATACATTAATGCTCTGCATTTAACTGTACTTCGCGCATCACTGCTCTGTATGTGCTATATACGAGCGCACCTTAGCGTCAATACTCTGAATTTGACTGCACCTTCGACACACCACTACTCTGGATGCAACTATATTTTCAATACATCACTGATCTAATCTGAACTGCATTTTCAATACATCGTTGATCTGTCTTGAACTGTGTTTTCAATACACTATTGATTTGTCTGAACTGCATTTTTAATACATTGTTGATCTAACTTAACTGTATTTTCAATACACTGTTGATCTGACTTGAACTATATTTTCAATACACTACTGATCTGTCTAAACTGTATTTACTGTTGTAGGATGGATCCTGCTCCTTCCGAGGTTATGGTGCTACGACTGCTTGGGATTGGTATGATGTACTTCCCGCTAGGGTCCGTCGGATCATCGACGGGACCGGCTTTGGTTTATTTTGCTGTAGTCTAACGCGGGTCACAGCGAGTCGCCCTCTCATAGGGGCTCTTGTGGAGAGGTGGTGGGACACCACCAACTCTTTCCACTTCTCCACTGCAGGAGAAATGACGATGACTCCTCTTGACTTCGCCATGATGACTGGCCTGGACGTAGGAGGTGATCTGATTCCCCTTGATCTCGACATGGGGGAGTGGGTGGCCGCATGGGATGTGCTACTTGGAGCACGTCTACCCATTATTCGAGCGGGTATGGTTAGATACACTTGGTTTGAGGAGCACTATAGAGGGGAGGACCCTGAGACCGATGAGGAGGTAAAGCAGTACGCTAGGGGCTTCCTTCTATTCCTTTTCGGTACCACCTTATTTTTGAACAGGTGGAATACCGTGGGTTTGTACTTCTTGGGCGCTATGGTGGTACTCCAGTGGGTCCGTTTCTACGACTGGGGCGCGGCCGGCCTCACCACTCTTTATGGATACATGAGCTTCACCCCTCGGATGTGTGGGAGGTTGATCGGCGGCTACTGGCGAGCTTGGGAGGTACATAACCTAGTTTCTCCTTTTCATTGCTTTACTTAGCATTAGTACTTTTGCTTTGTTCGACACTTGTACTTTCTGTATTTTCTGTATCTGCTTTTGCACTGTATGCTTTCTGCTTTGCATTTTCTGTACACCATACATGCTGCACACTACATACCATACACTGCACACACAGGATCTAATGTCCGCTCTAGGCCTGCATCCGTTATGCACTGTACTGCGTTCTGCTTTCTGCATGTTCAACAATCTATTCGTACACTGTACTGATCACATCTTTCTTGTAGCTGTGGGTGTACGCATACTTCTCGGCACTTGCTCTAGAGCCTGTGGAGGAGACTGCAGCGACGGTCCCATTCTTTGATGTATGCGACGGTCTGCTCCGTCATAGGACCCGAGAGAGCTTCATGTTCTTTCGGCAGTATTTCGACACGGTCATGGCGCGCAAGGTAATTCTACAATGAGATTATTTCAATTAACCCAATGCACCCATTTTGGTTATTTGACAACTGATCACCTTATTCGTTCTCTTTTCCCAGATTACATGGCAACCATGGGATGCGATTCCTTCAGGACTCCGAGACCAGTACCACACTGCTCGGACCATGTCTCACTACCACATCCTCTTTGAGGGACCGATCTGCCACGCTTGGTTTTTGAGTGAGCGCTTCGTGCGTCAAACCTTGGGATTGCCTGTTCCATTTGTACCGATGGCACCTCCACCATCGATGAGGGAGACACACGTGTTGTCCGCCGACCAGGTGATTCAGTTCATGGTAAGACTGGAGACAGATTTCTTCCACGCTGAGGGTGACTACGCAGCCCTTATTCAGACGCATCTGATGCCACCTTTGACTGGTGTCCGAGGAGGAGAGGGAGTGAGGGCTCCAGCTGCAAGAGGGAGAAGCGGAGCGACCAAGTCTTGTAGGAGGAGAGGTCCTGAGGAGAGACAGAGGACTACATGGCCTGTGCTGCCTACTACTATGACATGCCGAGGGCGAGCTGGAGAGACTTATCAGATTCCCTTCGCTCCTTCTCCAACTGGTCACGAGCTTGTCGGAGTTTACGGTTCGACCCCGGTATGCGCTATACTTTTTCTTCTATACAGTCATTTGATTTCATTGGATATCCCGCATAATACTAATGACATCAACATTTTTTGTAGGCTCCCATTGAGTACACTCGTCAGTCTCTCGAGATGACGGCTTCGGTGATGGAGATGCTGCAGACGAGCATGGACCTGCTCAGTATTTACAGTATTCCAGTGAATTCTTTCAAACTATACTTCATGCCACACAGTCTTTTCTCGACATGCCATCATTTGCACAGTTGCACACTACACTGATCTGACACATTGCTCCCATACACTGCTCACAGTACACATTCATTGCAAATCATTCACTACTCACAGCACATTATTCTTGGCATCTGATACATCTTGATTACTAATGTATTTTGGTGGATTGCGCTTTTTCAGATTCCTTTCTTGACTCCAGGCCCATCCGGTGCCTTAGCAGGAGCAGGGGCGGATGCTTCAGCACCTCCCCGAGCAGCAAGGGGAGCGGGACGAGGGACTAGTTCACGGGAGCCTACCCCAGATGATGGTGAGTCTGACGAGGAGGCATTGAGTCCGCGGTTAGAGTTGTCTCAGGATGGAGATGGAGCTGGGGATGGCTCGAGTTCAGAGTCAGGTGCTGACGGTGGCGACGTTCCAAAGTCCTCTTGGTCAAGGAAGAGGACGAGGAGGACTTCTCAGTCTTGAGGCGATTGGCACTGATCCAGACAATTTGCTGATTCAGACGTTCCTCTTCTTTTTGCTTTATTTTTCTTTTTACTAGTAGTTTTGTACATTGTACTGCGTCAGGCAGATGTACTTTTTAAAACTATGCGCTTTTGTAAAAAGAATCTATGATGGAATGAAAGCAGTCTTTTTGTTGAAAAAGTGTTTCATTTGTACATTCTATGCATCGCGACGCATCGCATCACTTTACACAACAATGTAAATGAGATTGAACTTTATTTTGAAAACCAAACACTCGAATTGCACTAATCAGGTAGTGAACCGACTAACAATAAAACAACTTGATAAGCAAAACAAAGCCTTAACCAGTTTACAACTCGATAAGCAATTTACAACAACTCGATAAATGAGAGAAAAATGATTACAACTCGATACAAAATCGAATACTAATACATCTTAAACGAGACGCAACAGAGTTCGACAGGACAAAAAAAGACCTTAAAAGACACGAAGAATGAGAATTCTCTGACAAACAAGCGGGTCTTTACCAAGAAGGCCAGTGAGCATGAGGGAGGGGCTGTCGGCAACATAGGAAGGCCTGCCGGCCATCAGTGTGCCATTGCCGGCCACTAATGAGCCATTACCGGCCATCGATGGCAGACTCTCTGAAACGTCGACATCTGTCCCCCACTCACTGCCTTATCTTCTATATGAGTTCCTACTTTGGGATTCTCTTTATTTCAACTCAATTTTACACCAAATGGAAGCATTTCTTGTCCAAAACCTCATAAATTGGATTGCCAACTTGGATGGCTCGGAAAAGATGAGTTTCCGAGGCTTTAGTATAAATGCACTATTCACGTTGAATCGTACCCCACTGCATTTTCCATTCTTTCATGCCGCGGCAAGATTTTGGAATCCGGTGATGCACGTCTTTAGCTTTGGCGGGCAAGAGATGTGTCCCACTTTCGAAGACTTCCAAACTCTAATGGAATCCGAGCGCGACGAAGAAATCTTTCCGTAATTCTGCTTTGGCCACGCCCAAGCCTTAGGACAGATGTACGGCCTTACTTTGCATGATGCTCGGTCATTGATTCACGGCAAAGAGCTGGACATTCCAAGCTTGATTTGTCGGTTTTCTGATGCCGGTGACCGCGGCGACCATCATTGGCAGGGTTATCGGCGGCATGCGCTTTGCTTGTGTATGCTGTCTCATTTCTTGCTTGCCCCAGGCTCTGGTGGGTTTACAACTCGTTTGATCGAGGTCGTCGAGGGCTTGAGGGAGGGTAAGAGCTGTATCGCTATGACACTAGCCGAAACATTGACGGGTTTGGACGCTTTTCATCGTCGGGAGACGGCTAGATTGGCGGGGAGTCCACTATTATTGCAGGTAATGTTTCCCACCCTATCTTGCATATGTTTCTCACATCACTCAGCCCTTAAACTCGGTTTTTCTCTCAAAACCTTTCTCTTACTTTTCTCTCAATGTACACCTCTCTATTCTTTAATCTCTCATTTTTCATTCCTCCCCAGGTGTGGTTGATGGATAAATTGAAGGTGGTGGACTCATGTCCAGCATACTCAGCTCGCAGCTATTTCTTCCGACGACGTCTAGTCGATGCTCCTGATGAGGGATGGTGGTGCAACTAGATGTGTAGCTTGTCCACTACAGATATTGCTTGGCGTTGTCCTTGGCTTAATCTACCGGCAATGAGTTACAGTATGTCCCGTCAACCCGGGATTCAATTGATTGGCTTGACACACTGCGTGTTCTATTTTCCATTCCGATTCTGGCGCCAATTCAACCATGATCAGACTCATCCGGAAGATGGGATAGAATACCCTACTGTATTTCTGGTCCGAGGCGCACAGCTGGCTAGGTATGCCACAGCCTGGAGGATGAGAGAGCTTCTGGCCCCCGCTCCAATTTTCAGTTACATTCTTTTTAATGACTGCATAGTTTGGCTTGCCGAGGAGGCGCAGATTAGGCCTACTTTAGCATCAAAGGCTTCCACTAGCTCCGGGAGAGGATGCAGGAACACCTAACTATGCCTCGAATTTATTTTGCTTTATTAGTACTTTCAAGTTTTCTTTATGAATGTAACAAAAAGCAACTTCAATTTGTATTCAAGAGTAGGAGAACTCTGTATTGAAATCAATGAAATTAAAGGTTGTGGGTACTAAAAATTTTCCGTTTGGTCCAAAAATGGTCTAAGTCGTAAAAAGATTAATTTGAGCAAAATCAACTTTTATTAAAACTTTTCAAAACCATTTTCAATATGGATCAAAACTGGACATGCCCGAGATCTATCACTGAGATGTACAGCCCCGGATCCTAGCAACTGGAAAGTTGCCCCTAATCTGAATAGCACTGCACTGGAGATCACAACCGAGCTCTTGAATGCTAAATAGACAAAGATGACCAAACATGATCGCATGGACAAAGTTGATTGGGGAAGTGTTTATGGCTGGACTTCAGGATGAAGTTGCCTACGTATCCCAAATATGGGAATCAAGCTTTACATAGTTTGGCTTTGGTTCACTCGAGTATTAACTCTCTCCTTTTGTGCTCTAACTTTTGCCAAGGCCGCCCTTTGCAGGTTTTCAACCTTGCGAGCTCAGTTTTTGTAATTTCAATTTTTTTTCGTGCTCTAACTTTTGCCTAGGTCGCCCTTTCGGGTTTTCAGCCCAGCGAGCCGCTCGGGGATAATATTTCTTCAACTTGTCCATATTGATCGGTTGGGAAAACTCTAGGCCATCTAGGACCATCAGAACGACAGCTCCACCTGACCAAATAGACTTTATGATGTAAGGGTCAGACCAATTGGGTCTGAACTTGCCCCTAGGGTCGTGAATGGGAGCTCGGTTGTCTTTGAGCACTAAATCCCCTTCTTTCAAATTCTTGGACTTAACCTTCTTGTTGAAAGACCTAGCGATTCTTCGTTGATAACCCCGAACATGGTACAGTGCTTTCAGCCTTCTCTCATCAAACAGCATGAGTTCTTCGAACCTGCTCTGCTGCCAATTTGCCTCGGCTATCTGACACTCTGCCAATACTCGCAATGATGGAACCTCAACTTTGATAGGCAAAATAGCCTCCATCCCGTAGACCAAGGAATACGGAGTTGCTCCAGTAGAAGTACGAATTGAAGTCCGGTAGCCCCACAGAACAAATGGTAAGTTATCTGGCCAGTCCCGATAGGTCTCCACCATCTTTTGCAATATGTGTTTGATGTTCTTGTTGGCGGACTCAACTGCTCCATTAATCTGCGGCCGATATGTAGATGACTTATGAAAAGCCACGTTGTATTTCTCCAACAAGTCGATCACCTTTTTCTTGAAGTGGGAACCATTATCTGAAATAATCTCGTTCGGGACCCTGTAGCAACAGATGATGTTGTTCCTGATGAACTTTGCGACATGTGAAGCCTTCAATACCGTGTAAGATTGGGCCTCAACCCACTTTGTAAAATAGTCTATCGCTACCAGAATGAACTCATGCCCATTGGACCCTTTTGGAGTGACAGCCCCGATGACATCAATCCCTCAAACTAAAAACGGCCATGGCGAAGTCATGTTGTACAGCTTAGACGGCCGAATGTTCATGCGATTTGCATAGATTTGACATTTATGGCATCGTCAAACAAAGCCAATACAATCCTCCTCCATGGTGGACCAGTAATAACCCTGTCTTAGGATTTTCCGGGCTAGCATCACCCCATTCATGTGCGCTCCGCACTCTCTTCCATGGATGGCCTTCATCAGGCGCTTTGATTCTTCAGCATCAACACACAGTTTATGCATTCTGAGATGACCTCTCTTGTATAGTTTACCCCCGCAGACGATGAACTGAGTAGCCATTCTTCGTATTGTCCTCTTATCTTTGGCATTTGCCTCTGGTGGATATGCCTCTTTCTCCAAGAAGTTCCAAATGTTGTAATACCAGGGGTTCTCATCTTGAACCTCTTCTATGACAGCAATCAGCTCGTAGGCCGGCACAAATTTCTGGTCAATGATAATTGGGTGTGTCCGGACTCCAAAAGGGATGTCTATGATGGAAGATAGAGTAACTAGTGAATCTGTGAACCTGTTGTTCTCTCTTAACAGATGAGCAAAGTTCAGCTTCTCAAACCAAGGAATCAACAAGTCCAAGGTTTGGTGATAAATTCTCATTTTTTCTTCTTTGACTTTCCAATCCCCTTTAGCCTGAGATACAACAAGGTTTGAGTCCCCGATGACATCCAACCGTTTTGCCCCTAGTTCTAGGGCAGCTTCTAAACCAGCAATACATGCCTCATATTCTGCTTCATTGTTCGATACTTTGAACCGAAGTTTGAATGCTAGAGGCATACGGGAATTGTCGGGCGCTATCAACAACACTCCTATCCCATACCCGTATTGGTTTGATGTTCCGTCAAAGTACATCGTCCAAAACTCTTCTTCGACATGCAAAATGGCGTCATCTGGGAATAGGTACTCAACTGCTTCATCCCCTTCAACTGGGTGATCGGCAAGGAACTCCACTACCACTTTCCCTTTTATTGACTTGCGCGTCACATACTTCAGATTGAATTCGAAAAGCAGAAGCAACCAACGGGCTAGCCTACCCGTAAGTGCCGGTTTCTCAGAGAGATATTTGATGGGATCTAATCTCGAAACCAACATTACAGAGTGAGCTAATAGGTAGTGCCGCAGCTTCCTGGTAGCCCATACCAAGGCCAGACAAGCCTTCTCCAGCGGAGTGTATCGGGTCTCGTATTCCAGCATTTTCTTGCTTAGATAGTAAATAGCCTTCTCCACTTTGTCCTCAAACTCTAGTGCAAGCATGCAGCCCATTGTAGTTTCAGTCACTGAAAGATACAAAATCAACAGTTTCCCCGGCTCAAATGGGGACAACACAAGTGGGTTCTGTAAGTATTGTTTGATCTGTTCAAAAGCAGCTTGGCATTGGCCATCCCATTGGAACTTCGTTCCTTTCTTCAGGAGACCAAAGAGTGGTTCACAAGTCAAGGTTAATTTTCAGATAAACCATCTTATGAATTGCACTTTACCCAAAAAGCCTCGCACCTCCTTTTCAATCCTCGGTGGTGACATTTCTAAGATGGCCTTGATTTTGGAAGGGTCGACTTCGATGCCTCTTTGTGTAATTAAGAACCCCAGCATTTTCCCTACTGTAACACCGAACGTATACTTTTGAGGATTCAGCCGCAACTGGAATTCTCTGATCCTTTGGAAGAACTTTTGTAAGGCAGTGTAGTGGCCCTCTCTTTCCTTGGACTTGACAATCATGTCGTCCACGTACACCTCAACCTCTTTGTGGATCATGTCATGCAATATCGTAGTCGCAACCCGTTGATATGTAGCTCCATCATTCTTCAGCCCAAATGGCATCACCCTATAACAATAGGTCCCCCACGGGGTGGTGAAAGCAGTCTTCTTTCGGTCTTCGGGTGCCATTACAATCTGGTTATAGCCTGAAAAGCCATCCATGAACGAAAGCAATGCATGCCCACAGTGAAATCCACTAACTCATCAATATACGGTAGAGGAAAGTCGTCCTTCGGACTGGCTTTGTTCAAATCCCTGAAATCCACACATATCCAAATTATGTCGTCCTTTTTCGGCACCGAAATGATATTAGCCAACGAAGTTGGGTATTCAGATACCAGGAGGAACCCTACGTCAATTTGCTTGGTGACCTCTTCTTTGATCTTGATAGCCCAATCTGGACGGATCTTTCTAAGCTTCTGCTTAACAGGTCGGGCCTCTGGGTCAAGAGGGATTCGGTGCTGTACAATCTCAAGATCGATTCCAAGCATGTCTTCGTAGGACCACGTGAAAACATCTTTGAAATCTTTTAATAAAGTGACTAAGCGCTCGCGCTCCTTCGAAGACAACGTGGACCCGATCTAGACCAGCCGCGAGTCCTTCTCTGTACCAACGTTAATTTGGGTGATTTCATCAACCAAGGGTTTTACAAACCTCTCATGCTCTTGTTCTAGCAAATATTTGAAAACCGAAGGAATTTCTTCCTCGTCGTTTTCATCAAAAATTTGAAAGTCCTGATTAATACAATAAATCAAAGACATAGAAAAGTATTCGAAGGCCACAGCCGCACAATTCTCATTAATCACTTCATCCAGTCCATCTGATTCTTCTGTTACAACAGACTCAAAAGAGAAAGAAAAAGACGACCTAGACAGGACTGTGGCATCCAGGTTGTCACCCCTAGGAATACCTAACTCAGACTCAAACGAGTTGGAACCTGATTCCGACTCTACGGACTCAGTGGAATCAGATTTCGGATCACTACCTGACCCAGTGCTGCTCGATAAGAATCCCTCCTCGTATGCCAGACAAGGAAGGGTGCGACAGATGCAACTAAAATGTTAGAAGGTGGGCTCACAGCCGTTTCGTTCCCAATCATAGACACTGATAGATCATCCCCCAAGCACTTATGTACGATCGGAGGATCTGATAGTAGATAGGCCAGTGCTACCCCCATTTCAAACTCGGTGTTCTCAGAATCCACTTCCTTACACTGCTCAGTATCCTCAGATAAACTGCAAGTCGAAGAAAATTTCAAATCCCGGTATGCGCCTTTTTTCTGCGTTCAACCATGGCTCTGGGAAGCTGCAGAATGAAAAGTCTTCCCCCTCCCAGACAAAGTGTCCGTTCAGGGTACCATGGATGGGTTGGTGCATTAACTCAAAATGTTTCCCGGTTTGCTTGGCTCTGGCTCTTCTAGCCATCTCTTTGCCTTTCCTTATCCAGTCCTCTTTGGTGGGCACATAACCCAAACCAAAGGTATGCGGATTGTGCGGCATATCGGCCGATGCAGTAATGCCCTTCCGGCCACTTTTTCCTAATCCCATCCCGAGGATGTGTTGGAGCTTTTTCATGAGATACATAGATTGCACGCTGACGTACAACCCATCATCAACGTCTAAGATGTTTTGAACAACCCAGGCCTCGGCTAGGGTAAATCCTGATAAAAAGACATCCGCCGTGCCATGCTTGATTTTCAAAACCGGTGTAAACACCTCTGGTGGTGGATGAATTGAAGAATTCCCAAAAACTATAACTACCCCCTTCCCGTGAGGGTATTTTAACATCTAGTGTAGTCTGGAAGAGACTGCCTTCACCTTGTGTAGCCACGGCCGCCCTAGGAGTAAATTAAAGGTTGCGGGAACGTCCAAGACATGAAAATCAACATCATGTTGTCCTGGACCAACCTTGGTCTGAATCTGCACAATCCCCTTCACCTCTCTACTTGTATTGTCGTAGGCCCTTATCACTTGGGTAGTTGGCACAAAGTCCGCGGGTTTCAACCTGATTGCATATGTTGTCCTTGACGGGCACACGTTAATGGCAGATCCTGTGTCGACAAGAACCACCGGTATCCATTTGTTTCTACACTCCACAAAAATGTAGAGTGGTTTGTTATGATCCGAGCCCTCAGGCTGCAGTTCCATGTCAGAAAAGGTTAACGTCGGGGAAGCTCCTCCCGGAAAGATCAGCCCTACCAGCTGTTCAGGTGTAGTGTCTATTGAGAGTTTGGCCTTGTCCATCGCTGAAAGGACAGCCTGTCTATGTACTCTTGAAGCCATCAGTAGTCCCCAGATGAAGATGTATGCTTGTATCTTCTTCAGCTGTTTTAGCACAGCCTCTTCTTTGAGTAACTTTTCTTTCTACTTCTCCGCCTCCTTGTCCTTCCCAGACGCTTTTGGTTGATTTAAGTGCGGGGGCTTGAAATACCGCCCGCTCCTAGTCATGTGGTCTACTTCACCCACATACTAGGTATCATCTGGATGGCTTTGTCCCCAGTCGTCATCTGTGTGGGCAAGACATAGGTCGTCATCTTCCCACCACATGCCATCAGCAACCGACAAACACCAGTCCGGCTCCGTTACAACTATTCATGTACCCACAGTACCTTCTGTTCCTGTGCACACAACACGTTCCGTCCCCTCAGGGGCTTTGGCTTTCCTGACTCTTTCAAAATCCTCGGTCCTTTCTCGCTTGAACTGTTTCAGTGCGGCTTGCTGTTCAATGTCCTCTATACTCGAAATGCTTTGGTCTTGAGCAAAATTCTTATCATCGGTGCTCTCCGGCGGTGCGTTTTGATTCTCGGCCCTTTCAGCCATTGTTGACGTCTCCGTCCTTGGCGGACTCTACTCTAACCGAGGTTGTTCCATAACATCTGGTTGGTCGTCAAGCCATCCAGTAGTTTCTACTAACCCATCAAACCAATTGACTGTCATGTCCCCTGAATCCTGCTCTTCAAAGAACTGTAGATTTACAAGGTCTTTTTCCAGGTCCGCTAGGTCATCTAGCCCTTGATTAGGTCCATCCTCTCGCACTACACAAATCTCTGTCCCCACTAGCAATTCCACATTCGGCCTAGCCTGGCCTACTGATGTAATGTAACCACTCGGCTTGTACTTGAAGCTCACAGACCCCTCAGGCTTCGTATAATCATTCTGATCTACCTCCATAGTTGACCCAATTCTATCTCTAGTAGTCACCACCACCATCTCAGGTTGGGTTCGAGAGATGTCCAACATGCACAAGTCAGTGCTGTCAGGAATGAACACCTCCGGCTTGGGTAGGTGAGAAGAGGTGATATATATGCTAGGGTCGTATGACACAGCCCCAGTTTGGATTAGATTAATGCGTTTGGGAGGTGGAGCTTGGTTGTGTGGTGGGAAAGGGTTGGTTGTGACATTTGGTTTTTCCAGAGGCACAATTGCCCTGTTATTAATGAGATCCTGAATCTCATGACGCAATCGAAAGCACTGGTCAGTATCATGACCATGCTGTTGGTGAAAGGCGCAGTACTTGGCTAGGTTATGGGAAGCAGGTAGTCTATCTGGTAGTGGCCGCGGCTCTAGGGGCTTTAAGTGACCTTTTTTTTATCAAAACCCCCAGAGCTTCGGACGGGGGCATGTATAGTGGGGTGAAGGTTCTTTGGCTTTGGGGTGGATATTTGGTTGTTTATGAGCTACTTCCTGACGCACCGGTGAATGGTGTAGCTGCAAGGGTTCTCGGGGTATTGGTGGTGGTAACCATACTCACATCTGAAGCTCTGGCAACTGCAGCACTGCTTGTGCCTGCATTCGAACTACGATTAAATGCCCTCTTGGGCTGCTCTTTCACATTATCAATGAGGCCTTGTTTCATGGCGTCCTCGATTTGCACCCTAATCTCATGGAGGTCTGCAAAGGTAGGTAGGGCGAGGACGATCATCTTCTGCATGAGCTTGGGTTGGAGGTTGCGCACAACCATCCGTATTTGGTTCTTGTCGACAGGCCTGACAGTCATCATCGAGGCCTTGGCCCTCCACCGGGTCACAAAATCAAAGAAACTCTCCTTCGGCTCTTGCCTGGTTTTCTCAAGATCACGGGTTATAATCTCAATCTGTGTATTATAGGAGTATTAAGCTATGAAGGCCTCAGCCATCTCCTCCCAAGTCCTCTTAACAGAATCTTCCAACTTCGCATACAAAATAATCGCTATACCCAACAGGGTCTGGCCAAACAGGGAAAGCTTTTGTAATCTGGAGAGGCCCATCAGCCTCAGTATGTTCAAAAACAGCCGCAAATGCACCATAGGATCTCCAGACTCATTGAAACAATCTACGTGTGGCATTTTAAACCGGTCCGGCAGAGTCACGGCTGAGTCGATATACCTATCCTCAATATCCGGAATGGATTTCACACCTTGGGACTTCTTGAATAACTTTTCAAGCTTGCTCACTTTTAATGCTGTGGGGTCAACCTCGAACTCAAAGGGTGAATCTGGCTGGTTGGTGGGTGTAGGTGCCTTGGATAGCTGGGGTAGGATCGGGGGTGGAGCCGGCCCGATTGGAATGTCTGTATCATCCTGGACGTTAACTGTCTCCCTGAGTATAGGAATTCCTGGTGGGGGGGGACCTGGTATGAGGCAAACGCTCCAGTTTGCTGCTGTAACCTAGTGATTAACTCTGCCTGTTGGGTCATGACCTTGGCCTATTGTTTGGCAAATTCTGTTTGACGGGCAGTGTCCTGCTGCATGGTTTTCATACTCTCCTGGAGTTGGCGCACCATTTCCTCCATACTTGCCATATTGTGTTGTTCTAGCTGAATACCGATACCAGGTATATCGGTCCCTACAATAAAAATTGAGACCTCAGCCTAACTGTTCACTAATGGGGTAAACCACTGATCTGGTGACCGCTGTACTGATACACTACACCTTGTTGACCTCTGCCTGGTAATCGGGGGTAAAGAAAGAAACACTGCTTGTCCGTCTATCAGATCCTTGGATCGATTATGTCTACAACCTCTAACCCAGAGTGCTCGGGGAATATCTACCTGGTCGGATGCAATTGTGTTAAACTACCTTGCCAAAAGATAAATAAAGCATAATAAATAATAAGCAGAAAAATGGACAGCATAACAGCTTAAATAAATACAACACACAGTTGGCACACACAAGCTACAAGAACTGTCCTCAACGACTTATCATTGTTCCCAAATTATTGCCCCAAAACTGAATTTGATACCTACAGATATGAGTGATTCTCAAAATATTGATGCCCGCAGGCCTGATACCCAGACTTGCAATCTGATATGCACAATCCTATAGAGGCACACTCTAAAAGCACATAGCAAGCAAATGAGAGCCAAAACACCCCTATGTTGCGGTAGGGTTTCCTTGTCATATCTTGTCAGGAGCTAGGGTTTCACTACACACACAGCGGTTTCAAACAACCTACAATCGGGTAAGCAACCTGTCCTAGCTTGGAATAGTCACTACAGTTTCCGATATGCACTAGGTCGAATGGTCAAAAAGGGTGCCTCGGTAAAAACCGAGGTTTGTGTTCCTATTGTGGCAGAGCCCGCAACCGATCGAATGGTCAAAAAGGGTCAAAAAGGGTGCCTCGGTAAAAATCGAGGTTTGTGTTCCTGTCGTGGCAGATCCCGCAACCGATCAGCCTTATGGCACGCTTCTCAAAGCAAGCCTCCGGCAAATCGTTCAGGAATAGCATACGGCAAACACGGTGTCCTAGGCGCACCAATGCAAATGCAATGCAAAGAGACACATAAGTGTAATCAAAACAAGATATCATGATTTCAAGTCAAGTTCTCTAAATCTCCAGCGGAGTCGCCAGAAATTGTAGACGCGCCCTTGGGCTTTGCTACTACAGGTCAGACACAATGTCACAGTTCTGAATCTAATCTCGCAAAGTGCAATGCAAGACCGATAAATCACCAAAGAGTCCAAATCTAGCAAATCATTTTGGAAAACTAATTTTTAAGAAAGAAGTGCCAAACATGGACTGCTTTTTCAGATACAGAGTCGCACCTAAATATTTTATTTTTTGGAAAAATTTAGGAAACCCTGACTCGTTGCCTAAGGCCACGTGTCCGTCATCACCAAAATTGCCTTGGCTCGGGAACTTGGGTACGATTGGGGAAGGTCATCTATGAGCACCCGCGCTCACCCAATCAAAGATCGGCCTATACTAAGCAGGATATCTTGTTTTTTAAAACACATGCGTTCTTATTCCAGTTATTTTGCTAATCTTACTATGTGATGCGCACAACACACAAGTATAAACTAGATCGCCTAATTTGGAAGAAAATATTGCATATCCATTTGTTTGGAAAATGGTTTGAAGTTTGCTACTCGTAAGTAGGCTAAAATGCGGATTTGATGAATTGTTCCAATTCAAGTAATCCAACCTTCACCCACAGGCATTCAGGCAGTTATATTAATTAAGCAAATAGCCTCATGGCAACACTCACACACATGCAGTATGCTAAAGCATAAACACTCACAGTGTACTTCGAGCCAAAACAAGAGCTAATTAGAAATCAATGCATGATCCTAGTTCATGTTAAGATGGCTAATGCAACACATGCAAAAAACAACTAGAAATAGGCTCGGCTATCCTAAGATGTCATGTGAGATGCAATTTAGATAACATGTATTCAACTTAGAATTGAAATACGATGCAGTTAGTATGATGCGCCGAGCCCAGTGCATGCAGTGTAGATGAATGATGCAAACATGCAAGCATAAGTATGCTAATTGAAAATGACCCTAAACTAACTATCAAAAGCAGATAAGTAAAAGGGAGAAAGATGCGGGGTTGGAAGACATGCACACACGCACGCACGCACACTTATTACAAAATTTGCCCTCTCGACGGAGGGTCTGAATGAATAATAGATGCCAACTAATTAACTAACTAACAGGCTAATTAATTATTACGTAACCAAATGAATAACTAGTTGCAACTAATTATTACAAAACTTAATTAGTTAACTACAAATTAAAGCTAACTAACAAGTAAGCATTAAAATGATGCTGCCTCAGCAAGTTGAAGAAGGTGAACATGCATGCTCGGTTCCCGTCCTGGTAAGCTCTCCAGTTGCTCTTTCGAGGCTCTGTCTGCAGAGTGTCCTCAGGGAATTCCTGCTAAACCTTACCAAAACCAGTCTGGGGAGTGCATTAGTGGCTTGCCGGCCATGGGGAGATGCTGCCGACCATTTACCGGCCAAATATGGTACACTGTCGGCCAAGGATGAGGAGGTGCCGGCCATCTGCAAGGCACTGCTGGCCACTGATGTGCTGGGACACCAAGCTGTAGCAAAGCACAAAATAGAGAAAATGGAGGGTCTCCTAAGGATATGTACGCACTATGCCGCCCCATATCACCTCAAAACATCATGGGAGTGGCATAATCGGATCCAAAACCATCAATCACGCATTTCAATGCATGATGGCCAAAGATCCAACTTGTGCAAATTCAATGTAAAATGAATGCACATATAAAGCCTAAAACTCTATCATACATCATCGAGAGCGTCAGCGACCGAGAATTGAGACACGTTTCATCGCTTGAAGTATGAAACGTCCCTCATTTCTCGTGCTCAGATTAATACTTAATCCAAACAGCAATGCGACACAAGCATGGCAAACAAGCAATATGACTTAAGCATGCAAACATGCAACTACACGGCATACTCAATGCAATGTAATATGATTAACTTAACAAAGCTAATGACATGCGGACAATGCTAATGCATGCGTGCACAATGTAATGCTACAAGGACAAATTAGCGATTTTAGGGACATGCATACTCAATGCAAGGCAAAATAACTTGGCATACACAATGCAAATAACTACGTGGCATGCACAATGCAATGTAGGATGGCATACTACATGCAATGAACAATATGGCATACCCAATGCAATATACATGACATAGGGGGTGTTTGTTTCAGCTTTTTAGAGCCAACTTATGGCTTTTAGCTTTGAAAAAGTTATTTTGGACTGTTTGGTTAAACTTATTTCAAATAGCTTCTGATTCTAACAGCTTATTTTAACTCAAAAAAGATTCTGCTCACACGCTTCACCCTTGCTTAAAGCCTTTGTGGACATGTTAATTTATGGTTATACTCTTAAATTTTTTTATTTTTTATTTTTTTAAAAATAGAAAAAGACCCAAATGGACTATAAATTATTATTATTATTTTTTATAAGAAATGTAGACAAATAAAAAATAAAAATTAATTGAAAAAGCTATTTCACAGCTTATTTAACAAATACTACTCAACAACTTAAATCTATAATCTAACAGCTACACCAAACAGATTAACAACTTTTGATTAAAGTCATAATCTATAATCTGTTAAGTTATAATCTATAAGCTGTTTTAACAGCTACACCAAACGGGGCCATACTCAATGGACTTAAACCAAAAGGGGGTAGACCTCGGTCATGCCCCAAATCAGTGGCCAAACACCAAAACAAAGGCACCAAAAGACAAGGCCTGCATGCACAATGCATTGGCCAATCAACTAGGCAACAATGCACAACACTCAAAGACACTTAAAGCATGAATGAAGTGGGAATATGACAATGCTATAATCTCTGAAATAGAGTACTACATGATGCCAAATCATCTAAATAGCTCATAGATAGCATGCAATGGTGCTTAAAGCTTAAGGCAAGTAAGAGCATTTATACTACAAGGATACAAAACATAAGGCATCTGGCTAAGACAACCCAAAATAGTCCTAGAACATGTCAATATGATACTAAAACATATATGGAAGGAAGCCAAAATGTGCTAGCATGGAAGGCATAAGACATGGAATATGCAAGGCAAATAGGGTGGATTACACTACACCTATTAGGGCCAAGCATGGAATGACTTGGACAGCATAAAACAGAATTACATCATGGTATAAAAAGACCAAAAATGGACTTATATGATAACCCAAAGGCCTAGGCTTAATGGCATGCACAATGATCCATTCATGATGCATAAAACACAAACTCTTCAACGCATTTAAAGCATGTCAAATGCAGGTGTATGACCAAATTTCATGGACTGAAATAACATTTGAAATGATGGCAAAGCATGTAAATATCACATGTATGGCATGGTAGGGGCCTCAAAACCCAAGGCTAGCCAAAGCATTTACACTATAGCTATACAAAACATGAGTGATATGACCATGGCAGCCCAAAATAGTCCTAGAACAGCCCAAAATAAGAATAAAATCATGCTGGAGCAAAGCCAAAACATGCTAGAATGATGAGTCAAAACATCATGCATATAAAGCTAGTAAGCAACATTTGTTCAACAAGTATATGGAGCATGCAAAAGATGACCAAACCCACTTTAGAAAGAGTTATTTCATGGAAAAACATTACCAAAAACATGCTAAAATGGACTCAACATAAGCTAGGAAAACATGCTACTTTGATGAGCCACAAATGAGATTACACTACACATACAAGAAGCATGCAAAATATGACCAAACCAACCATGGACAGAGTCAAGGCAGGTCCTAAAAGTCACAAAAAAGTGCCTGAATCAAGCCTCAAAAGTAAAGGGATACATGCTCATTTGATAGGCCAATAATACAAGCAAACAAAAACAAGAAGAGGGGGGCCACCCCCTCTAATTTGAGACCTCAAAGCCATATGCCTACCACTGAAAACCCATTGGATTTCAATGGGTAAAAGGCCAAACAATGCCTAGCTCAAAGGCCTTAAAGCATGGCTCAAAATAAGGCCAAACAAAGCATACAAGAGGTTTGTACAGCCCTAACACCAAAAAGACCTTAAACAAACTTCAAAAGCACTTAAATACAGAAATTTTTTTAGTTGAAAGCAAGGCCTAAAACAATATTCAAGGGTAGCCAAAATGAGATAAAAATAAATGCTAAAAAAGGGAAGAAACTCACCTTTGAAGACCAACTTCGGAACCAGCAACCTCAGGGGTCAAAAACCAAGTTTCAGAGCTCAAGTAGCACTCCCAAGAACCTCAGCCCAAAGATGGTGTTGTATCTCTATGTGTTGTAGTGTAAAAGTGCAAGAAAAATGGACTTTAGAGCACTATTCAATGCAATAGAGAGAGAGAGTGAGAAATAGAGAGAGAGAGAGAGAGAGAGAGAGAGAGAGAGAGATCTTTCTTCTCTAAAAATGGCTGAACTCCTGCTAAGGAGAGAGGGCCTCTCCTTATATAGAAGAAAAACAAGAAGAAGCTTGTTAAACAAGCTTGGCAAGAGCTTCATCCCTCCATACACGTGTATGGAGGGGAAATGAGTGAAAACCAGCTGGCTCAAAAGATCTGGCGTGAAACCTGCTAAGACAAGGGGTCTGCTGGCCATCAGTGGTGGCCGGCAGTGGCTCATTGATGGCCGGCAGGCATCATCAATGGCCGGTAGTGGAAAGGCATGGCCGGCAGGGCCAAAATGGGGCCCACAGTGCCCCAAGAGAAACATTCTGAGAGGACCAAGTCATGGTCCAAGAATGGGGCAGAAAGGATATAGGGTTTGGAAAGCTCAAACCTGTGACGTTCCGCCGCGAAAGTCGAATCCCCGACGAGCAATCGAACTAGTTGTTGGGTGTACTTGCAAGCACAACCAAGTCTTGAGGATAGTAAAAAATGGGGTGTCTACATGGTGCAAGACAATGCAACCTAAAGGTGCGAGACAACGCGGTTGGAAGGATGCAAGACAATGCAACCTAAGGACGCGAGATAACGCGGGTGGAAGGGTGCTAGACAATGCAACCTAAAGGTGCGAGACAACGCAGGTGGAAGGGTGCAAGACAATGCAACCTAAGGATGCGAGACAACGCGGGTGGAAGGGTGCAAGACGATGCAACCTAAGGCTGCAAGACAATGCGGGTGGAAGGGTGCAAGATGTTGCAACCTAAGGGTGCGAGACAACGCGGGTGGAAGGGTGCAAGACGATGCAACCTAAGGGTGCGAGACAATGCGAGTGGAAGGGAGCAAGACAATGCAACCTAAGGGTGCGAGACAATGCGGGTAGAGATGTAAAATAATGCAAGTAACCTGCGTGACAGCGCAAGATAGGTATGCAAAACAATGCGAGTGACATGCGTGGCAGCACAAGATATATGAGGTGCAAAACAATGCGAATAACATGCGTGACAACACAAGATATATATGCAAAACAATGCGAGTGACATGCGTGACAGCGCAAGATATATGTGCAAAACAATGCAAGTGGCATGTGTGACATGGCAAGATATATATGCAAAACAATGCAAGTGACATGCGTGATAGCGCAAGATAGATATGCAAAGCAATGCGAGTATATAGAATGGATGTTTAATACAACAAACGAATGCTAGGTGACAACAAAAGCATGCTTGATAAAGACATCTTGAAGGCAACTTCCAGTTTACCTCTCGGAGGGGTTGTGATGCATCAAAAAGGATACACCTTGTGCACGTTGATGGGCGACGACCACTGTATATTGAGAACATGATTCTGGGCTTCCACGAAGGCATTTTGAATCAAATTTTGGACACTCCTCAGAATTGTTGGAACCCAAGTACACATACCAAGGTAAAATAGATAGTAGAATCTGGTAGAGGCTTGCTAGCCATGATAGGAGGGCGCCGGCCCCCTGCCCGCCATAAGTGGCCACTGCTGGCCATCAACAAAGGGGTGCCGGCCACCGATGAGGGGGTGCCAGCCATCACTAGCAGATTTGGCCATTTTGGTCTTTTCAGCCATGGGTCTTTAAATACACCCAAAATCACTTCATTTCCTCCACACCCCTTGTACAAGAATAATCTCCCTTGCTTTCTAGGTACACCTCCTCTCTAGATTCACGTGTTCTACGCATTTCCCAACACCCTAAACAACCTTGAATCGTTAAAACCCCTTTGTTCTCTTTGATTTGAACCTATCAGAAATTGATTCCGAGGCCTCTTTTGTCATTTCCCCCGTTCAAGGATCATCTCCCCCAAGTTTCTCTCAAGGTTAGTTCACTTCTCTTGGGTTTTCAACTTTATTTGAATTTTTCTCTCTTAGGGTTTGATTTGTTCAAAACTTCCTCATTTTGCTCATTTTTGCATCTATTTCAGATGGCTGATGATATTCCGCATGATGGGGGTTTCTCCACACTCCCTCCAGTGGAGCCTGCCGCGGACTTTGTGGCTGAGCCGGGGGTTGAGCCTTAGCCTTTACCACTGAGCATACGTTCCTTTGATCCTATGAGGTATCACCCGGAGACTCACATTATACCAGTGGCGGGAGGCATCCACACTTTCACTGATTTCGATGAGGGCGTGCCAGATGACCTCTTACTGAGAGAGTCGAGGTCTCATTTGTCGGCCATTGCTGTGGTGGTACCAACTCTGCTTTTCTGCAATATTACTTTCAACTATTTGCATTTCTTGCACTATTTTGATCTAATTGCATCACATGCTTGGATCTGGCTGTATTTCACACTTTGTCGTGCTGCATTTAACTGTACTTCACACATCACTGGTCTAAATGCAACTGTATTTTCAATACATCACTGATCTGAATGCAACTATATTTTCAATACATCACTGATCTGATTTCGACATATGCATTGTCAACATGACGGATCCCGCTCCTTCAGAGGTTATGGCGCGACGATAGCTCGGGATTGGTATGATGTACTTCTCATGAGGGTCTGCCAGATCATCGACGGGACCGGCTTCGGCCTATTTTGCTCCCGCTTGACACGGGTCACAGCGAGTCGCCGTCTCCTAGGGGCTCCTTTGGAGAGGTGGTGGGACACCACCAACTCTTTCCACTTCTCCACGACGAGAGAGATGACGACGACTCCTTTTGACTTCGCCATGATCACTGGCCTGAGCGTAGGAGGTGATTCGATTCCTTTTGATCCCGACATGGGAGAGTGGGTGGCCACATGATATACATTACTTGGAGCGCGTCCACCGACACTTCAAGCGGGCATGGTTAAATATACCTGGTTCGAGGAGCATTACAGAGGGGAGGATCCCGAGACTGATAAGGAGGTGGAGCAGTACGCCAGGGGCTTCCTCCTGTTCCTTTTCGGTACCACCTTGTTTTCAAACAGGTGGAATACCATGGGTTTATACTTCTTGGGCGCTCTGGTGGTGCTTCAGCGGGTCCATTTCTATGACTAGGGCACAGCCGGCCTTACCACTCTCTACAGATATATGAGCTTGACCTCTCGGATGTGCGGGAGGTTGATTGGCGGCTATTGGCGAGCTTGGGAGGTACACAACTTAGTTTCCCCTTTTCATTATTTTGCTTAATATTTTTTGATTCCATTGTGTTCAAAACTTATACTTTCTACATTCTCTGTATCTACTTTTGGACTGTATGTTTTCTGCTTTGCATTTTCTGTACACCATACATACTACACACTGCATATCATACACTGCACACACAAAATCTAATGTCTGCTCTAGACCTGCACTTCTTATGCATTGTACTGCATTCTGCTTTCTGCATGGTCAACACTCTGTTCATACACTGTACTGATCACATCTTTCTTACAGTTGTGGGTGTATGCATACTTCCCGACACTTGCTCCAGAGCCTGTGGAGGAGACCCCAGCAACAGTCTCATTCTCTGATGTATACGACAGCCAGCTTCGTCGTATGACCCGAGAGAGCTTTATGTTCTTCTGGCAGTATTTTGACTCGGTCACGGCGCGAGGTAATTATACAATGAAATTATTTCAATTAACCTGATGCACCCACATTAGTTATTTGACGACTGATCATCTTGTTCGTTCTTCTTTCTCAGATCACGTGGCAGCCATGGGAGGTGATTCCGTCAGGACTCCGAGATCAGTACCACACTGCCCAGATTGTCTCTGACCGCCACATCCTCTTTGAGGGCCCGATCTGTCGTGCCTGGTTTTTGAGTGAGTGCTTCGTACGCCAGACCTTGGGATTGCCTGCTCCATTTATACCGACGGCACCTCCACCATCGATGAGGGAGACACACAGGCTGTCCATCGACCAGGTGATTTAGTTCATGGTAGGACTGGAGATGGATTACTTCCGCGCAGAGGGCGACTACACGACCTTTATTCAAACACATCTGATGCCACCTTTGTCCAGTGTCTGAGGAGGAGAAGGAGCGAGGGTTCCAGCTGTGGGAGGGAGAGGCAGAGCGACCAAATCTTGTAGGAGGAGAGGTCCTGGGTTAAGACAGGGGACTATATGGCCGGCGTTGCCTACTACTATGACATGCCGAGGGCGGGCTGGAGAGACTTATCAGATTCTCATCGCTCCTCCTCCAGCTGGTCATGAGCTTGTCGGAGTTCGTGGCTCGACTCCAGTATGTGCTATACCTTTCATTTTGTACAGTCATTTCATTTCATTTGATATCCTGCAGATTACTGATTATCTCAACACTTTGCAGGCTTCCATTGAGTACACTAGTCAGTCTCTGAAGCTGATGGCCTCGGTGATGGGGATGCTACAGACGAGCATGGACCTGCTCAGTATTTACAGTATTCCGGTAAGTTCTTTCAAACCACCCTTCATGCCACAAAATCTTTTCTTAACACGCCATCATTTGCATAGTTCCACACCACACGGATCTGATATATTGCTCCCATACACCGCTCACGGTACACATACACTACAAATCATCCACTGCTCATGGCTCATTATTCTTTGCATCTGATATATTTTCATTGCTAATGCATTTTGGCGAATTGCCCTTTTTCAAATTCCTTTCCTGATGCCAGGCCCATCGGATGCCCTAGCAGAAGCAAGAGCGGGTCCTTCAGCACCTTCCCAAGCGGCAGAGGGAGCGGGATGAGGGACTCCAGCGCACAACCGTAGCAGAGTTGGGCATGCTCACGCCGGAAGTAGTTCACAGGGGCTTGCCCCAGATAATGATGAGTCTGACGAGGAGGCAGTGAGTCCGCAGTCAGAGTCGTCTCAGGATGGAGATGAGGCTGGGGATGGTTCAGGTTCAGAGTCAGGTGCTGATGGTGACGATGTTCCATAGTCCTCTCAGTTGAGGAAGAGGGCGAGGAGGACCTCTCAGCCTTGAGGCGACTGGCGCCGATTCAGATGCTCTGTTTTTTGATTTATTTCTCTTTTTACTAGTAGTTTTAGCACCTTGTACTGCGTCAGGCAGGTTTTATTTTCTTCAAAACTATGTACTTTTGCAAAAGAAAATAGATGGAATGAAACAACTTTTTTTGTTGAAAAAATGTTATGTTTGTACATTCTATGCATCGTATCGCATCGTATCACTTTACACAACAATGTAAATGAGATTGAGATTTCTTTTGAAAACTAAACACTCGAATTGCATTAATCAGGTAGTGAACCGACTAACAACAAAACAACTCGATAAGCAAAACAAAGCCTTAACAAGTTTACAACTCGATAAGCAAGTTACAACAACTCGATAAATGAGAGGAAGATGGTTACAACTCGATACAAAAATGAAAACTAATACGTCTTAAACGAGACACAACAGAGTCCAACAGGACAAAGACAAGACCTTAAAAGACACGAATAACAGGACTCCACTGTAGCAAACAACTGGATCTTCACCCAGAAGGCCAGTGAGCATGAGGAAGAGGCTGCTAGCCACAGGGGAAAGCCTGCCGGCCATTAGTGTGCCACTGCCGGCCACTGATGAGCCACTGCCAACCATCAATAAGCAGGTGCCGGCCATCAATGGCAGACTCTCTGAAACATCAACATCTGTCCTCCACTCACTGCCTTATCTTCTATAAGAGTTCCAATTTCGGGATTCTTTTCATTTCAGCTCAGTTTTGCACCAAATGGAAGCATTTCTTGTCCAAAATCTCACAAATTGGATCGCCAGCTTAGATGGCTCGGAAAAGTTGAATTTCCGGGGCTTCGGCATAAATGCACTATTCACGTTGAGTCACACTCTGCTACGTTTTTCGTTCCTTCATGCCGCGACAAGGTTTTAGAATCCAGTGATACACGTCTTTAGCTTTGGCGGGCAAGAGATGTGTCCCACTTTTGAAGACTTCCAAGTTTTAATGGAATCCAAGCGCGAGGAAGAAATCTTGCCTCAATTTCGCTTTGGCTATGTCCAAGCCTTAGGATGGATGTGCGGCCTTACTTTGCCCGACGCTCAGTCATTGATTCACGACAAAGAGCTGGACATTCCAAGCTTGATTCATTGTTTCTCTGATGCCGGTGACTGTGGCGATCATCATTGACATGGTTATCGGCGACATGCGCTTTACTTGTGCATGTTGTCTCATTTCTTGCTTGCCCCAGGCTCCGGTGGGTTTAGCACTCGTTTGATTGAAGTTGCCGAGAGCTTAAGAGACGGCAAGAGCTGTATCGCCATGGCATTAGCTGAGACATTGATGGGCTTGGATGCTTTTCATCGTCGGGAGACGGCTAGCTTGGCAGGGAGTCCACTACTATTGCAGGTATGTTTCCCATCCCATCTCACATATGTTTCTCACATCACTCGACCCTCATGCTCGGTTTTTCTCGCAAAACCATTTTCTCACTTTTTCTCTCAACGTACACCTCTCTATTCTTTAATCTCTCATTCTTCATCCCTCCCCAGATATGGTTGATGGATAAATTGAAGATTGTGGACTCCTGCCCCACATATTCAGCTTGCAGCTATTTCTTCTGGCAATGTCTAGTCGATGCTCGTGACGAGGGATGGTGGTGCGACTGGATGTGCAGTTTGTCCGCTACAGACATTGCTTGGGGCTATCCTTGGCTCAATCCACCAGCAATGAGTTACAGCATGACCCGCCAGCCTGGGATTCAGTTGATCGGCCTAACACACTGCGTGTTCTATTTTCCATTTCGATTCCAGTGCCAGTTCAGACATGATCAGACTTGCTCGGAAGAGGGGATAGAGTACGCTGGTACATTTCCAGTCTGAGGCACACAGCTAGCTCGGTATGCTATAGCATGGAGGACGAGAGAGCTTCTGGCCCCCACTTCCATTTTAAGTTACACCCTCTCTGATGAGTGCATAGCTTGGCTTGTTGAGGAGGCGCAGATTGGGCCTACTTTGGCGTCAAAGGCTTCTACCAACTCCGGGAGGGGACGCAGGAACACCTAACTATGCCCTAAATTTATTTGCCTTGATCAGTACTTTCAAGTTTTCTTTATGAATGTAATAAAAAGCAACTTCAATTTGTATTCAAGAGTAGGAGGACTCTGTATTGAAATCAATGAAATTAAAGGTTGTGGGTATTGAAAATGTTCCGTTTGGTCCAAAAATGGTCTAAGTCGTCAAAAGATTAATTTGAGCAAAATCAATTTTTATTAAAACTTTTCAAAACCATTTTCGATATGGATCAGAACTGGACATGCCTGAGATCTATCACTGAGATGTACAACCCCGGATCCTAGCAACTAGAAAGTTTCCCCTAGTCTGAATAACACTGCACTGGAGATCACAACCGAGCTTTTGAATGCAGAATAGACGGAGATGTCCAATAAGATCACATGGACAAAGTTGATCAAGGAAGTGTTTATGGCTGGACTTCAGGATGAAGTTGCGTACATATCCCAAAGATGGAAATCAAGCCTTACGTAGTTCAGCTTGGGTTCACTCGTGTATTAATACTCTCCTTTTGCTCTCTAACTTTTGCCAAGGCCGCCCTTTTTGGGTTTTCAACCTTGCGAGCTCAATTTTTATAATTTCAAATTTTTCATGCTCTAACTTTTGCCTAGGTCGCCCTTTCGGGTTTTCGGCCTAGCGAGCCACTCGGGGATAATATTTCTTCAATTTGTCCATGTTGATCGGCTGGGAGAACTCTAGGCCATCTAGGTCCATCAGAACAACAGCTCCACCCGACCAGATAGACTTGATGATATAAGAACCAGTCCAATTAGGTCTGAACTTACCCCTAGGGTCATGAATGGGAGCTCGGTTGTCTTTGAGCACTAGATCCCCTTCCTTCAAATTCCTGGACTTAACCTTCTTGTTAAAACCCCTGGTAATTCTTCGTTGATAACCCTAAACATGGTGTAGTGCTTTCAGCCTCCTCTCATCAAAGAGCATGAGTTCTTCGAACACCTTTCTTTGCCAATCTCGGCTATCGACACTTAGCCAAGATTACTAATGACGGAACCTCAACTTCGATAAGCAGAACAGCCTCCATCCCGTAAACCAAGGGATACGGAGTTACCCCAGTAGAAGTTCGAATTGAAGTCCGGTAGCCCCACAGAGCAAATGGCAGCTTATCTGGCCAGTCCCGGTAGGTTTCCACCATCTTCTGCAAAATGTGCTTGATGTTCTTGTTGGCGGCCTCAACTGCTCCGTTGGTCTGCAGCCGATATGTGGATGACTTATAAAAAGCCACATTGTATTTCTCCAACAAGTCGATCACTTCCTTCTTGAAGTGAGAACCATTATCTGAAATAATCTCGTTCGGGACCCCATAGCGACAGATGATGTTTCTGATGAACTTTGCAACATGTGAAGCCTTCAACACTACATAAGATTGGGCCTCAACCCACTTCGTAAAATAGTCTATCGCGACCAAAATGAACTCATGCCCATTAGGACCCCTTTGGAGTGATAGCCCCAATCACATCAACCCCCTAGACTGAAAATGGCAATGGCGAAGTCATGTTGTACAGCTTCGATAGCGGAATTTTCATGTGATTTGCATGGATCTAGCATTTGTTGCATTGCCAGACAAAGCCAATACAATCCTCCTCCATGGTGGACCAGTAATAACCATGTCTAAGGATCTTCCGGGCTAGCATCACCCCGTTGATGTGTGCTCCACACTCTCCTCCATGGATGGCCTCTATCAGGCGCTTCGATTCTTCAGCGTCAACACACAGTTTATACATCTCGAGATGACCTCTCTTGTATAGTTTACCCCCGCAGACGATGAACTGAGCAGCCACTCTTCAAATTACCCTCTTATCTTTGGCATTTGCTTCTGGTGGATACGCCTCTTTTTCCAAGAAGTTCCAAACATCATAATACCAGGGGTTCTCATCTTGAACCTCATCTATTGCAGCAATCAGCTCATAGGCCGGCACAAATTACTATTCGATGATGATCGGACGCATCCGAACTCCGAAAGAGATGTCTATCATAGAAGATAAAGTTGCTAATGAATCTGTGAACCTGTTGTTCTCTCTTAACAGATGAGCAAAATTCAATTTCTCAAACCAAGGAATCAGCACGTCCAAGGTCTGGTGATAGATTCTCATCTTTTCTTCTTTGACTTTCCAATCTCCTTTAGCTTGAGATACAACAAGGTTCAAGTCCCCGATGACGTCTAATCATTTTGCCCCTAGTTCTAGGGCCGCTTTTAACCCAGCAATGCATGCCTCGTATTCTGCTTCATTGTTCAATACTTTGAACCGAAGTTTGAATGCTAAGGGTATGAAGAAATTGTCGGGTGCTATCAGCAATACCCCTATCCCATATCCGTATTGGTTTGACGCTCCGTCAAAGTACATCGTCCAAAACTCTACTTCAACATGCAGAATGGCCTCGTCTGGGAATAGGTACTCAACTGCTTCATCCCCTTCCACTGGGTGATCAGCTAGGAACTCCGCTACCGCTCTCCCTTTCACTGACTTGCACGTCACATACTTAAGATCGAATTCGGAAAGCAGAAGCAACCAACGGGCTAGCTTACCCGTAAGTGCTGGTTTCTCAAAGAGATATTTGATGGGATCTAATCTCGAAACCAGTATTACAGAGTGAGCTAACAGGTAGTGCCACAGCTTCCTGGTAGCCCATACCAAGGCCAAACTGGTCTTCTCCAGCTGAGTTTAGCAAGTCTCGTAATCCAGCATTTTCTTGCTCAGGTAGTAGATAGCTCTCTCCACTTTATCCTCAGACTCCTGTGCAAGCATGCAGCCCATTGTAGTTTCGATCACTGAAAGATACAGAATCAACGGTTTCCCTAGCTCAGACGGTGACAACACATGTGGGTTCTGTAAATATTGTTTGATCTATTCAAAAGCAGCTTACCATCGGCTGTCCCATTAGAATTTATTTCCTTTCTTTAGGAGACCAAAGAGTGGTTAACAAGTCAAGGTTAATTTTACAATAAATCGTCTTATGAATTGCACTTTACCCAGAAAGCCTCACACCTCCTTTTCAGTCCTTGGTAGTGGCATTTCTAAAATGGCCTTGATTTTGGAAGGGTCGACTTCGACACCTCTCTGTATGATCAAAAACCTTAGCATTTTTCCTACTGTAACACCAAACGTACACTTCTGAGGATTCAACCACAATTGATACTCTCTGATCCTTTGGGAGAATTTCTGCAAGGCGGTGTAATGGCCCTCTCTTTCTTTAGACTTGACAATCATTTCGTCCACGTACACCTCAACCTCTTTATGGATCATATCATGCAAAATCGTGGTCGCAGCCCGTTGATATGTAGCTCCAGCATTCTTCAGCCCAAACAGCATCACCCTATAGCAATAGGTCCCCCACGAGGTGGTAAAAGCAGTCTTCTCCCGGTCTTCGGGTGCCATTAATATCTAATTGTAGCCTAAAAAGCCATCCATAAATGAGAGCAATGCATGCCCTGCAATGAAGTCCACTAATTCGTCAATATGCAGCAGAGGAAAGTCGTCCTTCGGACTGGCTTTGTTCAAATCCCTGAAATCGACACATACCCCGAATTCTGTTGTCTTTCTTCGGCACCGAAACGATATTGGCCAACCAAGTTGGCTATTCAGATACCAGCAGGAACCCTGCGTCAATTTGCTTGGTGACCGCTTCTTTGATCTTGATAGCCCAATCCGGGCGGATCGTTCTAAGTTTCTGCTTAACAGGTCGGGCCTCTGGGTCAAGAGGGATCCGGTGCTGTACAATCTCAGGATCGATTCCAGGCATGTCTTCATAGGACCACGCGAAAACATCTTTGAAATCTTTTAATAAAGCAACTAAGCACTCACGCTCCTCCGAAGATAACGTGGACCCGATCTGGACCAGCCACGAGTCCTTCTCAGTACCAACATTAATTTTGGCGATTTCATCAACAAACGGTTTTACAAACCTCTCCTGCTCTTGATCTAGCAAATATTTCAAAATCGGAAGAATTTCTTCGTCATCGTTTTTATCAAAAATTTGAAAGTCTGAATTAATACATTAAATCATGGGCATAGAAAAATACTCAAAAGCCACAGCCATTCCATTCTCATTAATCACTTCCAAGTCGCCTGATTCCTCTATTACAACAGACTCAAAGGAAAAAGAAAAGACGACCTAGACAGGACTGTGGCATCTAGGTTGTCACCCCCAGGAATACCGGACTCAGACTCAGACGTGCTGGAACCTGATTCCGACTCACTAGACTCGGTGGAATCAGATTCTGGCTCACTGCCTGACCCGGTGCTGCTCGATAAGAATCCCTCCTCGTACTGCCAAACGAGGGAGGGTGCGATGGATGGATCCAAAATATTTGAAGATGGGCTCGCAGCCATTTCATTCCCGATCATAAACACTGAGAGGTCATCCCTCAAGCACTCATGTACAATCGGAGGATCTAAAAGTAGACAAGCCAGTGCTACCCCCATTTCAATCTCGATGCTCTCAAAATCCACTTCCTTACACTGCTCAACCTCAGCTGATGGGTTTGTCTGCTCCTCGGCAACATCATCTCCAGACAACTGCAAGTCGAAAAAGATCTCAAATCCCGGAAGGCGCCTCTTCTCTGCATTTAGCCATAGCTCGGGCAAGTCGCAGAACGAAAAGTCTTCCCTCTCCCAGACGAAGCGTCCGTTTAGGGTACCCTAGATAGGCCGATGCATCATCTTAAAATGCTTCCCGGTCTGCTTGGCTCTGGCCCTTCCGGCCATCTCTTTGCCTTTCCTTACTTAGTCCTCCTTGGTAGGTAAATAGCCTAAGCCAAAAGTATGCGGGTTGTGCAGCACTTCGGCTGATACAGTAATGCCCTTCGGGCCACTTTTCTCTAATCCCATCATGGGGATGTGTTGGAGCTTGGTCATGAGGTACACTAACTGTGCGCTGACATACAACCCCTCATCAACAGCTAAGATGTTCCGTATGACTCAGGCCTCGGCCAGGGTAAATCCTGATAGGAACACATCCTCCGTGCCATGCTCGATTTCCAAAACCGGTGTAGACACCTTTGGCAGCGGATGGATTGACGAATTCCCAAAAACTATAGCCACCCCCTTCCCGTGGGGGTATTTCAATATCTGGTGCAGGGTGAAAGAGACTGCCTTCACCTGGTGCAACCACGGCCGCCCTAGGAGTAGATTAAAGGTTGCGGGAATGTCCAAGACATCTACATAGTCCCCATCACCTCTCTACTGGTGTTATCATACGCCCGTATTACCTAGGCAGTTGGCACAAAGTCCGCGGGCTTCAACCGGATTGCATATGTCGTCCTCAACGGGCACACGTTAATAGCAGATCCTATGTCGACAAGAACCACCGGCACCCATTTGTCTCCACATTCGATAGAGATGTAGGGAGGTTTGTTATGGCTTGTGCCCTCAGGCGGCAGCTCCTTGTCAGAGAAGGTCAATATCAGGGAAACTCCTCCCGGAAAAAACTAACCCTACCAGCTACGCAGGCGTGGTGTCGATTGAAAGTTTGGCCTTGTCCATCGCAGAAAAGACAGCCTGTCTATGAACTCTTTAGGCCATAAGCAGTCCCCAAATGGAGATGTCTGCTTGTATCTTCTTTAGCTGTTTCAACACAGCCTCCTCTTCGAGTAATTTTTCTTTCTACTTCTCTGCCTTCTTGTCCTTCCCAGACACTTCTGGTTGATCTAAGTGCGGGGGTTTGAAATACCGCCTGCTCCTAGTCATGTGGTCTACTTCTCCCACATACCAGGTATTATCTAGCTAGCTTTGTCCCCAGTCTTCATCGGTGTGGGCAAGACACAGGTCGTCATCTTCCCACCACATGCCATCGGGAGCCGTGAACACTTGTCGGCCTTTATTCTGCTATTCCGGTGCCCACGACCTTCCGTTCTGTGCGTAGCATGTTCCGTTCTGTGCACACAAAGATGTTCCCTCAAAGCTTTGGCTTTTCTAGCCCTCTCAGAATCTTCGATCCTTTCCCGCTCAAACTAATTCAGTGCGGCTTACTGTTCAGTTTCTTCCGTACCCAAACTGCCCGTGTTCTGAGAAAAATTCTTTACACCGGTGCTCTCTGGCAATGCAGAGTGATTCCTGGCCGTTCCGGCCACTGCTGATGTCCCCGTCCCTGACGGACCCTGTTCTAGCTGAGGTTGTTCAACAACATCTGGTTGGTCATAAAGCCACCCAGTAGACTATGCTAACCCATCAAACCAATTGACTACCACGTCCCCTGAGTCCTGCTCTTGAAAGAACTGTAGATTTGTAATGTTTTCTTCCAGATCCGCTAGGTCATCTAGACCTTGATTAGGTCCATCCTCCCGTACTACACAAATCTCTGCCTCAACTGGCAATTCCACATTTGGCCTAACCTGGCCTCCTGATGTAATGTAACCGCTCGGGTTGTACATGAAGCTCGCAGACCCCTCAAGCTCTGACTGATCATTCTCATATGTTCCCGCAGTTGACCCAATCCTATCTTCGATAGCCACTACCACCGTTTCTAGTTGGGTTTGGGAGATGTCTAACATGCACAAGTCAGTGCTGTCAGGAATGAACACCTCCAGCTTGGGTAGGTGAGAAGGGGTGATGTATATGCTAGGGTCGTATGACACAACCCCAGTCTGGATCAAATTGATGCATTTGGGAAGTGGAGCTTGGTTGTGTGGTGGGAGAGGATTGGTTGTGACATTCGATTTCTCCAGAGGCATGATCACCCTGTTATCAATGAGATCCTGAATCTTATGATGTAATCGAAAGCACTGGTCGGTGTCATGACCATGCTGTTGGTGAAAGGCGCAGTACTTGGCTGGGTTATAGGAAGCGGGGAGTCTATCTGGTAGTGGTCGCGGCTTTAGGGGCTTTAAGTGCCCTTTCCTAATCAAAACCCCAGAGCTTTAGAAGGGGGCATGTATAGTGAAGTGAAGGTTCTTTGGCCTCGGGGGGAATTCTTGGTTGTTTGTGAACTACTTCCGGATGCACCGGTGAATGGTGTAGCTACAAGGGTTCTTGGAGTGGTAGTGTTGTTAACCATACCCACATCTGAAGATCTGACAGCTGCAGCACTGCTTGTGCCTGCATTTGTACTGCAATTGAATGCCCTCTTGGGCTGCTCTCTCTCATGATCAATGAGGCCCTGTTTCATGGTTCCTTGATTTGCACCCCTATCTCGTCTAGATCTGCAAAGGTGGGGAGGGGGAGGATGATCATCTTCTGCATGAACTTGGGCTGGAGGTTGCGCACAACCATCCGTATCTGATCTTTGTCAATAGGCCTGATGGTCATCATCGAGGCCTTGGCCCTCCAACGGGTTACGAAATCAGAGAAGCTCTCCTTCGGCTCTTGCCTAGTTGTCTCAAGATCACGAGTTGTGATCTCGATCTGCGTGTTGTAGAAGTATTAAGCTATAAAGGCCTCAGCCATCTCCTCCCAGCTTCTTTTTACAAAGTCCTCCAGTTTTGCATACCAAATAGCCGCTACACCCGACAGGGTCCGGCCAAACAGGGAAAGCTTCTGCAATCTGGAGAGGCCCATCAGCCTTAGTATGTCCGAAAACAGCCGCAAATGCACCATAGGATCCCCAGATCCATCGAAACGGTCTATGTGCGGCATTTTAAACTGATCTGGCAGAGTCACGGCCAAGTCGGTGTACCCATCTTTTATATCCAGAATGGAGTGAGCTCCTTGGGACTTCTTGAACAGCTTTTCTAGCTTGCTCACTTTTAGCGCTATAGGGTCCACCTCGAACTCAAAGGGTGAATCCACTAGGTTGGTGGGCGCTTTGGACAGCTGGGGTAGAACCGAAGGCAGAGCTGGCTCTATTGGAACGTTTGTATTGTCCTGGACATTAGCTGTCTCCCCGAGTATTGGAACTCTTGGTGGGGGAGGAGCGTGGTGTGAAGTAGATGCTCCAGTTTGCTGCTGTAGCCTGGCAATTACCTCTGCCTGTTAGGCTATAACCTCGACTTGGCATATAACAAATTCTGTTTGACAGGCAGCATCCTACTGCATGGTTTTCATACTTTCCTGGAGTTGACACATCATCTCTTCCAAGCCTGCCATATTATGTTGATCTAATTGAATAACCGGTATATCTGTCCCTGCAATAAAAATTGAGACCTCAGCCTGATTGTTCACTGGTGGGGTAGACCATTGATCTGACGATCACTGTATCGATACACTGCGCCTTACTGATCTCCGTCTGGTAACCGAGGGTAAAGAAAGGAACACTGCTTGTCCGTCAATTAGATCCCTGGATTGATTAAGTCTACGACCTCTAACCCAGAGTGCTCGGGGAATATCTACCTGGTCGGATGCAATGGTGCTAAACTACCTTGCAAAACGATAAATAAAGCATAATAAGGAAACAAATGTACAGAAAAATGGACAGCATAATAGCTTAAATAAAGACAACACACAGTTGGTAAATACAAGCTGGAAGAACTGTTCTCAACCACTGATCACTGTTCCCAAATCACTGCCCCAAATCTGAATCTGATACCCATAGGTAAAACTAATTCCCAGAATACTGATGCCCGCAGGCCTAATACCCAGACTTGCAAACTGATACATGCATTCCCTGTAGAGGCACACTCTAAAAGCACATAGCAAGCAAATGAGAGCCAAAACACCCCTATGTTGCGGTAGGGTTTCTCTGTCATATCTTGTTAGGAGCTAGGGTTTCACTACGCACACAGCGGTTTCAAACAACCTACAATCGGGTAAGTAACCTGTCCTAGCTTGGCATAGTCACTACAGTTTCCGATATGCACTAGGTCGAATGGTCAAAAAGGGTGCCTCGGTAAAAACCGAGGTTTGTGTTCCCGTCGTGGCAGAGCCCGCAACCGATCAACCTTATGGCACGCTTCTCAAAGCAAGCCTCCGGTAAACCGTTCAGGAATAGCATACGGCAAACACAGTGTCCTAGTCGCACCAATGCAAATGCAATGCAAAGAGACACATAAGTGTAATCAAAACAAGATATCATGATTTCGAGTCAAGTTCTCTAAGTCTCTAGCAGAATCGCCAGAAACTGTAGATGCGCTCGAACGTTTCATGCTCCGCGCACGAAATCGGCGCGAAATCCCATTTTCTTCATTTGGGCTTACTACAGTTCGGACTCAATGTCACGGTTCTGAATCTGATCTCACAAAGTGCAATGCAAGACCGATAAATCACCAAAGAGTCCAAATCCGGCAAATCATTTTGGAAAACTGATTTTTGTAAAGAAGTGCCAAACATGGACTTCTTTGCCAAATACAGAGTCGCCACCTAAATATTTTGTTTTAGGGGAATTTAGGAAACCTTGACTCATGCCTAAAGCCACGTGTCCGTCATCACCAAAGTTGCCTCGGCTCGGGAACTTGGGTACGAGAGAGGAAGGTCATGCAATGAGCACCCCCACTCGCCCGATCAAAGATCGGCCTTTATTATCATGATATCCTGTTTTTGAAAACACATACGTTCTTATTCCGGTTATTAAACCTAGAATTACTATGTGATGCGCACAGCATTCAAGTATAGACTAGATCGCCTAAGTTGGAACAAAGTATTGCACGTTTGTTTGTTTGAAAATGGTTTAAAGTTCGCTACTCGCAAGTAGGCTAAAACAGGGATTTGATGAATTATTCCAATTCAAGTAATCCAACCTTCACCCACAAGCATTCAGGCAGTTATATCAACTAAGTAGTTAGCCTCATGGCAAGCATGTTATCATGGAAAATAACACACATGCAGTATGCTGAAGCATAAACACTCACAGTGTACTCCGAGCCAAAACAGAGAACTAGTTAGAAATCAATGCATGATCCTAGTTCATGTTAAAATGGCTAATGCAACACATGCGAAGATGCATCTAAAATAGGCTCGGCTATTCTAAGATGGCATATGAAATGCAACAATTGATACATGTATTCAACTTGGTATTGAAATACAATGCAGTTTGTATGATGCGCCGAACCCGGTGCATACAAGACAAATGAATGATGCACGCATGCAAAGCATAAGTATGCTAATTGAAACATGCCCTAAAACTAACCACTAAAAGCAGGTAAGTAAAAGGGAGAAAGAAATGGGGGTTGGAAGACATGCACACATGTACGCACACTTATTACAAAATTCGCCCTGTCGACGGAGGGTCCGAATGAATAATACAAACCAACTAATTAACTTACTAACAAGCTAATTAATTATTACACAACCAAATTGAATAATAAGTAATCTACTTACTAATTATTACAACACTTAATTAATTAACAAATTAACTAATTAAATTACAAATTAAAGCTAACTAACAAGTAAAGCATTAAAATAAGCTGCTCCAGCTATGCTTGAAGGAGAATAGGATGCATGCTCGGTTGCCGTCCTGAAAAGCTCTCCAGTTGCTCTGTTGAGGCTCTGTCTGTAGGGTGTCCTTGAGAACTTGATGCTGGATCTTAATAAAACCGTGCTGAGGAATGCACCAGTGGCCTACCGGCCATGAGGAGCTACTGCCGACCCCTCTGCTGGCCAAGAGTAGGAACTGCTGGCCAACAATAAGAGCCTGCTGGCCACTGGTGTGCTGTGACACCAAGCTGCAGTAGAGCACAAAATAGAGGAAAGAGAGGGTCTCCCAAGGATATGTACGCACTATGCCACCCCATATCACCTCAAAACATCAAGGGAGAGGCATAATCGGATCCAAGACCATCAATCACGCATCTCGATGCATGATGGCCAAAGATCCAACTTGTGCAATTCAATGTAAAATGAATGCACACAAACACATAAATGCCTAGAAATCTATCATGCATTGTCAAGAGCGTCGGCAATCGAGAATTGAGACACGTTTCATCAGTTCAAGTTTGAAATGTCCCTCGTTTCTCGTGTTTGGCTTAACACCCAAGCCAAACACAATGCAATGCATGCAACATGGAGATGTCATGCAATGCAACATAAGCATGCCAAATGCAATGTAACCTAAACTTGCAAACATGCAATGCAACATGAACAACCTAACAAGGCTAATGGCATGCACAATGCACAATGCTAAGAAAAAAACTAGCATACACAATGCTATGAACATGGCATACACAAATACAATGGTACAACATGGCATACACAATGTGATGAACTACATGGCATACACAATGCTCAATGGACTTAAACCAAAATGGATAGACCTCAGCCATGCCCACATCAGTGGCCAATAGTGTTGAAATGATGGTATGAAAAGCATGAAAAGGGCAAGACAAACATGCATGCCAATTGGCTCAAGGATCAAAGCACAAAGACGCGACTCTTAAGCACACTTATAGAGTGACAAGGATGGATATGTGACAGCACCATAAGTTCTGAAAACATGCATGGAATGGTGCCAAACCACCCTAGCAAGACAAACATAGCATGCAAGAAAGCTCAAAGCTCGAAACTAGCAAAGGGACTTAAGCCATGGCTATACAAAGCAAGCCCCAAAGGGGTAAGGGCATCCGAAATAGTCCCAAGACAGGTCAAGGTGAGACTAAAAACATGCTCGAACCTAGCCAATATAAGCTAGAACAAAAGACCGAAAACATGAAGGACGCAAGGCTACAAAGGGGTATTACACCACACCTATTAAAACCAAACATGGCATGACTTGGACAACATAAAATAGACTTACATCATGATACAACAAGACCAAAAAATGCACTGATATGATGACCCAAAGGCCTAGGCTTGATGGCATGCACAACACTTCATTCTTAAGGCATAAAAAGCCAAACCTCCAAGGCATTAAAAGAGTAACAAGCACAAGTGTATGAACCTGAAATATGCACGATATAACATTTCAAATGGGGCCAAAGGATGCAAACATCACAAGTATAGCATGGTAGAAGCCTCAAAACTCAAGACTAGCCAAAGCATTTGCACTATAACTATACAAAACATGAGTCATATGACCATGGAAGCCCAAAAAAGTCCTAGAACAGCCCAAAATATGAATAAAATCATGCTGAAACATAGCCAAAATATGCTAGAATGATGAGTCAAAACATCATGCACACAAGGCTAGTAAGCAAGATTTGTTCTACAAGTACATAACCAACTCAAGAGACTACCAAACCAACTTTAGACAGAGTTATGAGATGTCAAATGATGACCAAAAATCTGCTGAAATGAGGCCAAGACATGCTAGCAAGACATGCTACTTTGATGAGCCACAAATGGGATTACACTACACATGCAAGAAGCATGCACAAGGTGACCAAACGAGCCATGGAAAGAGTTAAGGCAGGCCCTAAAAGTCACAAAAAAAGTACCTGAACTAAGCCTCAAAAGTATAGAGATACATGCTCATTTGATAGGCCAATAACTCAAGCAAACAAAGCAAAAAGAGAGGGGGTCACCCCCCTCTGATTTGAGGCCTAAAAACCACATGCCTACCACTGAAAATCCACTAGATTTTAGTCACTAAAAGGTCAAACAAAGACCAACTCAAAGGCCTTAAGACATGGCACAAAACAAGGCCAAACAAGGCATACAAGAGGGTAGAACACCCTAAACACCAAAGAGGCCTTAAACAATCATCAAAAGCACTTAAATATAGAAATTTTTTTAGTTGAAAGAAAGGCCTAAAACAATATGTAAGGATGGCCAAAATGATATACAAACAAATGCTTAAAAGGGAAATATACTCACCCTAGAATCTCAACTTCGAAGCCAGCAACCTTTGAGGCCAAAAACCAACTTTTAGACCTCAAATAACACTCCCAAGGACCTCGGCTCAAAGATGGTGGTGTATCACTATGTGTTGTAGTGCAAAAGTGAGAGAAAAATGGACTTTAAGGCACAAACCAACAACAATATAGAGAGAGAATGAGAAATATATATATAGAGAGATATATCTTCTCAAAATATGCTGAACCTCTGTAAGGGAGGAGGGGCCTCTCCTTATATAGAAGAATGCCAAGCAAAGCTTGCTAAACAAGCTTGAAAAGGGCCTCATCCCTCCATGAGTGAAAACCAGCTCGCTCAAAAGATCTGGAGTGAAATCTACTGAGACAAAGTGTTCTGCCGACCATCAGTTGTGGCTGGCAGTGCCTCATTGATGGCCGGCTGGCTTTATCAATAGCAGGCAAGGAAAAATGCATGGCCGGCAGTGCCAAAGAGTGGCCGGCAGTGCACTAAGAGAAGAATGCTGAAAAGACCAACACATGGTCCAAAACTGGGGTAGAAAGGATACACGGTTTGGAAAGCTCAAACCTGTGACATTCTGTCGCAAAAGTCGAGTACTTGACGAGCAATCAAACTTGTGGCTGGATGTACCTGCAGGCACAACCAAGTCTTGAGGACGGTCAAAAATGGGGTGTCTACACCCTGAGGCAACATCTGGAAGAATTGGTAGCTGCTGGTCACTTGGACCAATACATAGAAGGAGGAACATAGCCAGCCCCCCAGGACCTTAACAGACCAAACGGGATGTCGGTCGACGCTCCACCCCAAGGTGTAATCAATGTGATTCATGGGATCGTCAAACCAGAACGAGTATGCGAACTCAAGGGGACGATCAAGAAGGCTGAGCACTTAAGAGAGGTACTAAGTGTGCAACCTACCGTCAAAAGGGGCAGAACAGAGGCTACAAATGTCATATCCTTCTCAGACAAAGATCTAGCAAGGTTGCATTGCCCTCACAATGATGCACTAGTGGTGACTTTGCGCGTCAAGAATTTCGATGTCAAGCGGATTTTGATTGACCAAGGAAGCTCATGCGAGATAATGTACTACGAAACCTTCAAACAACTGAAATTGGAGGACAAAGACCTGGCACCTGCGACATCTCCCCTCGTCAGTTTCAACTCAATGCCAGAATGGCCAATTGTCCTCCCAGTCAGAGCAAGAATCGTAATAAAACAGGTGGAATTCTGGGTATTGAAGGTCCCTTCCACCTACAACATCATCTTAGGAAGGACATGGCTACATGCCATGCACTCAGTAGCGTCAACCTACCATCAACAATTGTGGTTCCCCAACGAAGTCGAAGTAATTGAAGAAGTCTTGGGAGACCAAATTATGTCAAAACAGTGCTTCGTCACGGTAAATGGCAGTCGGGCTGCACAAGGGTATGTACAAATAGTGGAAGAGCCAGAAAGTAATGAACAGTTTGCGGACGTGGGCAAAACGGTAGAGCAGAAGGTAGTGGAGGACTTGGTTGAGGTAAGGGTAGATAAAAAGAACCCAGAAAGGTTCTTTTTGCTAGGCTCATCTTTGTCTAGCACTGAGAGAACTGAGTTAATGGAATTCTTAATCTCAAATATCGAAGTGTTCGCCTGGACACCATATGACATGCCTAGCATAGACCCTAACTTCATCTGCCACCAACTTAATGTCCACCAAAACGCCAGACCAATCATACTGTGCACTCGCAGATCGACGCTTCACCACGCAGAGATAGTGGCGGAGGAAGTAGGAAACTTGCTGGAAGCAGGAGCCATCAGAGAAGTGCACTATCCCAGGTGGATCTCCAATACTGTGGTAGTACCAAAGAAGAATGGAAAGTGGCGTGTTTGCGTGGACTACAAAACACTCAACAAGGCATGCCTAAAAAACAACTTCCCCCTACCACGGATAGACCAACTGGTGGACTTAACAGCAGGGCATAATCGACTTAGCTTCCTTGATGCGTATAGAGGTTACCATCAGATTGCTATGTATGAGCCAGACCAAGAGGTCACATTATTTACGATGCCAAGAGGATTGTACTGTTACAAGGTCATGCCCTTTGGCCTAAAGAATGTAAGGGCTACATTCCAACGGATGATCACCAAGATGTTTGAACCATTGTTTGGCAGAACAATGGAAGCTTACATAGATGACATGGTGGTCAAAAGCAAGGATGAGAAGGACCACCTCAGGGACCTAGATGAAATGTTCTAAATCCTAAAGAAGAACAAGTTACGCCTGAACGTATCCAAATGTGCATTCGGTGTAGGATCAGGCAAATTCTTGGGCTTCTTGGTAACCAACTGAGGTATAGAAGCTAACCCTTCTCAAATTAAGGCAATCCAAGAACTTAAGAGGCCTAACATAGTGAAAGAGGTGCAGCATCTCACTGGCCTAGTAGCCGCACTCAATCGGTTCATAAGTCAGTCATCAGACAGATGTCAACCATTCTTCCAAGCATTGAAGACCAAGTTTGAATACGATGAAGAATGCGACCGTGCCCTAGAGAGCTTGAAAGAGTACATGACCTCTCCTCCATTGCTAGTAACCCCAGTACCTAGAGAAGAGCTCTTTTTGTACTTAGCAGTCTCACAGCATGTAGTCAACGCAGTGTTGGTCAGAGCGGAAGGAATCCAACACCTACCTATCTTTTATGTAAGCAAGACTTTGCTGGGTGCAGAAACCAGGTACCTACCATTGGAAAAGCTGACCTTGGCTTTGATGATGGCCTCAAGGAAGTTGTCGCATTACTTCCACGCCCACACCATAATCGTCCTAACAGCTTTTCCCTTAAAAGCTTTGTTTGAGAGGGCAGACTTTTCTGGATGAATCTTGAAGTGGGCGGTGGAGTTGGGACAGTTCAACATCAAGTTTCAACCCAAAACCGCAATAAAAGCCCAAGCCCTGGCAAACTTTGTGGCTGAGTTCACACCAGGAAGTCATCACATCTGCCCAGTTGACTTGACCAATACGACCGAAATGGGAACGGAAAATGCCGCAGGAACTGCGTAACCCCCAAACCAAGATGCCCAGCTACATTCCAAGCCATACAGGATTGAAGAGAGGGAAAAATGGGCAAACCATGCTATTTCTAGCGAAGACTCACCAACAAGTAAAAACTTAGGGCAGGCAAACAGTGAGGAGAAAACCTAACAGGAGGCAGGGACTTGGAAGAAAACATCAGCAACACACTTGACCCCAAGACATCATCTAATCCCTCTACTTGCTAGAAACTGTTCGTTGGGGAGATGTGGAAGCTCTTTGTGAATGGAGCATCCAATAGGCAGTCTTGAGACTTGGCATAGTCCTCATCTCACCAGATAGCCTATTAGTGGAACATGTAGTCAACCTTGGCTTCCTAGCATCAAACAATGAGGCAGAATATGAAGCGCTTTTAGCATGCCTAAGATCAACACTTTTCATGAAGGCCACCGAGTTGATGGTTTACAGCGACTCCCAGCTGGTAGTAAACCAGATTTCAAGCGACCACAAGGGGAAAGATGAGAGAATGGCTAAATACCAAGAGTTAGTCAGAAAGGAGATCATGAAGTTTGAACTAGTACGAATAGAGCAAATCGGCCAAGAAGAAAATAGTAGAGAAGACGAACTAGCAGGTTTTGCTTGAATGACGGATACGTCTATCCCACATCCATTACTGATAGACTTCCTACCTAGACCAAGCATTGAAGAACCCGAAGTAGCAGAGATATGTTATACCGAATTAGGCCCTTCTTGGATGGACCCCATCATAGTGTTTTTAAAAGACGACATCTTACCTGAAGAAAAAAAAAGAGGCCAACAAAATTAGAGCAAAATCACACCAATTCTGGCTCTCTCCATCATTGGCATTGTACAAAAAATCATTCACAGGACCTTACTTGAAATGTGCCCATCCTAGCAAGGTAGATGCATTTTTATTCGAGATATATGAAGGCGTATGCGAAAGCCACCAAGGGGTAAGATCACTAGCCTATAGAGCAATTTCACAAGGATATTGGTGGCCTTACATGCAAGCAGATTCAAAGAAGTATGTCAGGAAGTACGAAAAATGTCAGAAGTTCGTACACCAAATACATCAACTAGCTAGGGAGCTTCTGCCATTAACTAGCCCATGGCCCTTTGCAATGGGGCTTCAACATAGTGGGACCACTTCCAACAGCACCCGGCAATAGAAAGTTCTTTCTCGCAGCAACAGACTACTTCACAAAATGGGTGGAGGCCAAAGCGCTCACATCAATAAAAGAGAAAGATGTGAAGAAGTTTGTCTAGCAGAATATCATAACCCGATTTGGCATACCCAAAGCACTGATATCTGACAATGGCACTCAGTTCGATGGCAAAATCTTCAGAGGCTTTTGCGAGGAGTACAAGATAGAATTTTATAACTCTACACCAGCTTACCCTCAAGCAAATGGCCAGGTAGAAGCGTCAAACAAAGTTGTCCTAGATGGTTTGAAGAAAAGGTTGGAAAAAGCAAAGGGAAAGTGGGCTGAGGAGCTTTCTCATGTTTTATGGGAGAAACCCCCTTTTCCTTGGCCTATGGCATGGAGGCCGTAATCCCACTAGAAGTAGGCATCCCCACTATCAGAAGTGAAAATTTTGACCCGGACTTAAACAAAGAAGCCATAGCCTTGGAACTCGACCTTGCAGAAGAAATAAGAGAAAGAGCTCTAGTTCACATTGCCTCATACCAACAAGAGTTATCTAGAAAATACAACAAAACAGTGCATCCGAGGCAATTCAAGATTGGGGATTGGATATTGCGCAAAGTAATGGGCAACACTTTGGTACCCAGGGATGGCAAGCTAGGACCTAACTAGGAAGGACCATACAAAGTAGTTGGTTTAGCAGGAAAAGGGGCATATCACTTGGAGAATGGAGACAGCAAGGCTATTTCCTGGCCATGGAACACTGCGAATCTCAAGCTATTTTATTTTTAGTTTAAAATATTTTTCATTTTCATTTTTCAAATAAAACAAGTACATTACTTTTTAGCATAAATCTTTCTATTGTAATAGTTGTTCTCAGACATTACCAGCAAGGGGCAAACAGAAAGTTTGGTAGGGGTAACCAAACATTGAGCTCTCTTCAGTCGAGATCAGGATCCAGATTGAAGAACGTTGGCCGGAATAACCAACATTGAGCTCTCTTCAACCGAGACCAGGATCTGGGCTAAATAGGTTGGCAGGAAAAACCAACATTTATCTCTCTTCAGCCGAAATCAGGATCTGGGCTAAAGAGGTTGGCAGGAAAAGCCAACACTTATCTCTCTTCAGCTGAGATCAGGATCTGGGTTAAAGAGGTTGGCAAGAAAAACCAACACTTATCTCTCTTTAGCCGAGATCAGGATCTAGGCTGAAGAGGTTGGCAGGAAAAGCCAACACGTATATCTCTTCAGCCGAGATCAAGATCTGGGCTGAAGAGGTTGGCAGGAAAAACCAACATTTATCTCTTTTCAGCCGAGATCAGGATCTGGGCTGAAGAGGTTGGTAGGAAAAGCCAACACTTATCTCTCTTTAGCCGAGATCAGGATCTGGGCTGAAGAGGTTGGCAGGAATAACCAACACTTATTTCTCTTCAGCCGAGATCGGGATCTAGGCTGAAGGGGTTGGCAAGAATAACCAACGATTAGGTGTCTTCAGCCAAGATAAAGACCTCGGCTGGAGAAGGTAGGCAAGTATGATGGGTACCTCGGCCATAAAAATTAAGGAATGGCAACCGAGCAAAATGTAGTAAGGCAATTACAACTAATAGTATCCAACTGAACAAAAAGAATAACAAAACAGAGGATTTCATTCAAGATGAAAAACGTGTACTACAAAAGGAGGGGTCTTAGCCCAGCTACAAATTCTTACAGAAGAAACAAAAAAAAAAAATGATGATCAAACAAAGAGGTCATCCAAATCTGCATCCAGAACAACCTGAGTTTCCCCACTCTGTAGCCTAGTTTCAACAGGTACATCGGTTAGAGGCGCGTCGTCAACCGTGCTTGGTACCAGTGGCTCCACCTGGGTTGACTGTCCAGTTTGACTGCGATCTTTGTTGATAGTCGGAGCATTGTCAGGTTCAGGTGATCCTTCTTCATCCTCCCCCCTCTTGGAGAAACTTTTGCTGGATGGCATTGGCATAGTCCGCCATATAACTTGGGATAAAATGGAGAGGAGGGTTTTGGAAGACGTCGGTCTCTGGGCCTAGGCCGAGCTGTGCAATAGCTGCTTTTCAGTCGCATTTAAAGAAGATGTCTTCCGTAACTTTGCACTGCTTGACATACGTGGCCTCGCCTTCTTTATAACCACGGTCTTCAGCATCATCCGCGCTCTTCTTTAGCTCGGCGATTTCGGCATCTTTCTTTTTCTCAAGCTTTGCCAGCTCATGCAAGTAACGGTCTTTGAGCCTGGTCAAAGACTTCTGTTTTTCCGCCTCTGTCGTGTTGACCAGGCCGATAAGACGGGTGACTTCAATCTGTAGCTCGATGGTTTTTTATTTCGCTTCTTCTAGTTCGGTCGTCTTAGCATTGGCTTCTGCCACGGCCAACCGAATTATTTTATGCAACTCCAATACACGCTTGTGAGTAACGTGATTCTTCTGCATGACCTGCAAAAAGGGGGATAACAATTATGATTAAAACTGTGCAAACAGATGTGTGAACTAGAAAGACCAGCAAAAGGAGAAATTACTAGAACTATCGACTTAGTTGTCGAGCGGATGGCCTTCAGCTCAGTCAGATGTTTATGATGCTCCATATTGGCTGGCAGGCATACGCTATTGGCGAGGTTGAAGGCAAAAGAGTGGTCTTTTTCTGCAACCACCGAGTCTGTGTTTGTTACGGCTCAGTTCTTGAAAGTTATTTTTGGTGCCCATGCCGACGGGCTAGCTCAGTCAGAACACACAGGCTCAGGGGTCGGTTGCGTAGATTGGGGGAGCAAGGTGTCATCGTCATCCACAAGGTGTTGTGGTTCGGTTGAGGGAGTGCAAGCGCGCTTCCTCGATCGGGATAAGCTGGGTCATTGGGAGGGCCACCACTGCATCAATTGTTTGACCAGCTGGAGTTGCCTCGGTCTGGACCCCGATATTTGGAATTGATGTTGTCTCGGTGATTAGGGCTTGCACAGCTTGGCGCTTTGCCATCTCTTGTTCTTCGGTTAGGGGAATAAGGTTGATTTGGGAGAGAGTTGGATCTGGTTTTGGTGAAGGCTCTAGAAGGAAGTCAGTTACCCTAGTCTTCCTCCTTCCACTATGTCTGTATGTTGGTTCAAAATTGAGTAGCTCATCCCAACCTCGATCGTGGTACCGAAGCGCGGCGCGGAATGCGTCTAAATTAGGGTACTGATATTGTGACTTTAACTGGTTCAAATCTACATAAGAACGGTTAGCGCAGTGTAAAAACGTGTAAATAGCAAGAGCAGAAAACAAACAAACTAAGCCGAGGTATTCATACCGGCTATTCCTTTATTCGATTAATTGGTGGCCCAAGATTTGGGCTTCAGTCTTCAAAGTTGCCCGAGACCCAAAAAAGTTATCGTCATTTACGTCTTTGTCAGATGTGTTTTGATTATTTTCTCTCGTTTTCTTATTCTTAAATAGTATACCCAGCCATCTTCATTCTGGCCAAGTGAATATTGGTGAAATAGCTCAGCTAAACCGAGGTTGAGGCCAAGCTGGCGATTTTGCTCGGCGATGCCATTTATTATTCTGTAAGAATTAGTGCTAAGTTGGGTTGGGCATATTCTAGTCTGCCTAAGGAATTCACATAATAGTGGCTGAACAGGGAATCAGAGTACGTCCTCTACAATGGATATGACAGTGAAGGGAACAAAGCCCGATTTTCCCCATGGGGTTGTATCGAGCTCGACTAGTGAAAGGTGGACGTCATCAGGGATGTTGTAGTCCTTGCGGAATTCTGCAATGGCCCCTGGTGAGTTTACTAGGAATCGGTATTTGCCCATTTATAACTTAAAATTATGTATGACTTAGCCTGAGTCCTAGCTCGGTGTTGAGATAATGTTGAGTATCTCGGTTGAGCGTGCAAAGGTGTGCCTAGCCAACCTAGTCAGAGTCTGCAAAGTGAAGATAAGAAGTGTTATGCTCAGACAACTGGATCGGACTAAATGAAGAGTCAATCTTTAAACAAAAAAGAAAATGGAAAAACCTAGCTCGGCCACATTCGGGGAACATGGTATTTTCAATTCGGTCGAACATAAGGGCTCACTTAGGATCTCTAGCCCGGTTAAAAGGTCTGACTCTAGTCCTAGTTCAGTTGTTGGGTATGGTTTCCAGTTCGGTCTAATACACACCTATGGTAAACAAGTGCCTATCCCTTGCGTGGTGTGATTCCGAATCGAAAGCGTCCCATTACAGATTGTTTATGAACCCAGTGAGTGTGATTCTGGTCTAAAGAGGTTCTTTCCCATTCATGTGAAAACTATAGTAATATCTTTTGAAAAACATGTGAATGTGTTTTTATACTATATATATTCACAAAGCAAAATGAAGAAAATGAAAGGATTGAGTTACTTACAGCTTCAATGTGGAGGGACGAAAGTCAAGATTGAATGGGCTCCAGCAGAAACACAAGCTTTGAGGTGTTTTGAGCGTGAAAATGGGAGCTCGAGACACGAACAACAACAGAAGAGGAACAGTGGGGTGCTTTGATTTGGGAGAATAGAGTTTTTTTTTTGTATAAAGCCTGAGTTTGGGCGGGACTGTTCACATTGTGCGCGGTACAAAGGCCGCTAAGGTAGCTGTATTCAACCAATGAGGGCTATACGTGTCCCGAAGAATCGTAAGCGATTCAAATGTGCAGTGACTGAAAAGACATTTTTTGACTGGACAAAGTGGTAGCCCAGTAAACAATTTAGCTCGGTTGAGGGCTAACTTTTAGCTCGGCAGGTGACAAGTAATCCCAAATCATACTGCGCAGATGGAATTAATAGGCAATTGAGAGGGTAATTTATAAAAAAAAATTGGGCCGAGCTAAGGAAGAGGCTTCTTTAGAAGTTGGGCCACGCGTCGAACCGAGATATGAGCAGTTGTAGCTCGGTCTAGACACTAACGAGCTTAGGCTAGGAAAAGTTTGGGCCGAGCTATGGGCCAAGGTGTTTGGGCTTCACAAATTGGACCTCACCCTTGTTACCTTAGTTGGAAACATTACGGTTAGCTCGGTTTAAGCACCAAACCGGGTATAAGTGAGCGAGGACCGAGCTAGGCATTGCATATGAAAGCACAGTTGAGTATGTTTAAGGGCCTAGTGTTAGCTCAGTCATACTGTTATTCAACCGTGGTAAAACCATCTCACTTGGTTTAAGCAGTGAGGAGGGTGTTGAAGGATAGGCATCATCTTTCAGGAGTGTGATTCCTATGAGGACTCTATATTGAGGAATAAGAGTCCTATTAGGATTATACCAGGCAAAAGCTATAAAAACTCACAACATAACCTATGTACAGTATCACAATGTTGACTCCTAAATACATGAGCTTTTGTCTATTGTCTATTCTTGACTTAGGCATTGGAGGGTTCCAAAGTACACACCTTGGCTAGCTCACGTTTGTGTTTTCAGGAAGTAAAGCAACGAGGTTTGGAGGAGCGCAAACTTGATCAACAGGATCATACGAGAAGAATTATTTTGTGCTCGTACAAGAAAGTATGAATTATAGTATCAACTTCTATTAGTTTAAAAAGTGAAAATAAGGTGAAAATATATATAAATAGCATGTTTTTTGTATCCATGTTTAGTTACAAAAAATAGCAACTATAAAAAATCTATATATTAAAGTGAGGCATCTTAAATTGCTGTGCTCAACATTAGTTCATGTTATTAAAAATGTCGATAATAGAATCAATATTCAAATCTTGTACAATGTCCTTCTCAATGCACATGATTAAATAATTAGCTAATACCTTATTTGATTCTTTAGAAACTTGGACTTGTAATTAACAATAGTTATAACAAAGAATTTTTTATTATTATTTTTGTCTCTTTTTTTAATATTATATTTTGATCATATGTTTTATATGTATAAAGTAACAGCCACTTACAATTTTTCTAAAAGAAGAAAAACGTAGAGGGGGTGAGTCTCTATGATATGTAAATAATTGTAACTAACACTACTATCATAAATGGTGTTTTTGAAATCGTAGGAAGGCAATCGCCCCTCTTACCCCCTCTGGGTCCATCATTGCCAAGAGTCATAGAGATGCTAGTGCGATATTGAAATAAGAAAAGAGTGTGAGAAAGGTGAGAGGATGGAGAAAAGGCAAAAACTATTCCAAAAACGAATAGAAATCTTCGAAGATGGAGATTACCCTAAAGGAATCTTGGTTGGCATAATAACTAATAAGTTTTTTTGATAACTCGATATACTGCCCAATAAACCGATTAAATAAATTATATATATTTTAAAATTTTGGCTCGATTTATTTATTTCTTATTTATTGTCTTTTTTGAATTTTTTTTGAATTTTTTAGTTCCTCTCGTCAAGCTGAATCTAGAAGTCTTGAACTTTTTTTAAAAAATTTTAAAAATTTTAACTAAAGACAAAAATAAACCAAATACACAAACCCCAAAGGTATCATGTAAATATGTCATATGTTACTTGAAAAATATTTTAAAATTTTCTAATAAAAAGTATCTTTATTTTTATTAGACACGTTGCTATTTTTTTATTTGACATATAGATTTGCACTTTTTTTTGAACAAATTAATATATTGCAAATTAGACCTATGTCAAATCTAATAATTAATGATCCAAACTAATGTAGCATTAAGGCATTAATGAGTGATTCAGAATTCTAGTAATCTTATTATCATAACTATTAAGCTTGTGTTGCCTTGCGTCTTGGAATTAGTGTAGGCCACACTTGGTTTTTTGGGCTGGGTCTCACATGTGCTGTGGAGTGTGCCCGCATGCAAGGCTGGCTCTGGGGCAAGCTTGCAAAGATGTCGCTTTGAGCCCCATATTTGAGCTAAAAATATGGAGGATCCCAAAAAAAACTTTGATTTTAACTTGTCAAACCCCAACTAAATCCAGCACTTAACACCAAATTCAAAAACAACACAATTTTATTAGTGAAGGGCCCAAGTAAATTGATTTCACTTTACCTAACCTCTCCCCAACGAATTTGCTATTATGAGATTGAATTTTATTAGATCTTAATACTCTCTCTAAATGCCTTTAGATTTTGTATCATTTCAAGTTTTACTTCAATTGTTTGCTAACATTACTTAAAAGTTGAGATCTCTATAATTAAATTAATTGTTACTTGTTGAATGAAATAGATTGTTTATTTAATCATACTTGTTGGGGAATTTTCAAATTTATTGTTTAGTTTTGGGTGTTTTTCAAAACCTTCCATGTTTTTCTTTGGAAAGCATGAAATAAGCTTAGGGATTTTGTCCCACATTGGAAATAGAGCAAAACATGGAGCACTTAATAAAGTGCTACATGGAATATTCCTTTGAATATGATATTATGGGATGGATGCTAGTGTACATGCACTCACACAGCAAGGATGGTGCTTCGCACCATCTGAACATGCGTGTGGCGTAGGAAGTGGGTTGTATAGCGTTTGATAGCACACTTTGCACTTAGCACGGACACATCACCGTCATAGGTGATGTCGAATACAATCAGTTCCACGTGACAGTGACGTGACGTCCATTGGCGATGAGTCAACCAACTGATCGGTCGGTTGTGTGTCCGATCTGGAGCGGTTTGATCATAGCCGTTGATTAGAGATGCGCGTAATCGTACAAATGAGATGTCACCCGATCGTGATCAGGTGTGATTAGTCAAGGCATCTATTTGGTATAAGAATGATATGCATCGTAGATCATTGATCCGACAGTTAGATCTGATCGCACGCACCATGAAGATGCTTTCCTATTTGTATCGGACAAGTTGGAGCGATGACGTGGATCCAGCGTAGCATAGGTGACGTGGAATCTGATCGACTCCATGTGGTAGTGGCGTGGCATCTGTTGGTAATGAGTCAACCAACCGTCGGATATTATGTGTCCGACCGAGCGGTTTGATCATAACCATTGATTGGAGATGCACACCATCGTGCGGATGAGATGGCACCCGATCGTGATCATGTGTGATTAGTCAAGGTATCTATTGATTGAGAATGATCTACATCGTAGATCGTCAATCTAATGGTCGATCTGATCGGATCGATCAAGGGATATGACCATTTGATCGATACATCAAGGCTATAAATAGGCCGCAAAATCGACCATTTCAATCATCCAAAAAATCCATAAGTCATTTCTTCAATTCTCTCTCTCTCTCTCTCTCTCTCTCTCTCTCTTGATTTAGAGTTTTGATCAAGAGTTTCTTAAGCAAGTTTCTACTTTTTCTTATTGGTAATCGAGTTCTCAGACTTGATTATCGTGTCTTAGTTTTCTTGATTATATCAAAGTATTACGATCTACTATCGTCGGTCTGGCCTTGAGACTTGATTTTAGATCGGGCTTCATTGTATCACCGAGGCAAATTTGCTATAACCTCATGCATACCGTTTGATGGGTGCAAATATTGTCTTTAGGAAAACAACTTAATAACGCAACTTGAAGCATCAAATTTTATGTTCTACATAGACAAGATCATCACCAAGTTTTGAAGACTCAAAGATCACTAACTGAAGAATTCAAGACGAATTGATCCAACAATACATTCTAGAAAATGTAGGAGAATTAATTAAATCTCAATCAGGAGCTCTTGCTTTAATTTTGCATCTAAAAATGCAAGAATAGTGATCTTTAAGTGATAAAAATGATATAATTCATTCAATTTTTCTTTGATATTATAGCTCAAGACTTGTATAATATTTTTTTCCTTTGTGTAAAGGGTTAAAATATAAAAAAAAAATATTACTAGATTTTATCGTTTTAATTTTTTTGTAATAACGTTTTAAAGTTGATTTTATCTTTTTAAGTTATATGTAGAAATGTAGGGCCCGACGTTAGGGATTCTCTTTGGGCCCCTGAATGTTTAGGGTTAGCCATGCCCGCATGTGCGATGGTAGGCTCCGCACGTGCGGCCGAGGGACACCGCACGTGCAGAGGGATCTGATTGGCCTAAAAATGAATAAAAACTTGTCGAAGACTAAGATTACGCTAAAGGGGACTTGGTTGGTGTAATAACTAATAAGTTTCTTTTTAATAACTCAGTATGTAGCCCAATAAATTGATTAAATAAGTTATATATAAACTTCAAAAATTCGGCTCAGTTTATTTGAACCATGATTTTTAAAAACAAAGCCGTTTTTATAATTTTCATCATTTATCAAATTGGAACCAAATCGATTGCATAATTGGACCAAACCCTACAATTCTATCTAGTCCAGACCAGATTATTAGTTCGACCTAATTTTTTTTGTACTTATATATAATTGTCATTTGAATAATGACATTGTTTTAGTAAAAGTGTTATTTTCTTCTACGTTGGGTCCAGTCTTAAATAGTAGACTTCAGTCCAATTAAAGAAAAGCTTATTAAACGCTAACAATCATTAATATTGTGATAACATCATTTAAATGCCATTAATACAATGATGGCATAATTCCACATCTAGATTTCATCAAAATGTTAGAGATTTCAAAAATTCTATCAAAATTTTACTAAATGTCTCATGTGGGGTAGGTCACACACCCATGTGAGACATTTAGTAGAAACTTTGTTAAAATTTTTAGAGTCTCTAGCATTACTCAAATATGTCACATCATCGGTTAATATATTAATTAGTATACCATTTAGTACATATAGTATTATTCTATTTCATTTTAGCACAATTGATTTGATAATATAAATATATTAAGTATGTCTTCTTGAAATAAATTTTCCTAAAATATAGTTGCATACTTCAATATCTTTTAGTAAAACAAATTAAATTATTGGGGACTAACTACAAATTTGCGTTGTTATTTTCTCTCCTTATTTTCCTAATTTCTTCTCGGGTTTACCTAAATAAATTTCAAAATATTTTAATTTCAAATTATTGTAGTTGACACGATCCAAATCACATAACTGGCCTTGTAGTTTAGTTATATTTGTTTATTTTTTAAATTATCGAAACAAGAATATTCTATACTATCGATTGTTATAGTAAAGTTCTAATAATTATAAAGACCTCAAAATAATATATAAAACTATAGAGGCTTTTTAAAAAAAAAAAATTATTAGAGTTACTAAACGCACTTTCATAGGCTAGCGACCACCTCGATTGAGTGAGTAAGAGTAACTAAATAAAATTTTTGTTTGAAAATTTTGCTTAAGAATCATTTAAAATTTCATTAATCATCTCACTTAATTTCTAATCACAACCCTCCCATGCGGTTGGCAATCCTATGAATGGAGGGATTATTAGTCTAGGGATAGTTAATCCCCTTACTCCGTCTAACCAAACACTCTTTGGGTGGGTCACATGAACTATTAGTCAATCCCCATCTCCAAGGTCAAACAAACATGGTCATTAATTATTAGATTTGACATGTGTCCAGATTTGCAATGTAATAATTTGTGCATATATAGTGCAAATTCATATATCAAACCAAAAATAGAAATATGTTTAATGAAAATAAAAGATATATACTTGTTGAATATAATTTTTTTAAAATGCTTTCAACATGATACTTTTAATCAATAAAAAATACAACATAGATGTTTGAGGTTTATTTGATATATATTAATTTGTTAGAAAAAGTGTAAATTCAAGTAAAAAAAAATACAATATATCGGCGAAAATAAAGAGACTCATTATTGAAAATTTTAAAATATTTTTAAAGTAACTTATGACATATTATGTGATTCTTTTGGGGTTTCCTTAAGCCCATATTTTGTCTTGGAGAGTGTTATTCAAGGCAAAACAGCGATCAACCGCGTCTGGTGACTTCCTTGCACATGTGGTGCCCCTCATCCGCGCATGGGGTTTCTAGTCTCTAACCACGCCTTGCTCTCTCGATGCAAATCTGAAGCCTTCCATCGCATGTGCAAAACAATCTATTTATGGAACTTAAATATCATTAAGTGGGTGTTTGGCAATTGAGTAGAGGCTATTTTAGCCTCTTGAGAACAAAAAGCTCAAAAGCTTTCACATTACTAAGGTTGAACTGCGTGATTGACAACTATATTTTTACAAAAAGAAAAATGTGAGGTTGCCCTTTGAATTGGAAAACGTGACTGTAGCAACTTTTGAATCTAGCCATTGGTAAGTTTCCAGAAAAAGTCGTAACTCGTGCCACCTCATCAACCCTTTTTTTTAGAAGGAAGCTACACATTTTAGAGACATTTTTGGTCATTTACTATCAACATCATTTCAAACACATTTTTCAATACAATAATTAAACAAAAATCAAACAATTTTTCCAAGTACAAAAACTAAAATAGCTTACTAAAATAGTCAAATAGCCAAAAAGCCCAAAAAATAGCCACTTCCCAAACGCCACCTAAGTCTTGTTGATTTTTAAATGCACCAATATATCCTCCATCACCTATATTGCCCTCATTAAATTCAAATCTATCAAATATTTTTATAGCAATTTTGGTTTAGACCCAACTCATTTCGTATTTTGGACTCAGGTTTCATGGTTTCGTATTGTTGTTCATGTCATATTTCTTTTATTTCTCCTTGAGTTTGGCTATTGGGTTGTATTGGTTGCATTTGGAACAGGTTGGTAACTTGGTTGTCAAACTTATGTTGCCAATTGTACTCCTACTGCTCGAGTAGCACTTCTTGTGTTCAAGTGGGCTTTGTGAACTCTCGTCCTTTGTAGGTGCGCAAAACTACTGGGAGAGTGTATTCTACACTTAGCGTCTTTTTTCTACACTCAGCGGCCTTTCTTGCGCTCGAGCATTGAGTGCATTGTTTGCAGAACTCTGGAAATGTTTTTTGGGCTCGAGCAAAACAATTTGTTGTGTTTACTTGAGCATCACTTCTTTGCGCTTGACGGTGTATATATATCGGTTCGTAAAAAGATCATTTCACTTTTCATATCTCTCTCACTAAACATTTCAAAAACCCTAGATCTAGAGTTTCTCTTTCTAAGACTCACCTTCTCTCTTCTAAAACACCTAGGTCAGTTGGTTTCTCTACCCTAGTGTCTTTGGAAAAAGGTAGAACTCCCATAAAGCTCCATTTTGGTCTAAACAAAGTTTGGTTTGACAAATTGTCTTTGAAGTTCCTCCATTGCTTCTTTGGTCTTCTAAGCTTGAGGTAGAGATTTTCTACACTCTTCTATGGTTTTTAACTTAGCGATTTGTTTTGTATAAACAATATTGTGATTTTAGGAGATTTTAAATAAATCTAGAGTTTTGGTTTTTAAATGAAAAGGGGTTTACAAATGAATGTATTGAAAATGGTTATAGGAGTGAATGTGAGATTGCGTTATAATAAAATTGTTGATTACGATACTTGGATTGGATTTTGAAAGGAAAGAGTTTGCCTAAAATGTCTCGAGATATTTATTTTGTATAAATAAATGAAATTGGTATTGGAAATGTGAAATTGGATGGATGTTTATATAAATGGTGGAGTTGGATATGTATTATCACTCATCTATGAAAATTTGAATGGTTTATCTGTCTTAGAGATTGTATATCTTTAGATATATTTGTGTTGGGAAGCTATACTCGATTGGAGGATAGCTATGATTGTAAAGAGAAATTGCATGAAGCTTAGGTGAATTAGAAACTAATTTCTCATCTATTGTCATTGAATATGACTATGTGTTTTGAAATACATTGTATGTGGATGATGTTTGGGAAAAGAAATGGGATGTACTCATGTTTAGGAGAAAGAAAGGGGATAGCCTTCATTGAATTAAGTTGGCTACTGTGAAAGTCAATCCGAAAACCACAAGTATACATAGGTGCCGATTCATTCAGACGAAAATAATTAAGTAAAATGAAAATAAAGTGATTGTATGATAGTTGCGGCTGGTTAGAAACTTATTAAGGTGTATTCTTAGTTTGATTGTCCAAATGAAATGGAATTGATTTCATGAATTGAAATATCTGATTAGTCACTTGCATAGTTTTGCAAAATAATTATGAAACGATTTAACAATGGTATTAGCCTGTGCATATCACACTTATGGCTTTGTTAAGATTCATCTATTGTGTTAGATTATTTCCTATTGTTCTCTGGCTCACCCTACATGGGAAAACCATTTTAAATTGTTCAATGATGATAATCTTGAAGGGAAGCTTAGCTTGGAAGGGCAGAGTGGTGAAGCTCGTCTTGTTTATTTGTTTTTCATTCATTTTGTTCAAACCTCAAGCTTTATACGTATTGAGCTTAAAACTCACTTTTATTTGTACCCAAGTAGAGACTTAGAAGGATGTAAGCCATCGAAGACATATGACTATACGTGTAGCTTTCATTCGCCTTATTATCATCAAATGAATGTATATCAAACTACGATTAATAAAAGCAAGTCAGTTTCAATTATACTTACAGCTTATGGTGTGGGTTTACTCGTATTTATTTTTGGAAGTTACATTTTTTTTTATATGTTTTTTTATCTCTCTCTTCTCTGCTTTCCCTCTATACTATTTTCCAAAAAATTCACACACTGACACTTCTTAGCCACTACCAGCGCCGTCGATCTACCATCATCGCATCCTTGTCATCACGCCAACATCATGATCTACTTCCATCACTATCGTCATTAAATTGGCAAGTGACCATTCATCCAACTATCACCATCATAGATGTATGCTACATGCACTACCATCTTAGATCCACCACCTTTGGTCGCAGCATTTCCCCACTTCCCACTGTCGTGATGATCTACACTTTACCATTGCAAGATCTACACTCGTAGATAAATCACCCGATCTTATAAGTGAGTAAGAGTATTGAATAAAATTTTTCATTTGAAATTTTTTCTTAAGAATCATTTAAAAAAATTCACTAATCACCTTATTCAAATTCTAATCACAACCCCTCCCATAAGATTGGTAGTTCTACAATGGAGGAGATTACTAGTCCAAAGGGATAGTTAAATCCTTCACTTGCATATCCCCAATCAAACTCTCTTTAGGCGGGTCACTACAAACTCCATGAGATCCAATTCCCATCTCCAAGAGCCAAAGTAAACATGTGCCATAAAATATTAGACTTGACATGTGTCCGATTTGCAATATTAATTTTATGCATATATAGTGCATATTCATGTCAAATAAAAATGATAAGTATATTTTTAATGAAAATAAAACTATATATACTTTTTTAATAGAATTTTTTTTAAAATACTTTTATGTGCCACTTTTGATCAATAAAAAATACAACATAGTGTTTTAAGGTTTGATTTGCAATATATTTTAATTTGTTATTGGAGAAAAAAATGCAAATCCGTATGTCAAATAAAAAAAAAATAGCACCGTATCTAATGAAAATAAAAAAGAGAGACTCATTATTTGAAATTTTAAAATAACATATGACATATTTTTGCTTGATACTTTTGGGGTTCTCTTC
>CM045764.1:135305488-135482849 GCA_025200525.1 Camellia lanceoleosa | reverse complement strand
TTTCTTAAAAAGTCAAACCATATGATTATTATGTAAATATGTAGAGATTTTAATATAATATAATAAAAAAAGAAGACATTTTGAATTCCTTGAAAAGTCCAGCTTTTACACCAGTTATTATCCAAATATGTAAACTTTATTATAATATAAAAAGAAAAAAGGGCATTTAAAAAAAAAAACATTTTAAAAATAAATAATTTATATACTATGAATAGATGCTAGCCCTGTATCACACAATGCTATACTTGCAGAATAATTATAAATATTTGCCATATTTGTTTTAGATTTTTTTAATATATAAATTATGTTTTTAAATTTTTATAAAATAATTTAACAATTTTACTCACTAACTATAAAGTGTATGGGAGAAGTTAAAAAAAGAAATACGTATTAATATATCACGGAGTTGTATTATAAAATTATACATGTATGAAGAGATTTTAAATGCTTAGTTAGAGAATTTTGACGAAATCGATAAATCACGAGCATGTGTGGAAAGACCGTGGATTGAAAAATGTAATAAATCTTGATTAGGGATATATATATGTGAATTTGTAATTTTTAAATGTCTATTCTTTTTCTTTTTATATTATATTGAAGTTTAATATTTTTGATAATAATCATGTGTTGGACTTTTCAAATGAATTAAATGTCTTGTTTTTCATATTATATTAAAGTTTAATATTTTGATAATAATCATATGTGTTATACTTTTTACAGTCCTTTTTTTATGCTTGTTCTTAATGCATTCATTAAAGTGTTATTATAAGAGATAATAATCATATGTGTTGGGACTTTTCAAGAAATTTTTTTTATACTTATTCTTAATGCATTAAAGTATTATTATAAGGGTAAGGCTTGGGGGTTGTGAAAAATTAATGAATGCTAAGGTTTTTTTTTTTTTTTTTTTTAATCAAAAAATCAAGAAATTTAGATTGGAATATTGGAATTCTCACAAAACTTGTGGGTTAGAGATAGATATAAATAAATAGATAGATATAGATATAGATGTAGATATTTATATTTGTTTTAAATTTTTTTAATATACAAATTATTTGTTTTGGAAAAGGTACTGCAGTAATTATGAGAGAAGTCAAAAAGTCTTGTGGATTGAGAGAAGTTAATAAATGCTGATGTTAATTTTTAATTTTTTTTAAACAAAAATTAAAAATTAGGACGATATATTAGAGTTCCCACAGTCTTGAGGGTTAGAAACCCCTTTGCTTAATATATAGTATGGAATTGTAAATATATTAAGAAAAAATGGGGTTTCTAAACCCAAGCCTTGGAAATTCCAATCTCATCTTAATTTTCTAAATTTTGATTTAAAAAAAATTTAGCATTTATTGATTTGGTCAAAATATCCCCGATCAAGATTTATTAACTTTTTCTAATCCACATGCTTGTATTTATTGATTTGGTCAAAATCTCTAATTAACATTTTAAATTCACTCATACAAATAATTATAGATACAGCCCGTGCATAGTTACTGCAGTAGCCTTTTAATTTCTCATGTACACTATAGTTAATGATAAGATTGTTAAATTATTTTTATAAAAAATTTTAAAAACATAATTTATATATTTAAAAAAATTAAAACAAATATAGATATTTATAGTTATCCTGTTCATAGCACGGATGATAGGCTAGTATATATATATATATATATGGGAAAGACTATACTTTCTTAGTCATAATTTTTAAAAAATAAATTCATAATCAAATAACACACATAACCAAAAATCTTATGAGTTATAATTAAAATATTATCATAATTAAAAAAAATAGTCATAATTAAAAGAGAAAATAGTATAACTAGCGTGCATATTGAAAGGTGTATATAATAAAATTTCCCTATATGTGTATGTATGTATTATACTTCACTTGATCTGCTGTAGCACTGGTTTTTTAGGAGAGAGTTTACATTTGGCTGAACTTTTTCCTCTGAGAAAGAGAGATCAAGATTTTCTAGTAGCATGTGAAATTGAACTATAAAAATCATCAAAATCAAATAGGGGAAATTATAACATATCATTTAAACAAATCATTGATACCCAAAATCTTAATGAGTTGAGGAAGGTTACTCAAGTAATCATTTCTTCCTCTAGTCTAATAACATTTTGGCAGCTATAAATCCAACAAAATATCTTCCCCAAATTATGGGCACCATAGAATTTATTTAATTTCTTGTTTAAGATACCCAAACAATATTTTGAGAGTTGATAATCTTCTTATTAGATTCCTTGTAACGGATTGATTATTTGATTCTATTTGTGTAATTATTTATTTATTTATGAATTTTGGGTGTTCAACCCATAAATGGCAAGGAAATTCCAGTATGCAAAATACCAGAAAGAAACATGAAGCCAAATAAAATGACACAAGTTGTAGCTGTCTTCACTACTGACTGAATCTGAAAGATATAATATAACCTTTAACTGGTTACAAATTGCAGGCAAGATGAAGACACCAGACCCAGTGGTCAATGTCCTTGTGCAAGATTTGATACATCAACTCTACACTGAAAGCAATTACATTCTTGAATTCCAGACTCACTTTGCGGAGATGAAGACTCAGCTTAACCATATGCAATCCGTCATTAGCGACGCAGACAGCATTAAGGAGAAGCATAAAACTGTCAAGACTACTTTGATTGATCTCAGAGAACTCACTTATCAGGCTGATGATTTTCTTATTGATTGCCAAATCCGAGCTGACTATCATTCGAGGAGAGTGAGTTCCTCTTGCTATCATCGTTTCTCTCTTCGTCAAATTTACTTCCATTATCAGACCGGAAAGAAGTTGTCAGGCATTAATAACCGAATCGCCAAGATGCGCACCAACTTGAGTGACTATGTCACCCAATTCAGCGAAGCGGCGCATGAAGACGCTGGCAACAGAACTACAAGGTGGACTTCACAGGTTTACGATCAGTCCGGGATTGTGGGATTGACAGAAGATACTAGCAGAATCAAAGGATGGATTTTGGCCAACAATGAGGTTTTGCATCGGGTTGGGATTGTGGGGATGGGGGGATTGGGCAAAACCACCATCGCGCAAAAAATCTTCAACGACACGCATGTCATTGCTCGCTTTGATAAGAGAATTTGGGTGTCAATTTCTCAAACATTTAGTGAGCTTGATATCATGAAAAGCATATTGAGACAGGTTAGAGAAGATGATAGTGGATCTGATACAGGCGAAATGTTGCACAGAATTTACCTATTGCTCTCTCGCAAATCGTACTTGATTGTCATGGATGATGTGTGGAGCACTGCCAATGGTTGGTGGGATCGGATCTCCAATGGGCTACCAAAGACACCGGGCCATAGCAGTTGCATCATAATCACATCAAGGAACGAGGAAGTTGCGAAGAATATGGGAGTTGTGGATGCACGAATTCACCGGCCAAGGCTTCTAGACGAGGAAGAGAGTTGGTCTTGTTCTGCAAAGTGGCTTTCATGGCAACAAAAGGGATATGTAAGAATCTTCTGTTGGAAAAAGGTTTATATAAGATATTTTTTAGTCTAATTTTGGGCGGACCTCAAACGCCTTTTGGGGTGGGTCCAGAGGTGAAGTGTTCTTGTCAATGAAAGTCACACGGTGAAGACAACGCCAAAACCATTTATGAGTGAATGGAAAATTGACGCTGCTGGTTCTAACGTTAATTTTTTAGATAAAATTCATTTGAATTTTTTCAATAAAAACTTATTGTGGGAATTGAATTTAATTCTAAATTCAAATTTTGGGTTCCTAAGTGGTTTCTTAAAATTTGTAATTGTGAGAATTTAATTTAATTCTAAATTCAAATTTTAGGTTCCTGAAAATTTTCCTAAAATTTGTACCTCATTATTTATTTATTTATTTAACTATTTCAATAGTTTAATATATATATATTTAATTAGTTTAAATATATATATATATATATATATTTGAAATAGTTTGAATAAATTAATAAAAGTTCTACAGATTATAGTTGTTGACTAATGGTCAAACTTTTCAAAGTTGTTTGAACATTGGTTTTCCGTGTGCCGTTGGTCAGACAATTGTTTGGCACCTTTTCACTTATTTGAAGCACCTTTTCGGGTCTAATTTGTTGCCTATATATATAGATACGCTTCAACAGTTGAATAATATTCCGAGATTCACTGCTTTCTATCTCATTGCTGCCCTATTTTCTTTTATCGCATTATTTCTACATTTTAGATTTAGGAATAAATATTCAGAGAGTTAGAACATAGGTTTGAGTTCACGAACAAATTTATTTAAAGTGCTTCTATAAATTTGTGAAGATCATTGTATCTTGGGAGATAGATTTATTCAACCGTAGCATCAGAAGACGGGGCTTAATCGTTTAAGGACAGAGTGTCGCATTAATTTCGACTTGGTCTTAATTTTATTTCAGTTCAATAAATAAATCTGGTATGTGGTTTATTTATTATGTTTAGATTATTTCAAGTTATTTTGTTTACACAGAATATTGTTCCAACAATCTTAAGACAGATTCGAATTATTCTGTTTACAGAATTTTTCGTTTGTTTCCTTTTTCCTTTCTTCGTAAATAATTTCGAAAGAAAATTATTTTCTGTGAATTTACAAAATAATATTCTGGTTGGAAAAACAAATAGTGATTATATGCTATTTGACAAATAGTAGTAATATACTGTCTCTTTTCTTTGACAACAACTAGTAGTACGATACTGGTGTCATTAACAATTCGTAATATATTTTTGTGAATTTTTTCAGAAATTAATTTTGGGTTTTTGAAATTATTTTTTGAGTTTTTCATTAATTAAAATTCTGTTTTCAGTATTTTAATTTTTGGAGTGTAACAAGAGATTTAAATTTTTGTGTGAAATTAATTTGGTTAATTAAAATTTTATCTTATTTTCAAATTAATTTAAAAATAAAAGTTAAATTTTTTATCTCTTTTATTTTACAGAATTTAATTTTTGTGTGAAATTAATTTGGTTAAATAAAATTTTATTTTATTTCCAAATTAATTGAAAAATAAAAGTTATATTCTTATTTATTTTATTTTACAGAATTTAATTTTCTGTGTGGAATTAGTTTGGTTAAATAAAATTTTATTTTATTTCCAAATTAATAGAAAAAAATAAAAGTTATAGTTTTTATTTCTTTTATTTTTTATGTGGAATTAATTTGTTTAAATAAAATTTTATTTTATTTTCAAATTAATTGGAAAATAAAAGTTACATTCTTGTTTCTTTTATTTTTGCAATTTAATTTCGTGCATTGATTTAATTTTTCAGGTAGTGTAAATTCTAATTATAATTTTGTTTTATAAATTAGAATTGATGGCTATCAAACAAATGCCTAAACAAGTACTACTGTGGTGGCTGCGATTGCACCAACCCCCTCTCCTGTGATGATAGTACCAGTAAATTACGGTGAAAAGCTAGAGAAGTTCTCAGGAACTGACTTTAAAAGATGGCAACAGAAAATGTTGTTCTATCTTACAACTCTGAACCTGACTCGTTTCCTCCGTGAAGATGCTCCTATCCTCGAAGAGGATGAAACCGACCGCAAGTGGTTGTCATGCGGTTGATGCTTGGAAACATGCCGATTTCTTTGTCGAATTACGCCTTGAACGGACTTGACAACACATTATACAACGCCTACAAATTCAATCAAGACAAAGAAAGGAACTTTGGGAATCGTTGGAGAAAAGTACAAAACAGAAGATGCTTACCAAAGAAATTTGTGGTTGGCGTATTCTTGGATTTTGTAATGGTTGATTCAAAACCCGGATCACCAAGCTCAAGATTTCCAACTCATTCGCATGACATTCACGCAGAAGGTATGTCTCTCGCTGAATCCTTCCAAGTTGCACTTTAATTGAAAAATTACCCAAAGGCCGAAGGAATTCAAGAACTACCTTAAACACAAGCGAAAGAAATTTCTATGGATGAGTTAATTGTGCGCTTAAGGATTGAGGAGGACAACCGCAATCAAAAGCGGCCGGTAAGAATCCTATGGAGTCTAACGCAAATGTGGTGGAACATGCTTCAAAAACCAAGAAACGTAAGTCTTCCGGAGAAAGTTCATCACAAGGCTCTAAAGGGGAGATAATAAAAAGTACAAGTTTAATGGCAAATGTTACATCTGGACAAAGAGGGACATCGGCCAAAGATTGCCGAAAGAAAGGCAAAAGTAAGAAAAGAACAAGCAAGAAGCCCGCCAAGCCCATATGACCGGCGGACAATATTTCCAATGGTGTAGATGACATCAATCTTTCGCAGCTTGTTTCCGAGGCAAATCTTGTGAAATCCTAAAGAATGGTGGGTGGACACCGTGCTACTCGCCATATTTGTGCCGACAAAAAGATGTTCACATCTTACTCTACAAAGGACAATGGTGAACAACTTTTATGGGCAACTCCTCAACTTCCAAAGTTGAAGGACAAGGAAAGATTGTTCTCAAGATGACATCAAGAAAAGAACTCATTCTCAACAATGTGTCAGTATGTACGGACATTCGCAAGAATCTTGTTTTCGGATCTTTGTTGAGTAAGAATGGGTTTAAGCTAGTTTTAAAAGTGACAAGTTTGTACTTACTAAGAATGGGATGTATGTAGGAAAATGTTACATGTCCGATGGCCTTTTCAAGTTAAATGTAATGACTATTGTACCCTCGCTATTAATAATAACACATCTTCTTCTTACTTGCTTGAGTCTTCAAATTTATGGCATGGTAGACTAGGATATGTTAATTATGGATCTATACGAGATTAATTAATATGGAATGTTTACCTAAATTTGATATTGATTCAAAACATAAATGTGAAATTTGTGTTGAGGCAAAATTATCTAAAACTCCTTTTCATTCAATTGAAAGAAGTACTGAACCACTTGAATTAATTCATAGTGACATTTGTGATTTTAAATCAATTCAAACCAGAGGTGGAAAAAGTATGTAATCACTTTTATAGATGACTATACTAGATATAGTTATATTTATTTAATTCAACCAAGGATGAAGCTTTGGAAACTTTCATTCAATATAAGAATGAAGTTGAAAATCAACTTGGTAAGAAAATCAAGAAACTTAGAAGTGATAGAGGTGGTGAATATGAATCACCTTTTGGTGAATTTTGTAAAGGACATGGAATAATTCATCAAACCACCGCTCCTTACTCACCTCAAAGAAATGGAATTGCTGAAAGGAAAAATAGGACTTTAAAAGAAATGATGAATGTTATGTTAATCGCCTTCGATTACCTCGTAACTTGTGGGGGGAAGCAATACTTTCTGCTAATTATATTTTAAATAAAATACCCCGAAAGAAAGTGAATCAAACACCTTATGAAATGTGGTATGGTAGAGTACCATCCTATAAATACTTAAAAGTGTGAGGGTGTTTGGCTAAAGTGGCTATTCCTAGTCCTAAAAAGACTAAGATAGGTCCTAAGACCATTGATTGCATTTTCATTGGTTATGCTAAGAATAGCAAAGGCATATCGGTTTTTGATTTATAAATCGTAACATACCGAAATGCATGTAAATACTATTATTGAGTTAAGGAATGCATCATTCTTGAACATGTATTTCCAAAGAAGATCGACAAGAGACTAGTAATAATAAAAGATCTCATGATGCCATTACTAGTCAGATCAAGAACATGATCAAGAACAAGAGTTAGATCAAAATGAGGAATAGGAACCTAGGCGTAGTAAACGTAGAATCTCAAAATTATTTGGTCTAGATTTTCTAACATATTTGTTAGAAAATGTGTCTTTAATCTTTAAAGAGGCTATGTCCAAATTCTCAAGCTCCTTTATGGAAAGAAGTCATCAACAAGGAAGTTGAATCCATCTTGCAAAATCACACTTGGGAATTAGTAGACTTGCCACCAGGTTGTAAACCTCTTGGGTACAAGTGGATTTTCAAAAGAAAATTGAAAGCAGATGGATCAATTGACAAATACAAGGCAAGACTTGTAGTCAAAGGTTTTAGACAGAAACAAGGTTTAGATTACTTTGACACATACTCACCGGTTACAAGAATAACATCCATTAGAATGCAAATTGCCATTACATCTCTATACAATCTAGAAATTCATCAAATGGATGTTAAAATCGCTTTCTTAAATGGTGAGTTAAACGAAGAAATTTACATGGAACAACCAGAAGGGTTTTCTGTTCCAGGGAAAGAAAAGAAAATGTGTAAATTGGTTAAATCATTATATGGTTTAAAACAAGCCCCAAAGCAATGGCATGAGAAATTTGACAAGGCAATGATGTCAAATAGTTTTAAAATTAATGAGTGTGACAAATGTGTTTATATTAAAAACACAGACAAAGGTTATGTCGTTGTATGTCTTTATGTAGATGATATGCTCATCATAGGTAGTAATAATGATATGATTAAAACTACCAAGAAAATGTTAAATAAACATTTTGATATGAAAGACATGGGCATTCACTACAGGAAAATACACCTACAGCGACCACTTTTGGCGACTAAAACAAATTTAGTCGCCAAAAGTTACGGATTTAGCTACCAAAAATAAATTTAGTCGGCAAAAGTCAAATTTTTAGCTACTAATTTTTTTTAGTCGGGGAATATTGATTATTGGCGACTAAAAAAAATTTAGTAGCTAAAAAATATCACAATTAGCTTACTAAAATAAATTTAGTTGGAAAAATGGCATAAATTGGCTTACAAAATTTTTTTAGTCGCCAGAGGTATGCATTTGGCTACCAAACTGCTGGTCGGCAAATGTTTTAATAAAAAATTAATTTTTGTCTTTGGCGACTAAACATTTAGTCGGAAAATATGATTTTCAAATGACAAACATTATTTTAGTCGTCAGAGGTATACATTTGGCTACCAAACTGCTGGTCGGCAAATGTTTTAATAAAAATTAATTTTTGTCTTTGGCGACTAAACATTTAGTTGCCAAAAGTTGATTTTCTTTTTATTTTATTTGATTTTTTACACAATTAAATAAATCTATTTTTTAAATTAAATAAATAAAATATCAATAAAATTATATGTTATTTTTTAATTAAAATTTGAAATAAATTTATTTTAAAAAATATTAATAATTAAATAATGAAATTAAATAAAGTAAAACATCGACAAAATTTAAATATTTTGTGGCAAAATTTAAATAATGAAATTAAATAAAATATTACATCAAAAAATTTTAATTAACGGGTTGAGCTGATTCAGTAAAAAAAATATTATGATAAATATTTAAGATAATTTAATATTTTTAATTTATAATTTTATTACTTATATTTTTATTTAAATATCATTTTAATATATTTGTTACTTTTATTTAAATTTTTTTTAAATAATGAATTTTTTTTGTTACTTTTAATATATTTTTTACCGACTAAATTTTAGTCGGCGATTATAATTACAAAATTTAAAAATTATGCTTCAGACTTCGGAGGGAAACTTGGGAGGGAAACAGTATTTTCATTGGCTTCGGATTTAATTACAATATTTTCATTGGCTTCAGATTTCAGATTTTAGTTTTTCTGTCTCTCCCTCTCTAGGGTTGTATTTTCTTTATTTTGTATATTAAGAGAGAAACACAGAGAGACTGGAGATGGAAGTGGCGAGCAAAGTAGGGAGCTGGGCATTCAAGGCATTCATTCATCTATCCTGCTCATCTGCTTGTCTATCCGCTTCATTTGTTTGTCTATCCATTCTGCATGCGTCTGCTCTCTCTCTCTGTCTCTCACACATCTATCTCTTCTCTCCTTTCTCTATCTCTCTCTTTTTTTCGCTCATCTCTCTTGTCTCTATCTCTTTTGCTCATCTCTTCTCTCGCTTCTCTTTTCTCTTTATCTCTCTTTTTTCTATGTCTTTCTCTTGATCATCTCTTTTCTCTTCTCTTTTCGCTCTCTGTCTCTTTTTCTCTCACTCTCTATCTCTTTCTCTCATTCTATTTCTTTTTTTTTTCTTTCTCTCATCTCTCTCTATCTCTTTCTATGTCTTTCTCTCGATCATCTCTTTTCGCTTCTTTCTCTCTCTTTGTCTATTTCTTACTCATATCTTGTTTCTTTCTCGCTCTGCCTCTATCTCTTTCTCTTTTCTACTCTTTTGTCTTTATCTCTGCTCTCTATTTCTAAATTTTGTAATTTTTTTTCATAAACTGAGTCATAAAACTCCAATAAAGTAAAAAGTACAAACAATAAATAAAATTAAAAAATATTAATTTAACAAGCCTGATCTATTTTTCACATCTCTTTCTCTCTCTGTCTCTCTCTCTATATCTCTTTCTCTTTATCTCTCTCTCACTTTTCACTCTTCTTTCTTTCTCTCTCTCTGCTTGTCTGCCTGCATTCGTCTCTCTCTCTCTCTTTCTTTCTATGTGTCTATCTGTCTGTTTATCTCTTTTCCCCATTGTGTTCACATTGCTCACTCTTCTCTCTATCTTTCTCTCTGCCTCTCGCTCATCTCTTTTCTCTTTATGTCTCACTTGCTCATCTCTCTCTCTCTATATCTCTCTGCCTCTCCTGCTCATCTCTCCTCTCTATCTTTCTCTCTGCCTCTCTTGCTCCTTTCTCTTCTCGCCATCTCTCTCTGCCTCTCTCGCCCATTTCTCTTCTCTCTATGTTTCTTTCTCATCATCACTCTCTCACCACTCATCTCCTCTACCACCTTCACCTCTCACTACAAACACCATTCCACCACCACTATTACTTCTACGTAAAATTAACTTTTATTTTAGTGAAAAATATTTTCATTAAAATATATATTACCTCGCTTCTACAAAATATTTTTCATTAAAATATTTTTTAGTATTAATTTTTTCCTTCTTTTTTTTTTTTTTTAATTTTCTTTCTTTCTTTTCTTTCTTATTATATATATATATATATAATATAACAATATAAGAAAATAAGATTTTAAAATATATTATTATATTTTTCAGTAAAAAAAATATTAGGACAAATATTTAAGATAATTTAATATTTTTAATTTTTAAAATTTTTAATTTTATTACTTATATTTTTATTTAAATATAATTTTAATATATTTGTTACTTTTATTCCTTCAGACTTCGGAGGGAAACTTGGGAGGGAAATTGTAAGTTTCATTTTTATGTCTCTCACTCTCTGACTCTCTTCCTCTAATTTCTGAAGCCAAAAATATTAATATCTTATTTTTTTTTTATTATCTCAAAATATTAATTTTTTTAAAAAATTAATTATTAAAATAATATGAATTTCTAATTTTGTCTTTTTTTAAATCCATTAATAATACAAAAAATATATTAAGATAAATGAATTTCTGATTTTGTCTTTTATATATATATATATATATAATATAAGAATATAAGAATATAAAATTTTAAAATATATTATTATATTTTTCAGTACAAAAAATATTAAGATAAATATTTAAGATAATTTAATTTTTTTAATTTATAATTTTATTACTTATATTTTTATTTAAATATAATTTTAATATATTTATTACTTTTTTTTTAATTTTTTTTGAAGTTGTTATTTGCTTTTACCGACTAAGGCCAAGTTTGGGAAGACTAAATAAGTACAATTTTTGACTTTTTATGAAATATGGGTTGGATTTGGGTTGGGTTTGAAGTGATGTGTTAGAGAGGTGATGTGACTTAAATAAGATGATGTGACTTAAATAGAATAGTGACTTTTTGACTTTTTGAATTTTTTGGAAGATGCCAAACTTTGCCTAAATATTAGTCGGCGATTATAATTACAAAATTTAAAAATGAGTTTTGCATCTGAGGGAAACTAAGGAGGGAAATTTGAGTACTTCTTTCTTTTGTCTCTCTCTTTCTTTCTAAGACCCACGACATAAGATTAGGGCAAAATATTGGGGGAAAATTGGTCACCACTGACGACGAGAGCTGAGCAGCCTCCATCCAGATTCCAGCTCTAGGTATGCTTCGTCTTCTTCGTCTTCTCTTCTTCTTCTTCTTCTTCTTCTTCTCTGTTCGACTCATTCTTCTCTCTTCCTGGTAAGCACTCTCTCTCTTTCTCTGGTATTCTATGTGTTCCTATATATATGTATGTTTATATAATCTCCTTCATTTTTCCCACAAGAATGAGGAATTTAGGGTTTGGGACACAAGAAGATGAAAATAAGAAAATTGAAGATATATTTTTTTCATATATATGTGTTTAATATTAGAAATAAGGTTATATTCATTTGATTTCCAACATATGAACAATTTGATTGTATTTTATTTATATATTTTTTTGATATTGAAACTGCTCATTAGCTTGTTTGATTGGTTCTTGTAATGCTTTTAGAAAATAAATTTGATTTATGATTCATATTTGTGTTTTACATGATACAAATTTGGGGACTCTACTAACATAGAGATTACCCGAAAATTTGGGGACTCTGCCTTCTGATCTAGCCCTATGGATTACCCAAAAATCTATCTGCTAACATATACAAAACAATGACAAGCAAATTAGATCAGATGCTTTATATAATAAAATAGAATAGATGGGTCATCATTTTAATTTATGAAAAAAAAAAAACCATTGTCGAAATACCTTTCCTCTCAAATTAATCAACACTTGATTGATTTCAAGACTAAAGTCCTTTTCAATTAACTTGGATTCTCAGAGTTTCAATCTAAAGTATAAATTTTTTATTTTTTATTTTTTATTTTTAAGAATGATGAATAATGTTCCGTAATTCTAATATAATCATTTTAATTTCTAGAGGAATTTCATGTGGTGGAAGTTGATAGTCTTATTTTTCATGGTATCTCACAGCTTTAAGGATGTGATACAAACCGCTGTTCGCTTTTCATGATTGTTCAGAGGCTTGAATTCTAATATAAATCTTGTTTGTATGTATCTATTCACATCAAATTATTGGGATTCTATAATTTCTCCAACATGCAATGGTACCATTCTTATTCATTGATTTTCTTGGGGTTTTCTCGATTTAACTAGGTACTTTTAGGCAAGAAATTGTTGTCGATGTGTTAAATGAATTATTGTGGAAGAAAAAATTTTCTTATTCCGTGGTGATTTCTTAGGTATAGACCTTATTTGCTTTCTTCGTTAACCAACACCAAGATTTCTACTTAACATATTTTCTTATTCTGTGGTGATTTCTTAGGTATTCTATTTGGCTTGATAGGAAGATGCAACTTCATTATACTCGCCATTGTGTTTGGGAGGAGGTACACTAGAATAACCGTCTAAATAAGTACAACCACACAGCCATTGAAGAACAATTCAACTTTTACCAGTCTGATGGTCTCACCAAGTTTGACCCTTCAAACCTAAATACTCCTTTTCCAAGTTGTGCGTGTCGTTGTCTTTTTTTATTTTGGAGTTTGCCTTTTTCCTTATCTGCAATTATTGCCCTTTGATGCTTATGTGCTTATTTTTGTTTGTCATATGCTTTGCCCTTTGCAGATGTGCCTGAAGGTTCATTTATTGTTAGGGCCCATACACCAATGTCAAATTTATTTTCATGCCTTTGGTTTAATGAAGTTAACTGTTTTACATCATGTGATCAACTGAGCTTTGCTTATACTTTCTTGAAGTTGAAGAGATTGAATCCAAATAGGCCATTCTTTCTAAATATGTTCAAGGTGGGTAATTACTAAAATAAAACTATTCTTTAACTGTTGCCATTTCGATGCTTAATGTACTCAATTCAAACATAGCAGTTAAGAAAAGATATAAAGATAAAAACATCAAACAAAAAATTATCCCACTAAAAACATGAAACAGCAATGATAAAGACCACTAAAAGTAGTGCTCTAAAGCAATCACTAATGATGTGGCATCTATTTTTTTTAAAAAAAAAAAAAAAAAAACAGACACAACAACATTGTGGCAGTAGCTGGGACTCATTGTCACATCATTAGTGGTGGCACTAATTAGTGTTCTCACTCTTTTTCCTTACTTGAAATCTTAAAATCTGAAAAGTTTACTGTTACACTTGAAATTTAAGTGACAAAAATGAAATTTTGACGAATACAAGTGGCAACTTTTTTTTCTTTAACACAATTGTTACTATTTCAGGAATGGGAACCAAACTCCAAAATACAAGTAATCCAATAGATAGAAGTACAATCACAAAAGATGATAGTTTTGGTGTGAGTTGTTGGGACCACTCAGGCAAAAAATTACTTTTTAGTACTATTGTTGTTGTTGTTGTTATCATCAACTTTGAGGAGTCATCAATGGAAAGGAGGATCATGCTCAATCAACACAACATTGAATCTATCAAGAAGACAATGCTTATACACCAAGATACTTTTCAACACTGTACAACACAATCAAATTTTCATTTTTACTCCTTTTTTTTACTAGTTGTATTGATTTGGTTTATATGTAGGCCAGTAAATTTAGGAACATAAAATCAAATACAGAATGGAACACACAAAACTTGTCAAATGGATGGAGAAATTTTTTGATAAGTGAGCTCTAAAACAAATCTTGTCTATTTATATGTTTTCTGTGTCTGATTCTATATTTAATTTATGTGTTTCTAACACTGATGTATTTCTTCGCAATATAATGGTGTTCACAACAAATCTACAACATAAAATGTATGTTTTTGTCTTATTGATATAGTATTGTGAAAATGTTCAAACTATAACAAAATATAAGAACTCTATCCTCACCTCCTCATTGTTTGTAAAACAAATCATGCACCAAATAATTGTGTACGATTCAATACCTTGTTTTAGAACTTCTATGGAGTCATAGATATGGGCCTTTTCCACAAAAAGGCGATGCTACTAGGTACATCTTTAAATGGTGCATATCGAATGTGTTTTATGATAACATCACAAAATTTTGTAATGTAACTCATAAAATGGGATAATTTTTTTCATTGCAGATTATAAATTGGTCATTCAGAACTTTTTACCAAAAGGTGATATAACATATCACAAATTCATAATTTTTATCACAAAAAATTTTAACTTCGTTGTGCTCCTTTTAAAGGATACACGACATAGATTTCTCCATCAATAAATGATTGTTTGTTGTGCTGAGAGTTCCAAAAAAAACTAGGGAAGTGGCTCATTGGGCTTTTTTGGCTCAATGAGCCACAAAAGACAACAAGGTATTGGAGTCTATAAGCAAAAGGTATTGAGTCTATAAGCAAAAAGAATGTTTTACATTTTTTTTCCCGTCAATCCACTTGAGGAAGTGAAGTATCTCATGTACATTCGGTATTAATTCCGCTAATATTATTTAAATGTATTATTTTTCATGAACTCAAATACAATGTCCTCGCTACTAGAAGTATACGTGTCTTTGTCCTCAACATAACAATCATTGTTGAAATATAGATTAATGATTTTGTATGACATTTTGGCCTACACCAAAGGTCGATGAATTTCATGACCTTATGCAAGTTTTGATGAATTTTGTAACATTATGTTGTTGACCCTCATTTTAACAAACAGATATTCAAGAAGTACATTGAGATAGAGCGCAACTTGGTAACATAGATTGTTGCCGAAAGCTTTATGAGAAATATTTGGAGGGCCCTAGAGAATCGCTATGCGTGGAGCAAGTATGCCGAAGTTAGAGAGATCGCTAGTGAAACCGAGAGGGCCAGATCCATTTTTGAGCTTGCTATTGCACAACTCGACCGGATATGCCAGAGTTGTTATGGAACTAAAACATATATCTGATTTTGATATGATTGAAGCAAATTTATTTTTCCTATAGTAGATTTGTAATGTTGAATACAAATTCCTAGTGTCACCGTTGAAATCCTCCTACTTTCAAACATGATCAACACAATGTCAACAACAACAACCCAAAAAATCATTTCAAAAATTATTATTGACGTTGGATTAGACTTGGAGTGTATGGAATTTGTATTATATATAGAATTGGACGCTTTTTGGATGCTTGGAATTGAAATGTGTGCACGTTGTTGAATGATTTAATGGTTGATAATATATTTTAGTGTTGATGGATTATATTGTTTATACAGGTACAAAGTTGTAATATAAATGAATACAGTGTTGTTTACAATTTTTTTGAAAAAAAAAAGAATTATTTGGCCACCAAATGTTTTGGTAGCCAAATAGGTAATCAAGAGTTTTGGCTACTAATAATTTAGTAGCAAAACATAATCCAAAATGTTTTTGTCACTTAAATATTTAGTAGCAAAAAATTTGAGAATGAGAGAAATAAACTATTGGCTACTAATACTTTAGTGGCCAAAATGCACTTTTGTTAATTAAATTAAGATTAGTAGCCAAATGTGTATTTTCACTACCAATTTTTAGTAGCTAAAAATTTGAGAATGAGAGAAATAAATTATTAGCTACTAATACTTTATCGCCAAAATGCACCTTTTGCCGATTAAATTAAGATTAGTAGCCAAATGTGTATTTTCGCTACCAAGTTTTTAGTAGCTAAAAAATTTGAGAATGAGAGAAATAAATTATTAGCTACTAATACTTTAGTGGCCAAAATGCACCTTTTGCCGACTAAATTAAGATTAGTAGCCAAATGTGTACTTTCGGCCACCAATTTTTAGTAGCTAAATCGATACCTTCCCGACCACAACAAGTTAGTAGCCAAAAAGCCTCATTCTACGACTAATACTTTAGTGGCGGAAGCATACTTTTGTCGACTAAACTAACATTAGTAGCCAAATGTGTACACTTTCTACGATTAAAAAATTTTAGTCGCCAATACTATCGCCGACAGGTTTCATGACGACCTTAGCGACGAAAATTTTGGTCGCTAAATGGTTTTAGCGATTAAAATTATGCCTTTTGCCACCAATTAACAATTTGGTAGCTAAAAGTGACATTTCTTGTAGTGATTGTCGATGTAATTCTTGGTATGAAAATTACCAAAACATCGAAGGTTATACTTTGTCACAATCTCATTACATTGAGAAAATACTTGACAAATTCAAAGAAAGATGATGATCATCTTGCTAGAACTCCAGAGATGTTAATTTGTATCTTTCTAAGAATATACAGAAAGTATTTCTCAATTAGAGTATGCTCAAATTATTGGAAGCTTAATGTATTTGATGAATCGCGACTTTCAGATATAGCTTATGCAGTAAGTAAATTAAGTAGATATACGAGTAATCCGGGAGTAGAATACTGGAAAGCAATTATAATGGTTCTTAGATATCTCCGATTTACTCGTAACATTGGGCTTAATTATATTAGATATCCAGCAGTACTTGAAGGATACTGTGATGCAAATTGGATATCGGATATAAGAGACTCAAAGTCCACTAGTGGGTATGTCTTTACTCTTGGCGAGGCGGCTGTATCTTGGGAATCTTCCAAACAGACTTGTATTGCTAGGTCTACTATGTAATCAATTCATAGCTTTAGACAAAGTCAGAAGAAGGAATGGCTTCGCCACTTCCTTGAAGATATTCCAATTTGGCCAAAACCAGTGCCTGTTATATGCATACATTGCGATAGTCAGTCAGCTATAGGTAGAGCATAGAGTCATATGTATAACGGTAAGTCACGACACATTCGTCGTCGACATAACACCGTAAGACAACTACTCTCTAATGGAATTATTTTCATAGAATATGTTAAGTCTAAAGACAACATAGCGGATCCACTAACCAAAGGGTTAGCAAGAGAGTTAGTTGAGAATTCATCGAGGGGAATGGGACTAAAGCCTATTAAATAAGAGTTACCACAACGGCAACCCAACCTAGTTGACTGGAGATCCCAAGATCTAGGTTCAAAGGGACAACCGAGTTGTGAATGACTCAGAAGGATCACTGGGGAGTCTAACTCCTACCCATTTCTATGATGAAATAGTGATGTCTACAGTGTTTTAGGTTAAGTAATACTTTTAATGATTCTTATATCTAGGTATACCTAGTGGAGTATGGCAGAATACTTTTCATAAGAATTACCTATGTGAGTGTGAACTGGGCCGGTTGGTGAGATTTATGAAGGGCTACAATTTCTAGAGTAATCATGAAGACCAAAGTTGTTCAGTACAAAATGAACACAATAGTGAGAACTAAACTGTCTGGGAATATATCTGTGAGTTCTATTGTCTTGGTTTACACAAACGATCAATCAGCTCAAGACATCATGTTCATCGATTAGCTAGTAAATCCGATAGTGTCTCACAAGGAAGGTTCAAAGCCAAAAGCTACCTATCCTTTGCGTAATATTTCCAATTTCTAAACTCTCGATTAGATCATGTTGATTGCATTTTCTCTCCACAAATTCCATTTATGTGGGGGATTGTTGGAAAAAGGTTTATATAGGCATATTTTTTAGCCCAATTTTGGGTGGACCCCAAACGCCTTTTTGGGGTGGGTCCAGAGGAAGTGTTCTTGTCATGGCGTAGTCACGTGAAGATTTAAATGTCAAAACCATTTATGAGTGAATGGGAAATTGACGCTGCTTTCAAGTTTAACGTTAATTTTTAGATAAAATTCATTTGAATTTTTTCAATAAAAAAATTATTGTGGGAATTGAATTTAATTTTAAATTCAAATTTTGGGTTCTTAAGTGGTTTCTTAAAATTTGTAATTGTGAGAATTTAATTAAATTCTAAATTCAAATTTTAAGTTCCCTAAAATTTTCCTTAAGCTTGTACCTCATCATTTATTTATTTATATAACTATTTCAATAGTTTAAATATATATATTTAATTAGTTTAAATATACATATATATATTTGAAATAGTTTGAATAAATTAATAAAAGTTCTACAGATTATAGTTGTTGACTAATGGTCAAACTTTTCAAAGTTGTTTGAACATTGGTTTTCCGTGTGCCGTTGGTCAGACAATTGTTTGGCACCTTTTCACTTATTTGTAGCACCTTTTCGGGTCTAATTTGTTGCCTATATATATAGATACGTTTCCAGCAGTTGAAAAAACATTCCGAGATTCAGTTTGTTTCTATCTCATTGCTGTCCTATTTTCTTTTACTGCATTATTTCTACATTTTAGATTTAGGAATAAATATTCAGAGAGTTAGAACATAGGTTTGGTTCGCCGAACAAATTTATTTAAAGTGCTTCTATAAATTTGTGAAGATCATTGTATCCTGGGAGATAGACGCCATTCAACCGTAAGCACCGTAGCGGGGCGAATCTGTCTTAAGGACAGAGTGTCGCACACTCGACTTGGTCTTAATTTTATTTCAGTTCAATAAATAAATCTGCTATGTGATTTATTTATTTTGTTTGGATTATTTCAAGTTATTTTGTTTACACAGAAGATTGTTCCAACATCTTCAAATAGAAGGAATAGGGAAGGAAATTGTGAAAAAATGCCGAGGTCTTCCACTCGCTATCAAGACAACGGGAGGGTTATTGTACTCAAAAACATCTTTCAGCGAGTGGAAACGCATATGCGATAATTTCCACAAAAAATAGGCAACAGAAGGGAATAGCTCTGTACTTTCTTCTTTGCAGCTGAGCTATGATGAACTCCCTGCTCATCTCAAGCATTGCATACTATGTTTCTCAAATTATCCCGAAGACCATGAAATAAATGTTGAGCAGTTGGTTCGGTGGTGGATAGGGGAAGGTTTTGTGCACGAGAGGAGATCAGAAACTGCGACAGAAACAGCTTACAGGTTTCTATCGGAACTAATCGGTAGATGCCTCGTTGAAGTCATGCGAAGGAGGAGTTATGATGGGAGAGTTTATAGTTGCAAAATGCACGACATGGTTAGGGACTTGACGATTAGGATTGCAAGGGAAGAGGCATTCACCAGCTTTGATGATGGAGGCAGGCAGATACCCACAATGGATTCTCGGCGTTTGGGCGTTACCAATGAAATGAAATTCCATTCCCTGGAAAATAATTCAAAGATAAGAGCGCTGTTACTCATGGATAGTCGATCGATTAGACTTAAAGGGAATGCTGGTTTGGCCAAAGTAACGTCTCTCAGGGTCTTAGACCTCTCACATGTCAAGTTGGAAAACATTTGTGTATATGATTTCTGGGGTTGGATTAGTTCCTTGAAACGCCTCGCTTGTTTGAACCTACGTGATGTTGCAAGCCTATCGAAGTGCCACACTCGATTGGAAAGCTTTGGAACCTCCAGATTTTGATCCTAGCAGAATGCAGTAACTTACAGAAATTGCCGGCTTCGATCACGATGCTACACAAGCTCATTGTTTTGGATTTGGGGAATTGTCCGGCTCTCAAGTACTTACCACAGGGGATTTCAAGCCTCTCTAATCTTCAAGAGCTCTATGGATTCAAACCGGCAAGTCTTGCACACACCGAAAGCTGTCGCTTTGGCGAACTTAAGAATTTCATTGACCTTCGAGTGTTACATTTAGACATAAACCAAGAAAGCATAATTGAGAACGAGGAGCTCGGAGCACTGGCAGATCTGCCAAAACTGAGGGTGTTATTGATCAATGCTGAAAATTGCGAGGACGTGAATATTCTAGAGAAGCTCAACAAGCTCACCCCTCCTCCGCATCTTGAAGAGCTGTACTTTGGGCATTATCATGGAGAAGCTACACCGGATTGATAAACCCTAACTCACTTCCTGAATTACAATTTCTTTGCCTTGAGTATGCGAGGCTTGTTGATATGAGTCCGTAGTTTTGGATCAGTGATGGTGGGAATTCATGGGAAGTTGAAGGGCTGTGTTTGAAGTTCTTGCCTAGATTGCAGGTGGAGTGGAGTAGGGTGCAGATTGTGATGCCTCCACTGAGGTACTTGGAAGTTAGCCACTGTTATATGTTGCAGTCATTCCCTGTGATGTTGTGAATCTTGGATCATGGACGAAAAGAGACGAAGAAAGCGAGGATGGCAACTTGGTAGTTGAAACCATCAATGCCCAGAAGAGTGTAATGAATAATTAATATGCGGCTCAGATTCGCTCGAACTCGCATTGATTTTTTGCGATACCATATATGTTACTGTATTTGTTTGTGTAGTTACGGGATGATGTTTTTAAGTTAGTTCTCTATGAATTGGTATTGTATTGTATTGTGTTGTTCTATACATTGGTCTGAAATTTGATAGTTTGTTTGTAATGGGTTTGCTGATTTATTTGGGCTATGCGAGATATGAAGCATAGTATATTGGACTGTAAAAATGTACCCCATATTGGTAAAGTCAAATACAATCTTGTACCATGCTTGGTGGAGATCACATTTCGTGGGACAGAACGTGGCAAATTGCAATTCTCTCTCAAAGCATCATACCTGGAAACATAAATGAAATTGTAAACGAGACAAAAGGAGTTGTCGGGGGAGAGCGCTGGTGGTAGGTGGTGCACAAAGGTAGTTGAGGAGGATCGAAATTGGTTTTTGGCTGTCGAAAATGGTGGATGACGTGAGGTGATGGCCAAATGTCATTCTTAGTTGGATGCAGTGAGCAGAGATGATTGTCAATGGCCTAAGGTGATGGTAGGAGGTGATTGTTAGAGGAGGTTGGAGGTGATTGTGGCTGGAGTAGGTTGTCAGTTGAAGATAGGAATGGCCAATCATATGTCTGTCTATAAGCATCAGTGGCCAAACTTTAAATCTTGCTTTGTTCAATTCTGGATTGTTTCGTATCAAACCAACTCCAAAGTATTAATTAATCAAAGTCTGCATTTTGGCATTGGTTTTGTATTATTGTGCATACATTTTTAAACCTAAAAGTTGTTTAGCGCGATTTGAGCCAACTCAAAGCTTAAATATGAATTATATACTAGTCTTGTTCCGGACACTATTTTCTAGTGTCTATTTGCAATGGAATTGGAGTCCTTGTGTGGACTTCGTTTTCACGGTGAGTAGCTAATAGATTATGCAATAAATTTTTTGTTTTTTTGGTCTCTAATTTTATTCATTAGATACCATAAAACTTGCGTGTTGGTTTGAATTTAATATTATGACAATTTTTTAGGAGTGTATCTTAAAAGTTTGTTAGTTAAAATTATTGCAGAAGCATTTATAGGCACTTATTTATTTATTGGTACAACGGAAGTAAAATCAAACAACTCTATATATGTAGCCACAAAATCCATTATTCTCAAAATTCATGTAATTTTGTCCTTAGAGCACTTTCTGATGTACAATAGATTCTTACCATATCAATTATTAACACAGGCAAAATTAAATAAAATTTTTAAGAACAAAGGATTCATTTGACATACCTAATCAAGAAACAGAATTTTAGACACTGAAAATTGTTATATTTTGAAAGTTAAATTGATAATTTATTGAGTAAATCACATGGATATATAGTTGCAATTAATCAATGGAGTATAAAGTAGGAATGTGGGATAAATAGACATGTTTAAGTTTTGCTGTCAACATTTGCTAGTCAACTATTGTTGTTATGTCCATTGCTACACCAAACAACTCTTTCTAAATCACTTATTCCAAATCAATTATTTTGTCTGTATGTAATGAGAGGACTTCTTTTGTTGAGGTTGGCTGAGGATTGTATTCTGCATTCCATGTGCGTTAAAATGGGATGTTTATGAGGGTCATTGTCATAGCCAAGATGGAGTTTGATTAAGTAATTTACTAGAAAAAGTATTTAGAATAATATCATAGGAAATATCAAACAAAGTGTGTTGTGAACTACATACATAATAAATTTGGTTTACAAATTTAAATTTTAAAATATTTTGTTGGATACAAAAAAATGATGTTTAATAGCTTCAAAATCCATAAGGAGATTGCCGATATGATATACATCGATTTAAAAGACAAGTTACAAAAAATCCTGAGTTTAGATAAATATTCTTTAGTATCAATCAATAAGAAATTATTTGTGAAATATTAGTAATATACTAATATAAAGTGTATATATAATTTATTTACAGAATGATATGGTAGTAATTAAATTTTGTCATTTTAAAATAATGTGCCTATTAAGTTAACATTTAATAACGAAAATGTCAGAACCAACTACATCATTTTGGTGACAAAATTTGTATATATATATATATAATCAACAAAACAATTTCCATTGTGAAAAAGGTTTAAGTTTAAATATTGGATGGGTGTTATTTGTGGCCTTCGATGGGGAATTCCAAATACAAATGTCACTTATGAAATTTCAGGACATAAGCAATTGCTATGAAAGGAATTCAACATTGAAAGTAGTTGTCATGTGAAAAATGGTTGAATAATAAACATTGCTTTAGATGTTTCACATGCACGGTTTTCATTTATTTATTATATTACAATGGGTTGGAGAGGAATAGAGAAGATAAAGTTGTACGACTCAAACTCATGTACCTCCCTTGATAAGATACTATCTCATAATTCTTCAGTTTTTATTGAACTAGTTGAGGGTAATTCAGTGCACCATATTGAAGTGGGTTAGGTTGGACCTTAAAATAGATCTCACAACTCAAAGCCTTGCCCTAAAAGTTTTTTATTTTTTGTATTGGTCTAGAAATCATGTACAAGCCCAGCCCATCCTGTCCTGGACAAAAGCCCAACCTCCCAAGAAAACTGAATAAACTTCCGAGACCACAATTCTTGGGAATTCTCTCTTGCTCTGTTCTCTCTCTCTCTCTCTCTCTACAACATCAATGGCTACTTCATGTTCAAATTGGTGGCACTGCCCATTCTACTTTGCCATGGCAGTGGTCCTTACAATCATGGCAATCTTTGCATCAACCCATTCAACTCCCAACAATTCTGTTAATGTATATATGATATATATTCATAGATATATTAGATATTGATTTCCTAAATATATTTGTATTGTCATAGTTAAGTTTATTATAGGATACTCTTTCTCAGCCTATATATACAGGCCTTCTATTATATAGGATCATAATTTATTGAATATAATATATATTATTTCCTCTCTCTCTCTCTCTCTACTATTATAACATGGTATCAAAGTTAGATTAAATACCTAGTAATTTCACTTCATCTGGGCAAGTAGCTTTGTTTTGGCCATCCGCCTAATGTCAAACCATTCTCATGTTATATTTTTCTTTCAGTATTACTCATGGTAATAACTTCCTCTATCTGCTAATTTATTCTTACTCCAAATATCTCTATCATATATATGTATATATTTATTTATTTTTTACTCGCAATCCTCGTTCTTCTTCTTTTGTGTGTGTGTGTGTGTGTGTTTTTTTTTTCTTTTTCTACTCCACTCTGTTTTTCCTTCCGCTTCAACCTCAAAAAGGTTTCTATCTTCAAACCTATTTGAGTTTGAGGAGGTATTATATCTATATTGTGGTGAGTATAGTTATACACCATGCAAACCACCCAAAACACCCCCTTGGCGCACTCCCTAAGCCGCCTCCTTTGGCACACTTTCTAAGTTGCCCCATTGGCGCATTACCTAAGTTGTCCCTTGTGGTGCACTCTTTAAGCCACCCCATTGGCGCACTCTTTAAGCCACCACTTGTGGCGAACAACCCAAGTTGCCCCATATAGCACATCATCTAAGTTGCCCTTTGGCGGACCACCTAAGTTGCCCCCTTGGCGCACTTTCACATAAGTTGCCCCCTGGCGCACAAAGTCATCTGTTGCCATCATCATTCAATACTACGTCATAAGTTATGTGTGTGTCACATTTGCTGGTTCAACATCCAATCTCTGCAATGGTTTGACGTAACCTTGTAAACTGTTTCGATATTGATTCCAGTCAGTTCTTACAATGGTCTGGCATGACCTTAAATTGTCCTAGCATTAGTTTCGGCCAGTTCCTACAGCAATCCGATATGACCATAAACCTGCTCTCCATATTAGCTCCAAATTTCCGATATATCTCAAGCGCCTTTATGCTCCCATTGATTTTGCAACCTATTTGTCTTTCATTTTATTTAAAAGTTTTATTTCATGTTTTAGTTTTCTCTTCAAACTCAAGTTATTTATTCTCCTTGAGTTTGATGGATGAAGTTGATGTATATATGATATATATTCCTAGCTATATTATGTAATGATTTCCTAGATATATTTGTATTGTCATAGTTAGGTTTCTTATAGGATACTCTTTCTCAGCCTATATATACAGGCCTTCTATTACATAGGATCATAATTTATTGAATATAATATATATTATTTCTCTCTCTCTTCTTTACTATTGTAACAAATTCAATCCCATTGAACCAAACCATCATTCCACACCACATCTTCTTCAACGCCTCAGGTTTCACGACGCCAGCCTTCAACGCCATAGCCACTCTCCTTCAAATCTACCCCGAAATCTTCCTCTCATTGCCCCAATCAACCATCTTTGCGATCCTAGACACCGCCATCTCCAAAGCCTTTGTTCATCCAAACATTTTGAAACAACTCATCAAATACCACACTTCTCCTTCCAAGTTTCCCATTCATGAGCTCCTAAAGAAGCCCAAAGGCACTTGCTTAACCACCATTGTTCACCAAAAGAGCATCGTGATCACAAAGATTGATCTCAAACAAGGCACGATTGAGATCAACGATGTGTTGATTTCTTATCCTGATTTGTTTCTTAAAAAACCCATTTCAATCCACGGTGTTCTTGCCCCTTTCTCTTCATTATTAGGCTTTGATGAGATTGGGAAATCACTCAGCCACTTGTTTGTGAATCCAAGAATTCTAGTGAATCCAAGAACATGGTCGAATGGACACATATGGTTCGATTGCTGAGCTCAAATGGATTCGTGTCTTTTGCGATTGGATTGCATTCTGTTCTTGATGCGATTCTTCATGATCACTTGGGTTTGAATTCAGTGACAATTTTCACTCCACCAGAATTCATTTTTGTGGCATGTCTATGGCCTTTACTGGATAGGATTGTGAGGTTTCATATGGTGATTGAGAGGTTTACTTTCTTGGAATTTGTCACGACTCAACCCTAGGGGCTTAGAGTTAGAATTGCAACTTACTAACTTATTCTAATCCTAGCAAATTAAACTGCGTAAGCGGAGGCAAATGGAAATAAAAATAATTAAACAAAAAGTTATTTCATTCTACTAAAAAAAAAGAGTACATCCATAGGCTTTTATTAATTTATCATGCAGCGACCGGCCATCAAAAAAAAAAAAAAAAAAAAAAAAAAACGACAGGAAGAAAAGAAAAGAAAAGAAAAACAAATTAACGGATTTGTATCAGTTTCTTGCACATGTTCCACTGCATGAGGTTATTGGTCCTCCTTACATCTCATCACCTGAAAGGGTAACAGCTATAAGCACACAGTAGAGTGAGAAATATTCTACCAAGAGTATAGGGATTATAAAATAATCATGGATAGTTAGTTAAGCCAAAACATTTACATAACTTAATTTGGTAAATAAATCATTTAGTTGCAGAAACTGAAATACATAAATTATATAAATAAATAACTATAACCACGGTACAGAACAGAGGTCACATAAGTGACATTCAAAACAGAGGTCAATGGATCCATGACAAACAGAGGACCACAAAGTGGCAAGACAGAGACCAATGGTTATTTAAGTCCCTCAAGGCATGGGACTCCCGTGGTGGTACTTACAAAACATAATTGTTTATAAGGTTATAGTCAAATATTCTTTAAAATTTAAACAAACATATCCATAGGTTTCATTTTTAACAAATAGAGTTCAGAAATTAATCCCCGTAACTGAAATATTAATATAACTTGTATTAATATAACTCATAAAATATAACTTGTATAAAATAAATTATGGTAAGTCAAAACATACGTAAAATATATTATGGTGACTCAAGGTATAATATAACTCACCTTAATATTAATTATTAGTCTTACTCCACTATCACAACCTTCCTATTATAAGTTCCTACTTCTAGTAACTTACGTACCTCTCCCCCTTTTTTTTTTTTTTTTTCCTTTTCTTTCCACAGATCTTGATAAACTCCTCCCTATTTATAGGGAGGCAAAAGCACCCTGAGGCCAACACGTAGCACAACTCAAATCCTCCCCCAGATTTGATCATAAATCACCATGGATTTATACTTATCTTAATAAATATTTGTGATAATTATACTTTAGCCCAGTTTTCTAATATAATTATATAAACAAATTAATTCCTAATTAAATTATACTTTATTGTATACCAACAGAAAATTAATTATTTATTTTACTATCACACCCACTTATTATTAGTATTTATTTATTTATTATTTTAATAATATATTATCACATATACCCCACAATTATATATAACTATAAATATATATGTGCTATTTAATTAAACGTTCAGGTGTCACAGAATTGGCTTCATTGCCTGAGAAATCATCGTTAAGAACACTAGTTCCAAATAGAAAATTTATGATTACTACGAATTCTAAGCGAGGACTAAGTATTAATGAGGTAGAGATAACAACACCGGATACATTAGCTTTGTTAGCTTCGGTCCTGTTCCTACAACGGTCATGTTCCTACAACATGACCATAAAGTGTCTCCCAACATTAGCTCTGGTCTCTGATTTATCTCAAGCATTCATGTGCTTCCATTTGAACTTTGCAATCTATTTGCCTCGAATCTATCCATATTTTATTTTATTTTTAGTTTTATTTCATGTTTTAGTTTCTCTCTCCAAACTCAAGTTAGTATTCCTACTTGAATTTGAGAGGGGATGTTAAATATAGTAATTATATATTTTGTCTATTGTCACATCCCGTATTTTATTACTCAGATAACATTACCAATATTTATTAGTTAAGTCCATTTACAAATGACAATTTATCATTTGATGAAATGATGAATGATTAAATGTACATGTTCCCTCTCGTTATACAACAATGTTATTTACATACAAATAAAATAAATGCCCTGAGGCTTACAATAAATAAGAGAGCGTTGCTCTTTACAAAGCATAGAACTCAGCCAAAGAAACAATTAAAAAGTACTACAGCTCATCACCACTATACAACGATGTGAAATTGTTTGATCCTCAAATCTGAAAACATTCCCTACACCCATGTACAGGTAGGGGATGAGCAACCACTAGTTTACCAAACAATCTCATATTATAATATTAGAAGACATGCGGGTACAAAGATACTCATACATATACGTGAAATCATATCATGTCAAAACCATATGATTTTATTACATAATCTCTTAAATCCAATTTATTTTAATTAACCACAATTAGTTAACTTAAATAAATAAGCATGCATCAATAGCAACATGACCTCCCTTTCAATTTATTCAATTGAATCAAATAATTAAACAATTCATAATGACATCAATAAAGCATCAAATACATTTTATACAATCTTATGAGATGAATGCATATACCATGTCATGCTCAAAATATTTTTCTTATCTTTTGAAAATCTTGTGCACAATGCCAATTTGAAAACACATTAATTCAACAATTTTAATAAAATTTTAAGGTGGTAAATACGACTCAGGTAATCCCTAAACTGGTATCTGCAAGTAGGCATATCAAGCACTACCAAATCCCCACTTTATCGGTCTTTTACCGGAAGTTACGTGGTACCTCCTCCACGCGTATTTTTGGTCTTTCACTATGGACACTTAGGCTAACTTAACCAATATCAAATTACACTCCCTTTCCGGACTTACCAACGTATTTACCCAAAATAAATCAAAATGATCTTGTTTCACAAAAACAATTCATTTTTCAAAACAATAGTTTTCAATTGCAATTCGAAATCCATTATAACAATGAAATGGAATGGCAATACAATATGTAACAATGCATTAGAATAATTTCAATTTCAATTCCACCACACAATGCTCCATTGTGATCAATTTCCATATCTCTATCAATGTAATATCATGATACAATCCCAAGAGATAATATAATAATGTTAATGTTCATGTATTTACCACATGTAAATCAACAACTTCCAACTTAGTATTTTCAAGACAATTCAACAATATCCTTTTCAAGATAATTCAACAATATTCTTTATATAAAACAAACTTCCAAAATCAAACATTTTATTACCTTTCTAAGAATCTCCTCATTTAATAACAACATGGTAATCCTCTACCGGTTACCAAAGCCAAAACTTCTAAACAATATGTTCATCAATAGCAATAACATATAACACCAAAACGAGTTCAAAGTTTCATTAATTTCTAACTCACATACTTTATCAATGAAATGTAATTACAATCTTTCCAAAACTCATTCCCATCCCAAACATTAAATAGAATCAAATTCCCGTTTTTCTCATACAAGTAAAATCTCGAGATCTTCAAGTTCAATCATAATTCTCAATAAGCATAAGTGAATATTCTCATACTTAATCAATTATATCAAAATCTTCTCTTGACTATAATTATAAAATATAACACGAGTGTTCACTTTTCAATTATCAACATCAACCCCATCAAATTAAACCAAGGAAAATAATAAATAAATAAAATTTTTGATAACTCATTCTTGTTTTAAACCAATTCATCCATTTGCTCTAAACAAGCTAAAGTCATATTCTTTTCTTTTCTTGTCAAAAAACCGCCAAACAATTCAAATATCTCATAAGAATTTGAAGTATGAAATTATTATAATAACATTACTCAACTAGTAAAAGTAGGAACCCAACACTAAGTCACCTTAATTTAACTAATAATCTTAGTTCAACTTTGTTTCACACCAAACAACTTTATCTCGCTTATTTTCTCTAAAATCTCATACTTATGAAACATTAAAATTTCCATCCTGCTATATTAAAAGTTATGGTATAATCTCAATAACACACTTTTAACCATAAAGGATATAAACTTTTAACTAAACTAATTTAATCCACTAAATTAGTAATTTTATTATATTCACATTTTTCCAAAAGAAATAATACCAAACATAACTTAACCTGTCTCATCTTTCAAACATAATCATATTTCATGCTAAGCTACTCAAATAGCCAATCTTTCCCAAATTCTCTTCAAATAACAATTTTCATAACCTTTCTAAATTTAACTAATCAATATGATATTTAAATCAAAATTTTTGAAATATGCCCAAGAGTACACTTTTAAGATTGAGAGTTAAAAAGTTCTCATTTCATACTTTCATTTTTGCAAAAATGAACGAAAACTAAACCATCAACACATCACCGTTCATAAAATATCAAGAATATAACACTTGTAGAGTTTTTAATCCCAAAATAACTCTATAATCCAAACTTAACAATTTATACAATATTCATGAATATCAATTTATTTTTCTCAAAAATAAATTCCAAAATCAAAGATGAGACAATATTTCAACATTATTTTTCTCAAATAAAGTATCTAATCATAACCTGATGTAGATACCAAGCATACAACTATTAAATTTGTTTTAGGATTTTTAACCAAAATTATCAACACAAGATGATTTTCCCAATTTAATCTCAACATACTAATGTTCTCAACATTTCACATAATTTTCTTCCAAAAATTATCTAAACAAAAAATCTGAGAAATATATATGCAATACCTCCTATAATGATATATTTTCTCAAAATATTTCTAACATAGCTTTAAAGTAATAATATGAAGAAAGTTCGTATATCAAAATATAAAGACAAGTAAATCCGAAAAAGCAAACATTGCCCGATCATGAATCTGAAACTACCATTGCGAAGAGTACGACGAGCTCTCTGATTTTCATTTACAACACTATTGCAAAATCTCACTTTAAAGACTCTTACTCTAAGCTCAAATGTTGAGCCAACAATAGAGGCCAAAGAAAGAGAGAGAAAGGGAGGGACGAATAGAGAGAGAGAGAGAGAGAGCCAAAGCTCTTTGCTCAAAACCAAGATGAAATGAAAGAAAAGGAAATGATGGGCAAGGAAAAAGGGGGGGGGGGGGGAGACAATCCCACATGGGTTTGCTTTCCCAAGAATTTCTAAAAAATAATTTTTGTAATATCTTAAAATTTTATAACGTAAATTATAAAATGATATAATTTTTCTCATCATAAAATATAATATTTTTATACACCACAAAATGTAATATTTTGTTCACTACTAAATATCTACACATTTCATTCCTTACAAAATATGTAATTTTTTACCGTATGGTACATACTATAAATTCAACTTTCAAATATTTATTATAATCCCATATAATAAATAATAATAACTTATCAATCATATAATTAAAAATGACCAAATAATTAAAGATGAGTCATAAACAAATTCAAATTAAATTACCAAATAATTAAACATGAGTCATAAACAAATTCAAATTAAATTAAATCGAAGTCATGGGTCTCACCCATAAGCCAAACATGGTCCAATTATATACTAAAATAGACCCAACAAATTTATCTCAAATCATGGTCTAAACACCTAAAACTCAATTTCAAATTTTGTTATAAATTAAACTGAACACCAATCAGTTTGCGAATTTTCATAAAATAAATACTCACCATTAAATTCTGAAATTTTTATCCAACATGCTAGACTTTTATAAGAACAACATAATAAAAATGTCATAATTTCTGAGATCGAAAATTATATATATATATATATTTTAAAAAATCGTTACAAAATTGAACCATTTTTGCACATAACTTTACACAACACTCCAATCCAAATATTACTCAATCAATTTATGCACTGACTATTTAAAAAAAAAAAAAAAAAATTCTAGGTGATTACAACCTACCCTCCTTAAAGAAATTTCGTCTTTGAAATTAAACTTAAGTAATGTAATATATTTTACAGTCACCCATGAACTCAATCAGATACTTACCAATGCATCAACAAAATTTGACTACAGCATAAGTCTCAACAAGTCACACTGATAACGAATCAAACCATTACAATTGCATAATAATTTGTTATAAAAACCCTTACTAGTATAAATCATTAAGTGATTTTTCTATCCACATCGATAATCCAATGACAACAAAAAAAGGATCTAATCCCTTAAGCATAACAAGATTTTTTGCCAAAATGACCCGTTCGAACACTGAGACCCTATAGCTTATTGGTGATAACCCCACCTTCAACGAACTATTTCCATAGCCTAATGCACAGACCTTAACAAAACGAAACAACACCTCCTCAAAAGCACTAGCCACCAACTGAAATAGTGACCGTCAACCGTCACAAAACAAACAATACCTTACCAACACTAGAGTGATGCCACAGCCCATATGTCATGCTTCAAATTTTTAATTACTCGAAAACATTACCAAGAGCCTGAAATTTATGTCTATTTTTTTTTTACAAATATCTATTACCCTTGAGTAACAAAATCATAATAGTACATGTTTTCTCTCATGATGAATACAACAACAACAATAATACTAATAATACATGTCAAGCTCCCGCTATGAAGTTACAAATAAATAATTACAAACATCAATGCACAATAAGATTACACATAAGAGATACATGAACTTCCTATTCCCCCAACCAATCAATCTGAATTCTTTTCCTGTAAAAAAAAATAATGAAACAACGAGGGGTGAGCACAGTTGTCAGTAGGAATCTCATAGTTCAAAAACACTAACCATCTTATAGATAGAAATGATCATGTATACAAGGTGATACCATATAGTACGGTGACATTTTGTAATTTTAAAATATCATACGTAGCGTATCTTTTTCTTGAAATTTATTTGAACATTTAAGGAAAAACCTTCGACCATCAAAAACTATCCCTTTTCGTTAGAAAGCCATAAATCCTTTTTGAAAACAAATATGTTTTAAGAAACAACATCATTTTAAATTTATTAACTCATTTCAAAATATTCCTTATTAAATTCTCATCTTAATATTCCTCTTTTTATTCCCATTCTCCCCTTTTACTAGTTACATTTATTATAACTTCATAATCTCAAGTTCAAGTTTCCTTAATACTCCAAAACATCCCACATACATGCTATTCCAACCAATCTATTCATATTTGTTGTAACTCCTCAATGTAGAAATCCAAATCTCCTCTATATTCAATAACAATTACATCACATCTACATTTGCATTATCAATTATAATCCAACATATTACAACTACATCACATCCACATTTACATTATCAATTAGAGTTCAAACATAACACAAGAATAACAAACCCTTTTTAACACAATGTCTCAATTATTTACAAAACAAAACTCATAATTTCCCCTTATAGTTACAAGCAATCCAGTGAGTCTATCATCACCAACCTCTAATCCAATTACCATATCATTTTCCATTCTTTCAAATAATGTCATATTAAGCACCGGATCCATTAACAAGTCATCTCCATGAGTCATACGCTTTACCGGTCACAAGCCGGAAGGAAGGTGGAACTTCACGCTTTACCGGTCACAAGCCGGAAGGAACGCGGAACCTCTACATATCCCAACATACCACACACTTTACCGGGCGTTACTTCGGAAGGAAGGCGGAATCTATTTCAAGCACCACGCTTTGCTGACTTAAAATACGGCGGGAAACGGACCTCGAAACAATATTACATTCCATAAATTTTATCAAGTCATCCGTCATTGTGATTAGTGGGTAAAGCCAACATATCATCTATTATTCCTGTAACACATTAGTTCAAAAGGCATCCGCCATCAGTTAAAATTCCACTTATATAACAAATACACATTATGTTCCACCACCTTTTTCTATTACCCACCAAGTCATTCGCGTGTTCATAATTCTTAGGTTCAAACTATTTCTTTACTCTTCCATATTATTATCAAGTCTTCCAAATCAATTTTCACAACACATCGATTATCAATTACTATGTGAGGCTATAAATTAAATCTCTAGCATTAATTTCATTGACACAACTCCTTCACGTAACACCATCATATTTCACAATCTCCCATTTATTGTTACTCACACTCATCTTAACCCAACCTTGACTTAACACAATTTAACATAACTCAATGCAATTCAACATAATACAATAAGATTCTTAAATATTCACTTCATCATTTTATCACAATTCCTGCATCATCCTTACCATTAAGAATTTCTTTTTCCCAAGTTTGATTTCATATTATAACATAATTTAAAATATCAACATTATGAGTTCAATCGCAACTTTTACATAAATTACTCAAATTCTTTAAAATTTCAATTAAACTTGTATATGTGTAATTTAACACCTTAATTTCATGATTCTACTATTAATTGAAGCAAAACCATTAACCATCTTCATGAGCCAAAGTAGGGTTTTTAAGAGGAATTAAAACTTTTCACAAAAACACATTTTATTCCAACCTTTCTATTACTTTTACACCTAAACTGATCATAACCCAACAAATAAACCCAACTCTCTTCAAACCTTAACCCCCAATCTCATGATTCGTTACAATATGCATAAAAATATAAACTTTTGTATTTATATAAAGAAAATACCACAAATCTATTTATAAATGAGGGTATTGAAAAAGAACTAGAAACCCCTACTTCTTAAAGCCAAGAGATGACGACCCAAAAATTAATGGTGATGAAGCCACGAACTAATCGGACCAAAAGGAAGCCCTTGACGAGATCTACAACATTTCTCAAAGGACCATGGTGAAAAGACCACTCTAGGTGAGTAGATCTAGAGATCTTGAGATCTTAGTGCCAAAAGCTTGAGTTTAGAGAGAGAGAGAGAGAGGAAGGAGAACTCACGGTTTGAGAGAGAGGAAAGAGGAGAAAAGTGAAATGAAACTATGTTTGGAGCCTATATATAATAGTAGAAAAGTAGCCCTAAGGTCAATAAAATAATAGGCCCAAAACCCCCCAAAGGTAGGGCCCATTTGGACCAACAAATCTGAAAATAAACACGCAAGGGTCAACCCCTGGTGTGGTGGTGTCGACCCTTCAGCAAGAAAAAAACAATGTTGGCAGCAAGCAAGGTGTCGACCCTTGGACAAGAAGGGTCGACCCTATATTCCAGCAACTAATACCCAGATTCTGCAATATACAAAGGTTGACCCTTTCTAGACTGGTGTCGACTCTTGTGGACAACAACAAGAGGCAGGTGTCAACACGGCCAAGGCTGGTGTTGACCCTAAATTCCAGCAACACTTCCAGAAATTTCACCAACAGGTAAGGGTTGACCCTTAGGAAGGTCGGTGTCAACCTTAGAATAGAATTTCTAAGTTTCCAAGGAACTTTTTGACAAGAACAAGCGCAAACAAACAAACCCAACGAGTTTAAATTGGATCATACTCCTCCAAAACCAACATTCAACAACTCCAAAGACTCCCAAAAAAGAAAATAAGGGAATTAAATACACTCTCCAATGGGTTAAAGGATGCAGGTGTTACACCATAACCCAAACAAAATAAAATCGATTTGGACATCGACCTAGGTTTTCTATCAACACGACTACAAATCAACATTAAGGTTCCACTCCAATGTGGAGTTTACAAAATGGTCTCGAAAATATACTTTAAGTCTAAGCAAGACTCAACACAACTAGTTAAACACCTAAATTATACATGGCCCTCAAGCTAAAAGCTAATTCAACTCAACTTCTAAGATATTTACTCTGAGTTACAACACAAACTCTACACTAGTATTATGGTGACTCACAGGGTCTATCCTGAATGCAACCATGATTTGACTAACACCACTCACGGGATACTTAAAACAAAAGTGACAATCCCCTGGCCAACCAACAAGAGATCTTACTTCTCTTCTAGGACATATCCATAATTCATTCTAACTTACCCAATTGCAAGGAAAAGATAACTTAGTTCTCAAGGCAACTCAAATTGCACAAAGATGAAACCAACTACCATTCCAAACTGCCCACGGGCCAAAACAATTTAAAATCTAGATTACACCGCCAAACTATCATACTCGTAGAATCATTCTAAGACTCCATTTGAAAACCACTAGACCAACCAACCAGACACAAGATGTCCCCAAGAGAAAACATAATCATGAGTCAAAATACTACACATTCCTTTGAAGATAATTCTCTTACCAACGAGTGTTAGACACTCTCCCTGACACCTAGGGACAAAATAAATAAATAAATAAGGATAAAAACAATTATGAATATTGTTCGTGATCTCGTCTTTAGACCTTACATAGTTTGCACTTTATAGATTTTACAACAAAATCTCAAAACGACAAACATTTCCAGGGAAATACATCCCTTACCACCATTCACAATCCTTACCATGTCGAGGCCATGTGTTTTTTTTTTTTTCCAATATACACACAAGGGTATACAACCCAAGGTTTAGGACTAACTCCATACATACTCAAGTGAATAGAACAAATTCATAATTATGCAAGGCCATATATATATCATTCATAACATTTAGCATCAATACACCCTCATGTTCCAACACGAAACTTAACATATGCACATCAAATAGCATAGAATCACATAACCACATAAGAAGTAACAGGTTGTTCTTATGAAGATTTTTAATCGTTCTAGAAATCCTTTTAGACCTCCAATTAGAAATCATGTTGATCAAGTGCTTTCAAATGAGATTTCTAAGAAACTTTCTGGACCCGACACAACATCCCCGAGACTTAACCTCATGCCTACATAATCATATAACATCTTAGCACATAAGCATGTTATCACATAGAATGCAAACGTCGCTCATAATCTTGAGGTAAAACCCAACTGTGGTCAAAACCATTTCCCAAGAGCCAAGGTATTCAAACTTGGTTAGCTTTGATACCAAGTTGTCACACCTTGTATTTTATTACTCGGATAACATTACCAATATTCATTAATTAAGTCCATTTACAAATGACAATTCATCCTTTGATGAAATGATGAATGATTAAATATACATGTTCCCTCTAGTTATACAACAATGTCATTTACATACAAATAAAATAAATGCCCTGAGGCTTATAATAAATAAGAGAGCGTTGCCCTTTACAAAGCATAAAACTCATCCAAAGAAACAATTTAAAAGTACTACAGCTCATCACCACTATACAACCAGGCGAAGTTGTTTGATCCTCAAATCTGAAAACATTCCCTGTACACATGTACAGGTAGGGGGTGAGCAACCACTAGCTCACCAAACAGTCTCATATTATAACTTTAGAAGATATGCGGGTACAAAGATACTCATTTATATATATGTGAAATCATATCATGTCAAAACCATATGATTTTATTACATAATCTCTTAAATCCAATTTATTTTAATTAACCACAACTAGTTAATTTAAATAAATAAGCATGCCTCAATAGCAACATGACCTCCCTTTCAATTTATTCAATTACCCAATTGTCAATTGAATCAAATAATTAAACAATTCAAAATGACATCTAACAAAGTATCAAATATATTTATACATATCATATTATATTAAACCATACTTAGGTTTCTCTCCTCTTATAAAGAAGCTTTGTATACATTGTTATATAATTATTCAATATAATATTAAATATACACATAATATAATATTCTCTCTCTCTCTCTCTCTCTCTCTCTCTCTCTCTCTCTCTCTTATAGATATTGTAACAGTCTCCATGGTCTATTTGTGAATTTTGGAATTTGATTTCATGTCATCATATTTGCTGTACTCTATTAGTGGTTGTAACATGTCCTGGGGTTACCCACGCGCGTTAACAGTTCGGACCCTTGATCTATTAAATTTAGTCTCACAAGTGCAATGTGAAATGTAGATGAGAGTCCAGATTTGACAACTTTTATAGAAAATTTATTTTATTGCAAAACCTTTGCCAGAAATGGACTGTGTCATAAGATTTTAGAGTCGCCACCTAATATTTTGGAAAAATTAGAAAACCTGTGACTCGTGCCAAGGCCACTATTCGTCGTACTTAGGGATGCTTGGCTCGGAACCTTAGGTATGGAGGGGGAAGGTTATTAATTCAGCACCCCCGCTTACCCGATCAAAAGATCAACATTTACTAACCATGATATGATTTTTATTTTCATTATATGTTCATATTCTAATTATTAATAAATTCTAAAAATTTACTATGTGAAGCAAAACAAATATAGGCTATGCCGTCCAATTTGGAGCAATTTGATTTCATTGTTTTGAAAGTGTTTTCGAATAGTGCAATCATGAAAATTAATTTTATCCCAAATTAAATAACACAACCTTCACCCACTGGCCTGCATAGAGTTATATCGAATAAACACATAGCCATATGGTAGGATGCTAAACATAGTAAGAAAATTATGTGCAAGTGGGATGCTAAAGCATAAAAACTTACATATTTACTAACGTCCCGCGAACAACTGCAAAACAAAGTTTGGAAATATGCATGATCTTATATACAAATCCTAATGCAATTCACACTTGAAATGCAACTACAGATCCGACTTCAAATATATGACATGTGAAACATATTAAGACATGAGGTAGTGCACAAAATCACATAATAAGCAATTAAACCCACAAATGCAAATTAGTCGGATCTTAAGGCATAAAGTATGGATGCAAAGCATGAATATGCTGACAAGCAAAATATACAACATATGTATATATATATAAAGCAAATAAAGAACGAGATAGAAACAAGTGGAGCGGAGAATTATTACTACACTTGAATAATTACATATCCAAATATAAGAAGAGAGGAAGAAAATATTACAACAAAATAAAATCTTACAAATCTCTCAAATTAAAAGAAAAAAAAATTTTAATATTCAAAATTTCTCCATTTTGACCTTGCAGTTGTGGCCAAACGATCTTTTTAGTTAGAAATAAGTCTTCTTGTCTCAAAAAGAGCCCAAAGTTACCTTTTCGGGGAGAATATTCCGTCCAGATGCAGAATATTCTGTCAATACTGACTGTGACCCTGACATGGCAGGTTTGTCGACGTGGCATGACTTGATTGGCCCATGTTGATGATGCGGCGCTAAGATGATTATACCCAACAATGAATTTAGGGATGGAATAGAGTTTTGAACTCTCAACCTAAAACTCAACATCCTTAACCTTAATCATTCTTCCAAAGAAACCTTGTGATGTATTTCCCTCAAAAATATATTTAAAGACTAAAACCAACAGGAGCAGCAAAAGCATAGACGCCACACATGACATTTATATCTCTTTTTATTTTATTTTTCTCTGTTTTATTTTATGATAAATATAAAAAAATTAATAAATAACATATATATGCTTTAGAGATGTGCATGGTGGTTTCATCGACCACTGCACCTAAAATATATATTACAATATAATATCATATAATTAGTAAAGAAATTACATTTTAACTAACTTAAATCACATTTTTATATCACATATTTAAATACATATTCTAAAATAAAATCTAAGGAACTGAGACTCAGCCTTCCACTTCCACAACCTAAATACCACATTTTTAAAATAGTAAAGAAAATACAAAAAAATAAATGGGAAGAAATTTAAGGAATAAAGGCTCATCCTTCTATTTCCATAACCTAAATATCACATATTTAAAATAGTAAATAAAATATAAGAAAATAACTAAAAAGAAATCTAAGGAATAGAGGTTCAACATTCCATTTTCACAACCTAAATATCACATATTTAAGACAGTAAAAAAAAATATAAGAAAATAAATGAAAAAATTGCAAAAATTTATTTTAAATAAATTTTTTTGATTATCAAACTTTCATTATACCTTCGCGATTGTGGTATATGTCTTGAAATCTTAGCAAGATGTTTGAATTTTAGCTTTAATATGATTGTGGGTGATATAAACAAATATAAACAAACAAACATATAAACATACGATAATAATATAAAAAATATTATATAATATATATATATATATATGGCGCCTTTGGTCAATTGACGTGGCTGCCGACTTCAAATTGATTATTCCTTCTTCTTTTTTTTTTTCATTCTAATTTTTAATATAATATAAAATATCTAAAATATAATATGTTACCCAAAAGACAATCTAAGAAGGGGGTGAATTAGGTTTTTAGAATTAAAAATTAATAATACCCTAATAAAAATTATGACTAGCACAATAGATAAATATAGTTAATGAAATAAAAATAATTAAAAACAAGTGTTCTAACAACTATGTCAGTTAATGATTTTAGCATAGTAAAAATGTGATATATAGTTACAACAATTTAAATAAAGTAGATAGATAAGGGAGAGAGAGGCAAACAAATTTATAATAGTTCGGTTTCAACTCGGCCTACGTCCACTCCTCAAGCTTCACTTGAGATTTTCCACTATGCTCTAACTTCACGGGGGTGCTAGCAACCTCTTTACAAATGGAGTAATCCTTTACGGATTTTACACAGACTTTCTAAGTCAAGAACACTGAGTGTACTACACTCTTACAAGGTTGAAAAGAATGTGTTTTTGCTTTCACAGCAAGTTACAAGAATTATCTCTCAAATATAGATATAAAAATGAGACTCTGGTTTTTTTTGTAAACCTTACACATGAAAGATAGGTTTAAAGCTATACGTCTTAGTGTATAATTTCTGAAAGATGATGTAAACAAAAATTAAAGAACACTTTTCAGAGAATTTTTCAGAAAATAGATGTGAGTGATTATAGATCAAAGAATATTTTCTGATTTTTTGTTACTTGTTTACATTAGAGGTTTTTGGTATATATAATGAAACTTATAGCCGTTGTATTCATTCGAATTTATAGCCGTTTATAACCGTTGTATTCATTTGAATTTATAGTCGTTTATAGCCGTTGTATTTCATCATTACTAATTTGAATATCTTCCACTCCTTCATTACTAATTTGAATATCTTCCACTTGAACCTTTTGGTCTGCTGCTATGCTGGGTTGTTTGAACCTTTTGGTCTGCTACTGTGCTGGGCTGTTTGAACCTTTTGGTTTGTTGCTGTGTTGGGCTGTTTGAACCTTTTGGGCTGCTGTTGTGTTGAACTGTTTGAACCTTTTGGCCTGCTATACTGGGTTGTTTGAACCTTTTTATTTGATCAAATATTAAATACATTCTAACAACATTTAGGATAAAGGTTTAGGTAAGAAATAATGGAACAAAATAAATTTTGATTCTCTTTTTCTCTTTCAAATAAATTAAAACATAATTAAATAAATCATCAAAATAAATGTTGATTCTATTTTTCTCTTCCAAATAAATTAAAACATAATTAAATAAATCATCAAAATAAATAAGTCTAATAATCTCTCCCTTTTTGATGATGGCAACCAATGATATTTTGATTTGATTTGGGAGTAAGAAAAGCTCTCCCTCAAGTCATGCTCCCTAAATTCATTTCTAAATACATAGGTTAGCACATGTGTAATAAATAATCTTTAATTAGAGACATGATATAAGACTAAGATATCAAATTATAAATACATAATCATCAGATTAGTTTTCAAATAATACCATAATTTGAAAATAATACCATAATATATAATATCATAACAAAATAATACCATAATACATAACATCATATAATTTCTCCCCCTGTGACATTATCAAAAGGGAATCATAGGTCAGAATCTGGAGGAGGAGGAGGAAGAAAATGATAGTGATGAATGGCATAAAAAAATAAATAATTAAAACATATATACACATACATATATATATATATATGATTCGCCCGCGTCTCCTTTTTTTTTTTTCAAAAATCGCGTCGGACACGCGTCCTCATTTTTGCGTCAACCGACTGACAAAAGTAAGGTGGGTCAATCAGTTAATCAATTGCCTCGGCTCTCTCTCCCGCTTGTCGTCTTCTCCTCCGTCTTCTTCTTAATCACTCTCTTCGCCTTCTTCTTCCTCATTCGTTTCCATCCCTTTCATCTTCTGCATGAGAGAGATAGAACAGAGAGACTGAGCAGAGCAGAAAGGCTGCCAAAAATGACCCTCTGTTTGATTACATCTCTCTCTCTCCTACTACATGGCCTCGTCCCGTCCCCTTACTCTCTTTCCGGACCTGAATGATCCCGTAAGCGCTGTTGGGCTGAGTGCCCTGGTTTCCACTCTTCCCAACTTTCCTATGATGTCAATTGAGCAAATAATGGCAGCTCAATCAGACATTTAAGCCAATCATTTCACACTGACGTCTTGTATGGAGACGGTGACTGCAGTCACAAAATTGGCTCACCGACTGTAGAACAGGACGAGTGAGCTCCATCAGGTCAACGCCCAACTCGCTTTGCTCCAGCGCATGTACAAAGATGCGCGAGCAGAGATAGGCACACTGAAGGCTGAAAATAAAGAGCTTAAACGGAAGACCACCTCTATGGCCCAATTTGGAGTAACGTCGTTCTTGGCTTTTGATAGTCGGCAGGGAGTGCTCGCTCTCGACGAAAGCACTGGGGTAGGGACGTCAAGCATCATTCAAGGTGATAAAAAGAAGAAGAGAGTGGTGGAAGAGACGAGTAAGTAAGATCGGCGTATGGCCGTAAAAAAAAATGAAGGTTTTTTTTTTTTTTTTTTTATGGAAATATTTGTATTTTGATTTGTTGTTGTTGTTTTTATGTTTAAGTATTGAAAAATGAAATTAAAAAGCAGAGAAAAAAAAAAAAGAAAATTAAGCCCAAAAAAAAAAAATAATAATGAGAAAAAAATAAAAATAAAAGAAATTAAGCCTAATAGCAAAATAAAAAAAAATGAAAATAAAATAATATCAGCAGAAGTTAAACTTAATGGGACGTTGGTGTTGTTGGAATGGTAATATAAAAAAAATACCATTAGAGTTTTAAAAAAAATCAATGCTTGCAAAGTTAATTTTACCTCAAGATACAGAATCCAAAAAAAATTACACAGTTGAGAATAACAAATTGTTAAGGAGAATAAATGTATGAAGGACTTGTGAGCATTCAACTGATATAAATGTTTCCATATCAACGTAGTAATACACATATATCATTTTAACAAGATATCAAGTTTCACAGTCATAACAAAACATTTTAAGTAGAAATCGACATTCTAAGCTTGCAACGGATAAAATTGAAGCGATCTTCGCTTAGGGGTTTTGTGAAAATATCCACTAATTGCTTATCGATGTTTACAAATTCAAGTATAATATCCCATTTTTGAACATGATTTCTTAAAAAATGATGTCAAATTTCAATATGTTTTGTTCATGAGTGTTGAACCGGATTTTTGCTTAAATTGATGGCACTAGTATTATCACTATATAGCATCAACTTTAGATAAATGCCATGGGTGCAATAAGGAGAAGTTCCGAAGGTCAAGAATGAGACACACATGCTGTTGTAGCAAGATAATATGGCAACAATGAATCAATGAGCTTATCCATTATGAAGAATTCATGTTATTTCAATTTGTTTTCAAGTAAGAGCCAAGGAGACACCAAACTTTTAAAAGTATATGTCAAGTAGTTGAGTATGATCTAACAATCGATTTGAGCATGATCTAACAATCAATTTCTAGCAAGAGCGTACAGATTTTATACATGATAATTAAAAAAAATATGTAAGGTGCAAGCTCATAAGTGTGATATCAAAAATAGAATAGAATCTGAGGGATTTTTTTTTTTAAAAAAAAATAATCTAGTTTAAATTCTTCCCTTTGTTTCATTTGGCAAAATCAATAGGAGATATGATAAATGAAAGCTCGTAACTAAAATGTTCTCCTTAATAATATCAAATAGGATGCCAAGTATTACCAATAAGGATGCCAAAATGATACCAACATGCAATCTACCAAGGATACCAATATGCAATCTAGAAGATTTAACAATCATAGCTCAAGCATTATGTAGAATACCAAATATTGCTCATAATAGGTTAAACTCAATATAATCTCATGGCGCTAATGTAATTCCAAAAAATGAAGCATGCCCAAGGTATATGCCAAGAAAAATCATGAATTTCAATATATAGCACACATTTAAGCATATGCATGATTCTTAGGCAAGAGCACACTACAGGAAATTTGTTTTTTAGCGGTGTTTTAAAAACGCTGCGAAAAGCCTTATAAACGTCGTAATATCTTATAGTGACATGTAAAATTTTTTCCGCTGATACGGCCGCCACAATAACTACCCAACGTTTAAAAAACGTCGCTAAAAATATTAGATAGCATTTCTTAAAATGCCGCAAAATCTTTGACGACCGTCTCACCCTCCATTCCAAATTAACGTGTGACGTCACAATGATGTCATTTAGTGGCGTTTTTGAAAAAATGCCACTTTTTTTTTTTTTGTGGGGGGGGGGGGGGAGGGGGTGAGGGGGCCTGCTGCTGATGCAAAAATATGAAATAAAATACCATTTTGAATGATATGTTGGTTTTTTTTTTCTTGTTAGCTTAGTAGAGAATATTTTTTTTTTCTTCCATTAATTGAAATTAGGGAATATTTTATTAAAATGAAGCTATTCTTGGTTCCATTTGAATCGTTTCTTATATGACAAAAAAAAAAAAAAAAAGAAGAAAAAGAAAAAGAGCACTGAAATGAGGCACATCCCTTAGAAACTACTACTAACATCAACTGCAACACAACATGTATATACAGCAGCAGTAGTAGTAGAGCATCAATAAGACCGCGGTAGCAGCAAGTCTATAACAGGAACATCAAAAGATCACCAGCAACATAAGAATATCATCAACAGGGCTGTAATCTAGTTCATTTAGGCAAAAACATACATCATCTAGTTTCCCGGTTATCAAAGCAGAACCAAAATAGTAGTAGTAAAATTGTAATAACAACAACAATGAAACCAAAATAGTAACATCCACCATCCTTTTACCCCTATGGACTGGCAAAGAGGAGAGTGAATGTTCAGAACACATCTACTGGGGCATTGTCTTCTGGCTGGCCTAACTGAAGCATCACTATTCATCAAAGCACCATGTAAAAGATCATGGGATTCAGAAATGACATCTGCAAATAATTCACATAAATTGACAGTTAATTGATAGTAAAATCTCTATTCTGTCAACTGTTCCACTTAAGGTTGCTTTGACCTAAACTTAAGGATTAATAATGTAGAAAATAATTATAAGAATCATTAGCCTACAATTTGTTTGAACATCCCCCATTGAGCTTGCTCCTCATGGGCAGAAACCATCTATTCCAACAAACATTAAAAGAGTCAACCTCTAGAGGCTGCAACAGAAGTAATTTTTCACAATAACATTCTCATCAAAATATACTCATCTTGCAAGTGCCTTTTCTCAAATTTGGAAGGGATAAGGGAGCTAGATTTTGGAATAATAGTATCTGCAAGGACAAAATGTATCTTATATCTCACAACAGAAATGTTAAAGAGAACATATGAGTGATAATTGTGAGAATCAACCAGCAAATACTAATATTTTTCACACAAAATGCAGCTAGAAATGACAGTATAAAAGGTTTAATGGATAATCTAAACAAAAAAGGGAGCATTGCAAAAGTGGAATGACAAACATAGCCCAGCAAGCCACAGCCCTGCCACGCTCTAGGTGTGACTGTTAACTTGATAAGAGCACCTTGCCTCAAAATCCATTTAATATCCACGGACTTCCCACATTCTAAATCTCCCCTTTTAATTTCCTGACCCTCACAAATTAGCATTTTCTAATGCATTTCTTGATAACATTAAGTACACAACAAAGACTTAAAATGTTTATGACCATGCACATCATAGAACTCAACTAACTAGATTGAACCTGAAGCCAATCAACAAATAAGTGAGAAGGAGAAAACAATCCAACTAGAATGGTTTAGAATGAACCTGAGTTTGTCATATCTACTTCTTCTTCTTCTTTTCTTTCTTTGATATGTGAACCTGCATTTGATAAGAACAAATAACATGAATAAAATGTCATATGAAAATTTCATAATTAACTATTTACTCACTTCCTCGGACGAACGATGGCAATTAAACGATGAGGTGTATGCATGGGATTGTTGTTGTGAATGCACATGTGTAGCAGCTGGTGCAACAGGCCCACCCATGGCCTGTTGAGACTCCAATTGCTCTATTCGTGCTTGTTGAGCTTGGATTGTGCCTTGCATCTCCATTTGTATTTTCTGTTGATTAAGCATAGCATCTATCATTTCTTTTATTTGCATCTCCATTTGTGCTATATATTGGTTAAGTTGCTCTTGGACTTGCATTTAGATGATACGAGTTTGTTCTTGTGATTGCCTATATCCGCCTCCAAAGACATTTGTCGGAGAAGGACCCAATCCATATGTTCGAACACGACCAGGTTGCTCAGGCCCTAGAACCTGTGTGATAATTTCTTCATCTGTAGCATTGGATTGCGCCCCAAGATCCTTCATTTGTGTCTACAATTGTTAATTAGTAATTAGCCACCAATAAAATTCAGCCTACGAGCAAGACATAATTAGTTAATTCTCACTTCCAATTTGCAGGCACTGTTAAAGGTAACTCTCTATCAAATTTAACTATCTACTTTGTCTCTCTTCAAGTTTAGATTTCTACTTTATTCATCAGGTAGTTTCTACATCAAATCTGTTCATAGTCTCTATGATTCAACTCACACTTGTGTGCCTATGTGGAAAGGTATATATAGTCTTCTACAGAATTGTGATATTTGCCCGATTGGTTTGGAGTAAGTGGATTGTTACTTGTGATTTACTGATTAAAACCAAACAAATATCAGTAAAATTTAAACAATTGCAAAGCACAAATTATCATCCTCATCAATAAATACACCAACCAAAAATAATTACCAACTACCTTATATATATGTTAGTAGTAGATTTATGTCTTTAATTCAATAAGAGTTCAAAATTACTTGGGTTGATATCATAAACATCTTGAAGCCAGTTCTCCACTTAGTCTCTAGAGTGAGCACTTGAAATGATTTCTCAAACTAATCATAGCTATCAATGTTCTGCAAAATGCATTATTATAATTATGGTGCTACATACTATGACCTCAGCAACTTTATCATTACTTGGTTTGTTATCCTTCGAATACCTAGCCATCCACACCTCTAAGCGAGTTGTAGGAACTCCATTCTTCTTATTAGTTTCCTACAATTACACTTAAAATTAAGTAACAAAAGCAAAATATACAATTTCAATTTGAAATATAAAGAAACTATATACCTCTACTCGAACAACTGAGAATGGTTTTCTGCCAGTTATGTGATTTAATGTCTTCTTCTTCCGAATTTCTTTGTTTTTTTGTACTTTTTTTCTGTTACATATGAACTCAAACACAAGATAATTTATTAATTTAACAAACTCATCTTATGAGATTACGATAGAGATCAATAAATAATTTAAATAATACCCGTGCCTTCCGAGTGCCCCAATAATAGACTAAGCTTCGCCATTGATGCTCATGTACTCTTTCGGGTCGATGAGTTAACCTATTAGCATCGTTGTCGAATGGCGTATACCCCATTTGTTTAACTCTAGCCTTCCACTCTCTCCATTTTTTTCCAACAGATGCAAAAACAAATTTCTTCATTGACTCATCGGCATCTGTATTGACTTGCAAATTACACTGTATCATTCCCATAATTCGATATTTGAACAACCCACTGTTCAGATGCCACAAGACAAGTTGCCCAAAAATCAAGCTACTACAACAAGTAATTAGTGGTTTTATCAATCCTAGCTTAATCTATGGTTCCATACCTCTAAATATTTATGTTTTGGAGGTGATCCAAGAGTAGATGGTGACCTTACCATTGCAACAAAGTGAAATTGCAGAATACTGAATACAAACTTAAACTAATCAGCAGATGGAATATTGTTGTTTAAGAATTAATGAAGTAGATAGCAGATACAGAGACAGCAACCAATGAAACAGCAGCACTAACCATTGTGCAGTAGGATTAATTACTATAACCAGTATGCTAGACCTTTACACTCTGTCTAGATAATTGAAACCAAACAATGGAACCATAGAAGGCAACATGTGCTGACATGAATAGAGTTCATGTCTCAAATTTAAATAGAGAAGATCAAACTTCAGCATGAGAAGTCATTGGCATAACCTATGGAATACATAATTTAGCAGGTAAAACCTGCAAAATCTACCAATCATTCATTTGAAGGGGAATTTCTAAGAGTAGTAGATAAAACATCCAAGGCGACTGAGTTAAAACCACATATTGATTAGTTGTTGTCTTGCATGTTGCAGGTATCATGTGAAAATGGATTTGCTAACTCCTCAAGGATAACCCAATATTTAAGTAGTGTGTGGTTTAACTAATGATTAATAATGGATCCTTAGACAGTTCACTGTGCCATAAGATTAGGTGGTTTAGGGTCAAGCAGGCTAGCCTACATACCCATCAGTAAATTCTTGGATTGTGCTATCTGTAGATGACTTCGTATGATGAAAAGCAAAAAGAGTATCAGTATAATGTTTGAGGACTTTTATATTATGGAATATGGATCTTACACCTTGTTTAGATATCATTCTTAAAGAGGAATATCAACAAAATCAACTAGACAGCGAGTAGGCTTCAACTGATAGAAAGAGTTCATTAAGCATTAAAAAGTAGATAAAAAATAAATAAACCTAATTAATCAAATACTTGTATATTACTTGAATATATTGACTGAATAAATACTTCTAAATAAAGAAGTTCACATATATAACTTGGGAGTTTTAACCATGGGACAACAATAAGAAGAGTTTGGAATTTAAGACCCAAAAAAAAAAAAAAAAAAGACAGAAAAACAAAACGTAAATGCTTTTAATATAGGAATCCTCAGGACTCAGGTTATTGGTTAAGTGAATTGTTACCATGGACAGTATGGTTCCAAACTATTCCCATGGGACCACGCAACAAAAATTGCAACAGTATAATAACAATGAAAAAACACAGGCAGCAAGTTAGCAACACCATCTAATACTTCAATTCTAGCACCATTTACTCTGCTTCCAGATATTCTCAATATAAAAGAAAAGAAATAAAACACCATGCAATAATTCTTTTACCTTTACTTCTCTCCAAATTCTCTCTTTGTTTTCCTTCGGTACATGGCTCCAAGTTCTATAAGTGAGGGGCATAAGGTTCCCATCTCGAGCTAAAACACCCAAACGAGAAGTTAAGGGTGTATACCCATCAACCACTTGGTTCAACTCATTAGGCACAATATGTAAAATGCCACCACTTGGGTTCCAATCACTACCATGCATGAGTGTTGGGCCTCTCGAACTATGACCTACTCATCCAAATATCAATATCAAGTTAGAAGATACTAGAAAGAATGATAAAAATTGTCAATGTAATTGAAAATAAATAAAATTATAGTGTATTAATATCTCAAGTTCTGGTTTATGTAAGTTGACCTTTAATAAGATGTGTAAAATTTTTAACATTGATAATAACTTATTGAATGACCCAACTAAATGAATTTTTACAGTTTACTGCTATCTGTGCATAATGCACATGACAATGGAAGCATTGTTGATATGCCATGATGAGGATTGTCATAGTGTGACAAATTAAAATAAAATCATAATTAGACACAAAAAACATATATGAGTAGATTAAAGTTACTGGATTTGTTAGTGGAGTCTGCTTTTGAAAAATACATTTTGCGTCCCATTTTGTATTCATAGACTTATTGATCGACAATTATTTTCCTTGAGCCAAAAACTTACAAGAACCGTGCCTCAAATTTCAAAATATATACCATTGGCTCCAAAGATTGTTGGGTTTTCATCATTATTCACATTTTCGTATGTCAATAGAAACAATTCCATCCCATTTCATTAATAGCTAATTTTATTGTACTTTTATAGGATAAATATGGTTCTAAATGTCAGCTGCTACATATAGTATTTGACTGCTTATGTACCAGAATTTGTGAGCCCAAGCACTTGAAATATAAATGTCTGACCAGTACTCTATATACATAACTTACATGACATTTTATGGTTCTTAATTACATGAATTGCAAAGGGGAAAAAAAGGAAGTATAAAGAATAATAACTTCAAAGAAGAAATAAGCAGTTGAGTGAATCAAAATTAGGCAGAAATTGGTGAAGAGTGCATGGACACTGTTGATGGCTGATTATGCCTCCAATGACAACTGATAATTTGCTGACCCAATAAAGAGAAAGCATGACAATGAGATAAAGAAATTTTTTATATGCAAACATATGACACTATTCTTATAGTTTTTTTATTTTTATAAGAAAAAAAAAAAAGAAGTCAACAATGTACAGTAAAAAAAAAATTCTCAAGTTCTTGGATTGTATCTTGCTGTTAGTTCATAACATAGAAGCCTTTATGGTTTCCCTAGAGGACCCCTAACATACTTGGTAATTAAATATTTGGGGTAGAGTTCCCCTTTTGCAAATGGAGTAGTGTCACTTAGTTTAAAAAAAAGAAATGTAAAACATCAAAAGAAAAAAGAACATTAACAAAGAAATCTAATGGAGTAATTCAATTGAATAAAATAATTCATACCAGCAGTAGTGTCATGTGTTGAACCAGTACTCGATGATGCACTAGGCAAGCTACCTGGAGGATACCATGACATGGGTGGATCAGGTATGATGCGTGTACATTCCTCTGAACTCTCATCTGAACTCCCACTATAAGAACTCTCATCTGCACTCCCACTATAAGAACTCTCAGAAATTGCAGAGGCTGAATACTGCCTCTGCCTAGAGCATCGTCGATCTGTCATGCTAGTTTACAGAAGACCACAAGCATACGTGTAGAATTTTATGGGTTAGCAATGAATACAAAGTACAATAGATACAATAGTGAATACAAAAACAATAGAATTTTAATATCTAACAGAACATGATATTGTAATTTTAACCAGTTCAACACCATTTTTGGCACAAAAGAATCTACTACATTAAGATTTTCCAAAATAGTAAAAAAACAAATGACGCATTTTAAAAGCAAAGGTTTCAGTAACATGAATATCCATGCTAAAAGCACAAATGTAACAATGAATATGAAACAAAATTACAATATCATATCATTTCTTCATCATCTTCAGATTGTGTCTGTGTCGATATCTCAAGAGGTCCAATAGTTTCATCAATAGTTGTTCCAACTTCACCTTGTCTAACCCAATTTATGTCCTCTTCACAAGCAAACGAAGTTGCATCTAACTCTTGGTCGCCAAATCCTTTCACTTTATTGTGATGTTCTCCATCATTAATTGGTTGTTCTCCACACACCTTACACAAGTCTCTAGGTTTCATCTTGACTACAACATCCCAATCAGCTTCAACGGGATCATTAACATAGAAAACTTGTTGTGCCTGAGATGCTAGGATGAATGGCTCATCACTATTTTGTTTCTTTGTATATAACAAATGATTGAAATTAACAAGTGTGAAACCAAACCCATCCTACTTCAGTCCTTTGTTGTTGTCAATCCAGTCGCACATGAATAGCACATATCTACGGTTGTATGAGTAATACAATTCAATAATATCTGTCACATATCCATAGTATGCTACATCACCTTCCATAGGATTCATGTCTCTGGTACTTGCATAGCTACAAGTTTTTGCTTTCACCATAACCCCACTATTTTGAGTTTTTCTTCTCCACTCACGACTCCTCGTATGATACCTAGTACCATTAATTATATACCCATTGAATCTCGTGGCCTTTTTACTAGGTCCCAATGCCAAAGTTTTAATCTCATCTGACAACATAGCATTTTCAATAGCTAGAAGCTTTTCAACCTATTTTTACAAAGTCAACAAAATTAAACATCAACTAACAGAGAATTAAAAATTGAAAACATGAAAATTGAAAATTAAAAACATGTAAGTTATTAGTACTTACATGAGAATTAAACCATCTGGGAAACTCATCATTGTGACGGCGATCCACATCAAAATCTTTGAGACGACGATGTGACTGCTTAATAAAATCACGATGCTCCCTATACATTTAAAGTACTTATAAAATGCAAGATACTTATTAATGGTATCAATAAAATTTTGGAATAAAGATTGTATCTTACTCTCGATATGGGACAACCGTAGCAGTGTTAAATAACACATACCGATGAGCTTGTACCCATGATGTGTTATCAAGCGCAAACCCTTTTCCTTTTCCTAAAGCATGACCCAGTAATATCCCAGGATTGTCGCTAACATCATAATTCCTTATTGGTTGATTTAATTTTGACTCGACATCATCCAAGTACCTTGAGCAAAAGGTCATACACTCTTCAACTAAGTATCCCTCTGCAATTGAACCTTCTGGATGACTTCGATTACGCATATATGACTTAAGTGTCATAAGGTACCTATAAACAAACAAATGCACACATGACTTTCAATTATAAACAAACAAATGACTACAACCTTAAATTGGAGTAGAATTGCACACCTTTCTATGAAGTACATCCAGCGATATTGCACTGGACCAGCAATCTTGGCCTCCTTTGCTAGGTGAATAGGCAAGTGCTCCATTATATCGAAAAAGGATGGAGGAAAAATTCTCTCAAGATGACTAAGTGTAAGAGCAATTTGGGATTGAAGACAATCTAACCCATTTGGCTCTAGAGTTTTGGAGCACAACTGCCTAAAGAAATTGCTTAATTCAATCAATGGTTCAACAACTTTTTTCGGTGACAAATTTCTCACTGCTATTGGAAGTATTTGTTGCATCAATATATGGTTGTCATGACTTTTCAGTCCAGATATGCTATGTTGTTTGAGGTTAACACGACGAGAAATATTGGATGCATACCCATCTTGAACTTTGATATTCTTCAGGAGTGTACAAAACAAACCTCTCTCTCTATTGTTCATAGCAAAACATGCAGGCGACAAATAATACCTGTTCCCAACCCCTTTTTTAGGATGTAATGCCTTTCGAATTCCCATATCTTGCAAGTCTCGACGAGCATTTAAATTATCCTTTCCTTTCCCATCAACATTTAATATTGTCCACAATATATTATCACACACGTTCTTCTCAATGTGCATTACATCAAGATTGTGGCGAATCAAATTATGCTCCCACTATGGAAGCTCAAAGAAAATACTCCTCTTCCTCCAATCATGATCCTCCTCGTTGTCCTCTTTTTCCTTTCCTTTCCTAGTTCTTTTTTGTTTGTTAGTTGGTTGATGCTTAGGCCCTAGCTGTCGTAACATATTAGCCCCTGATAACCGAGTTGGACATGGTTCAAATTCAGAAGTTCCATCAAAAGACGCACCATCTTTTCAAAATTTGTGACTCGCATTCAACCAGTGGCGATGCCCCATGTAACAAATTTCCCTTCCATTCTTCAAATACCGATGTCGAGTACGTATGTTACAATAAGGACAAGCTAAAGCACCTTTCGTGCTCCATCCAGACAAATTTGCATATGTAGGAAAATCATTTATTGTCCACAATAAGACCACGTGCAATTGGAACATTTGATTAGTTTCTGTATCGTACGTCTGAACACCATTTTCCCACAATTCATTCGGTTCATCCACTAACAAGCGCAAGTAGACATCAATGTTATTGCCATCAATGAGCAATATCATCATCATATGAGGTTGTTTCATGCACAACCACGGTGGCAAATTATAAGGCATCACAATAACTGGCCAACTGCTGTGAGCAACATTCATTGCCTTGAATGGATTAAATCCATCCGCTGCTAAACCTAGTTTGACGTCGCGAGGCTCACTTGCAAACTTGGGATACAAAGTATCAAAATTTTTCCAGACAGGAAAGTCAACAGGATGTCTCATTTTGCCGTCATCAATTCGACCCTCTGCATGCCATCTCATTAATGAAGCAGTTTTGGAAGACATGAACAATCTTTGAAGCCTTGGAATCAAAGGAAAGTATCTCACAATCTTTTGTGGAATTCTTTGTTGCTTCTTTTTATAATCATTCTTCTCACCCTCAAACTGTTTGTATCTAGGCATCTGACACACTATGCAGTCATCCCTACTGGCTGTCTCCTTCCAATACAGTGAGCAATCTCTTGGGCATGCATGTACCTTGTGATAATCGAGGCCCAATTCCCTAAGGTGTGCCCTCGTTGCATAGAACGACTTTGGCAAAGTTTCACCTTTTGGGAATGCATCCTTCAAAAGTTTAAGCTACATCATGAAAGACTTGTCGCTCCATCCACTAAGGCACTTGATATGCAATAATCGAACAACAAATGAGAGCGTTGAAAACTTGTGACACTTTGGATACAACTCTCTTTCGGCCTTCTTCAATAAACTGAAAAATCTCTCAGTTTTCTTATCCGGGCCTAGTTCGATATTAGAACTTCCGTCTCATTACTAGCACGATGAACCAAGCTTGGTGGAGGAAGTCCGAACCCCTCATATATCATTTCATTGACTTCATCGCCATCATTCGAATCACTGACATTCTCATTCAATGGCACAGACGCCGGTAAATCTTCCCCATGAAAAATCCATCTGGTGTAGCTAGGAAGAAACCCATTGACCATTAAATGTTCCCCCAAAAGGTCTTTCTTTACTAGTTTGACATTCCGACACCGTTTACATAGACATGTGACTTCAATTGATAGAGAATTATTTTGGCATGCAAGTTTAACAAATTCCTTAACCCCTTTTATATATTCTGGATGCAACCTATGCTGATTTATCCAACTTTTGTCCATCTGACTTCGTCTTACACTACAAATGTCACTGTCAAATCAACAAAGTTTAAAATTATCATTTCATTTTAATTATTCTTAACCTCAATTAAGTACCTTATAATGCATGCGACATGACACCATTCACCTCTAACTCTTCTCTAATAGGTTGGTTCATCCTACTTTCCCATTCAGGAATGCACAGTCTATATTGTAAAAAGTAGCTCATACCGCTCTATCCATCTCTAACGAAATTTTGGCAGCATCTCCCCATGGTTCTCCAAGTACACTACACAGACTGGGTGTATTGCTACACCTTGTCTAATATGCACCCGGAGAACATGAGGAGCTGCTACACGAAATCTCTACGAGATGGACTATATTTAAGCAGTAGAACTACTAATTACAACATAGACTTGTGCTCCTGAACTGTCCAAACTGGACAATCCAAGAAGAGCCTCATCAAAGATGACTAGGTATCTCTGATGAAGATTCTTGGACGGGTCTACGGCCATTTATGCATGCATGGATAATTACTTGCTAAATTAACAACTGTCATGATTTTTGCATCCCGATGGTGCAACTTGAATCAACACTATCAAGCATACTAGAAGCATTTCTAGCATGAAGCATATTAATGAAGAAACTAAAAGTTTCTACAATGCTCTTGATAGATTATGATATAGAACTTCATCAAGATGACTAGGTATCTCTAATGAAGATTCTACAAGAACAACCAGATTATCCTGATTGATCACAAAGTAAAAAATTCCATGATTGTAATTGATAGCACATAACAATGGCAAGTACTCGATATTAGGTATGCTTCATTTAGTTTGTTCTTGTACTCACAAGTAAGCAACAATTTCTCACTACTACATGAACCCCCATACATACCAATATATCTTAGTAGTGTTCTATTTCATTTGTATAGCACCATTTTTGTGTCCCTATCAAAGCCCAAAAAGAAAACTATGCAGACGATGGTAGATTTTAAATTACTTAACAAAAAATTATGATAAACATTAGAAATTCAAAATCATAATGTTACACAAAAAATATAAGCACAAAAAATATAGACCAAACACACTTGCCAAATAGGTAATTAATTGCAAAAATCCAAATAATCTCATACATTGTCACTCTGAGATCATGAGACCAGCTATAGTATAAACTACCTAATCCCAAACTGTCTTGCAAATCAATTACCACCCCCTCTCAAAAGTAATGAAAACAAACAAATCTACAAAATCTTAAATTAGAGAGTTAATTAATTTGAAAAACAAAGAATATCACTGGATAAGATGTAATTATCGTACCTCAAATAGAATATTTTGTAATACAAAAAATTAAGTTAATTATGATCTAAAAAGCAGAATATCACTGGATAAGATGTAATAAAACACCAAAAAAATCAAACATGAAACTCTTTTAAGATATCATTCTCCATAATCTAGACTACATGATCTATATGTTTTGACATTAATTGCTAATCAAAAAAATTACAAAAAAAACTAATTAGTGTATATAGGAGCTCTTGTTAAACTCGGTAAAATGCCCTTGGTTTTGTTTTCTATACTATGGACAAACTTAAACTTCTTTGGTTTTTATAGCTTTAAAATTTGGAGTTTTAGTTCACAGTTAAACATGTTTAGAAGTGGAATAATGATAAACATACAATTTGATGGCACATTTGCAACCTGTTGGTATGATTGGTTTGGTTCGAGTTTCACTAATATTCAACGGTTCTAAATGTCTCACCAAATCAAATGATAAGAAAATGTGGCATGTCAATTTTTTTTTTACTAGTAGTGGAACTTTTGGAAAGAGATTCTCACTCATTGATTCAAATTAGACAATGTTTGAATGACTTTGACGCAATACTTTTATTACTAATAGAATTTCTGGTGGTGAAATTCGTAGTCCTCATTGATTCTTATTTTTTAAGACTAATTAGTGTATATAACTTTATTCTAATTTTGTAACTAAAAGAAAAGAAAAGAAAAGAAGATATACAATTAAATGCAACACATCCCGAAGAGAGCACAAACCACCTGAGAGACTAGGCGATAAAAGAAGGATTTAAACAACTTTTCCTATTACACTTTTCAGGTTATAAAGTTTATGTTTGAGTTTTCTTCCATTTTTCTCCTTATAAGCTCCCCCATTATTGGGGTTAGCATTTGATTTGCACTCCCTCTATTATTTTACTTTTTTGTTCATTTCTTACTTATCTGATAATTCACACAACAACAACAACAACAACAAGAACAACAACAAAAAGAAAAGAAACAGCCTATCATATTCTCAATTTCTTATCTCATGAACCCACATTAACAACAATACATTAATTATGTAATTAATATTATTAACATAAGAATTCTAAGAATGAGTGGACAATGCAAGATCAGTTTAAGAGATAATTGGTAAAAATCAAAAGGACCTCAATTCTAATGCATGCTTTATTATGTGTCAACAATGCAAGATTCAGGACAAGAATGAAGCAGCTCTTAGAGATGAATACTTACAAACCAGATTTGATCGATCTGGTTCAACGATCTGATCTGATCTAATCTGAAAATGAAAAAAATTAGAGAGTAAATCAACAAATTTGACAATGAGAAAGTAGACCAACAGAGATCGCACTGGTTCAAACTCGAACACCGATTAAGAGAATGAAAATTGTACCTGAGAGCAACAGAGATCGATCTAAAGAATTATATAATATACACTCCAGAGATCATTTTGTCTATGAAAATTGTATAATTCTTTAGATCGATACAACGAATACGTAATTTGTACAATTATATAATTCTTTAGATCTAAAGAAAATGCATACTTAATATTATATAATTCTATATGACTTTGTCCGATTAAGAGAATCAAATGATAAGAAAATGTGGCATATTAATGAAGAAATTTTTTTTTTCCTATAAATTTATTTTATTCACGGCGTACTCCAGAGATCTAAAGAATGCATACTTGCTAGAATACCTTCTCTATCAATTGATCTAAAGAAGAATAATGGTCTAAAGAAAATGCATACTTTTTTTTTTTTTTAAATAGAGAAGATCAAACTTCAGCATGAGAAGTCATCGGCAGAACCTATGGAATACATATAAAAAAAACAGAAATCGATCTTTGTTGCTCCGATCTCAGGTACAATTTAGATCGATACAACGAATATACAACGTACAATTGTCTAAAGAATTATATAAACAGAAATCGATCTAAAGAATTATATAAACAGAAATCGATCTAAAGAATTATATAATATACAGAAATCGATTGCAGATTTTGATGGCCCTATGAAAATTGTACCTGAGATAGGAGCAAAATTATCCTGTTTGACAGATCGATGAAGAGCAACAGAGATCCAGAGTTCGACAAATATACAATGCAAAATCTGCAATCTAGCGAGAGAGAGAGAGAGAGAGTGTGTGTGTGTGCCTTTGATCTGGTTCGATGAATATCAGTCGAGGGATTTGGAAGACAGAGAGAAAGAGAGAGGGAGAGAGACCATCAGTCGAGGGCTTTGATCTGGCTCGATGAATATCAGTCGAGGGCTACGGAAGAGACGGAGAGAAAGTGAGAGACAGAAAATGAGAGACAGAGTATGGACGATGTCAATATATACACCCAATACGACGTCGTTCAATTGCGGTCTAAGACAACGTTTTGAAAACGTTGTCTTTCAGCCATCTATAATGGCGTTTCCCAAAACGCCATAAAAGAAACGTTGCTGTAGGCCATTTTTCCTGTAGTGGCATCATCAAAGAGTATACATTGCAAATCATATGAAGCATAATCAATACTTTTCATATCAAAGTAATAACAATATTAGCTCAAAGGATATAAGATAGAATTTTTACCTTAAAAGCTTAAGAGAGTGTAGGAGGCATACCTTTGGTTCATGAGTTAGAAGCTTTTCAATCTCCAATTTTCTTTCATGAGGAGTTCATCTCAAAAGGGTTTAACAAGTATGTCAGCAAAATAATTTCTCCCCCTAAGTTGGTGTTACCCTTTTCTAATATGATTTTGTGTAAATATAGCATTCATAGAACAATCGCTATTAATCAATAAAAATACAGCACAAATCACTTCTTATCACAAACTCAAAAGGTGAAAAATAATTCAATGATCAAACAAGAGTTTGGAATGCTATTTTTTAGAATTTTCAAGTTGTAGCATATAGCATAATATACATAAGAAAATAGTGTTATGCTCTTTGTTTTATTAAGAAATGATGCAACAATCTCATTTAATCACATAACATTATTAAGAGGCATTTTCATCAATTCAATCCACATACTCAAGTGTGATGAAACATTTTACTTAATGTGGAACACAACATGAATATTATAAACAATTAATTCAATAATTTATCAATCAGAAGCATTTCATGAGATGTATGCCAATCTAATCCATATTCAAAAGATATTCAATAGGATAGATGCAATGTCTCTACAAACGTATGATACTTCTTTTCATTTAGACATTGTTGATGGATTATAATCAAGGAATTTCACAAATCATTCAAATATTCCAATGTAAAGCATATAAGCATGAAATTTTCATATTGAGCATATTATTGAGATCACAAATGTAGAATTGAAAATATAGATAATATACATCTCAAAAACATGCTATGACATTAAAATTGATTCTACAAAGATATGACTCAAAAAGGAATTAACATATTAGTATGAAGTCATATATAAGATGTGAAAAGTATGCTCACAAAAAAATTTATCACTTCTTATCTATTTTTCATAGCAATGGATGACATGATATAAAATGTTAATGAATATATGAATCATTCATATTCTAATAGGCATTTATCAAAATAATATAATTCTCATTTTTGAGTTCAATGAATGTTTGAAAGAAACTAGCAGAATATGATTTAGCAAACTTAGTACAATTAGGTTACATAGAAGTAATGATTAGACACAACCTATTGTACACAAATCACACCTTAAAGAATATAGATCTTTAAGCTTAAATGTGTGTCAGGAGTTATACCTTCATTTACCTCTTTGGAATCTTCACTCATACATTACCTCTATTGTTCATCTTGGTGATTTTCATTTCATCATTCTTCTTCTTGTAGGAGCTGATTTTGCTCTTTAGATTGAACACTCTTGTTGTGCTTTTCCTCTCGAAATCCTTGGTGTTCTTTGAGATTCCACCTACAAAATATCTTGATGTCTTTCTTGGTACCCATACTTTTTTAGGTCCATGGGGATTAGTCTCAAGAATATTTAATCTCATAAAAGGTTTAGAAGGATCAAAACCAATGCCTACTTTGTTAAAAACACATCTTTTATTTCCAAGAAGCTTGTTGAGGTTTTCTTTTCCTTTTACAAAATTTTCAAGAGTTTTGTTTAAATCCTCAACATTGTTTTTCAAAATGTTTTTCTCATTGGCAATAGACGTAAAGTCATTTTTCAAAGTACCATTTTCCATTTTTAAAACACCCACATCATTTGAAAGAGAAGTAACTAATTTCTTTAATTTAGAATTCTTAACACAAACATTTCTAAATATATCATGTAATTCATTGAAAGCACTTTTAAGTTCTACATAATTAGAGATTACCTCATCTTAAGTGGATTCTTCTTCTCCAAGAGCCATGAGACACAGGTTGGCTACTCCATCATTTTCTTCCCAAATGGCTTCCTTTTTACTGCCATTCATCATTGAAAATTCATGAGCTATGAGTGAGCCTAGGAGTTTTTCAATGCCTAGTTTTGTTAGGTCTTTTGCTTCTTGGATAGCTGTAACCTTAGCTTCCCATTCATTTGGCAAAGACCTAAGTATTTTTCTTACAAGCTCACCATTAGTATAAGATTTACCAAGATATTTTAGAGCATTAATAATATTGGTAAATTTATAAAATATCTCAGAAATAGATTTAAATGATTCCATAGTAAAGAGTTCATAATCATGAATAAGCATGCCAATCTGAGACTCTTTTATTTGGCTAGTTCCTTCATAGGTGATTTCAAGTTTATCCCGAATCTCTTTAGCAGTAATACACCCAGAAATTCTATTGTATTCATTTGCATCTAGTCCACACACAAGAATAAGCCTGGCTTTAGCATTAGCTTGAAGAAGTTTGTAATCACGCTCATCAAATTCATCCTCAAGTTTAGGCACACTGATATGGTCTACTACATTAGTAGGGATTTTAGGACCTTTAGTGATAATGAGCCATAAAGCATAATTGGTAGCTTGAAGATACAAAGTCATTTTTTCTTTCAAATGAATGTAATTACTACCATCAAAGAGAGGTGGCCTTATAGTGATCCCGATTTTACCCCAGCCTTTATTGTGTTCTGGACTCGGGTTCCGTGATTGTATATTGTTGTCTATGTCTTGTTTCTTCCCTTTAATTCTTTGAATTTGAGTTTTTGGACTTGTTGAGCGAGTTTGGAACAGATTGGTTGTCTTTTGGTACAAATGGTTGTTGCCCAGATTTTGGCTTCTTCGCTCAAGCGGGGCTTCTTGCGCTCGAACAAGCCTTGTTTAATCTGTTCTTCGCTCGAGCGAGACTTCTTGCGCTCGAGTATGCGTCTGCATTGGGTGGCAGACCTGAAGCTTTGCATTCTTCGCTCGAGCGAGGCGACCCTTTTGTGTCTGTTCACTCAAGCGAGAACTCCTTCGCTCGAGCGAGCCTGGTACACATCAGTACACAGCAGTGCCGTTTTGCTGCATTTTTTATCTTCTTTTTTACTCTCAAACCCTAAATCTGCAGCTTTTCTCTCTAGAAGCCACCTTCTCTCTAAGGTTTTATCTAAATCCATTGTGTTCTTGACCCTAGTGTCTTTGAGAATAAGGTAGAGGGCTTCAAGAGTTTCGTGTTGATCCAAGTAAAAGTTGATTCCATCATCTTTGGAGTTTCGATCTTGCTTGTTCGTCTTCTACATTTGAGGTTAGGATTTTCTACACTCTAATATGGTTTTTAGCATAGTTATTTGCTATTGTGTATAGATGATGAGATTTGGTTGTGGTTTGGACAAATCTAAGATTTGGGTGTGAAATGAAAAGATGGGTTTTGATGTATAAAAGATAAATGAGTATGGGGTTTAAATATAAGATCTTGGTGTACTAAAATAGTTGATTTTGGGTGTTTGAGTCAATATAAAAAAAAAGGGGGGGATTTTGCCCTAATTTGATAAAATGATTATTTTGTATAAATAATTGGAATCAACATTGAATATGTTAAATTGGATGGTTATTGATATAGATGGTGATATTGGTTATGTATTATCTCACCTATGGAAGTTTTGAATAAACTATTTAATTCGATGTTGAACATCTCTTGGAAATAAATGTATTGGGCTATCAGTGGAGGATAGTCATGATCGTTGTAGAAGTTATATAAAGATTAGGTGATTTAATGCTAATCTATTGTTGGTGTCATTGAACATGACCATGTTTATAAATACATTGTATATCTATATTTATTGGGAGAAGAAAGGGGATGTACTCCATATATGATTGTAGTTATAAATACATTGCATATGTATATTTGTTTGGGGAGGAGAAAAGGGATGGACCCCATTTGAAGCAAGTTGGCCTGAGTGTTTTGGGTGAAAGACCTGAAATCTTTTATATAAATGGGTGCCGGTTCCTTCGGACGAAATATCCGTAAAATGGCAAAGTTTGAAGTGTTTATGTGTGTTTTGCATAATGAAAAACCACTGAGTTGTAGTCTCATCTTGGTTGTTGAAAGATAATGAATTTAACTCATGAATTGAGTAGTATATATATGAACTAGAAATGAACCGAGGGAAAATGGATTAAGATTGGTCTTAGTGGCATATGGGTATGCAGGCCTTGTGGATGCTTCCATATCGGTATTGTTTATGTATGTGGTATTTAGACCTTTGCTAAACCTCATAAATTGTGTTAGATTATTTTTACTGGGCTGTTGGCTCTCCCTATATGGGAATATCATTTTTAGGTGCAGGTGAGATGCTTCCTCCAAGGCAATAGCATAGATAGACTATCGGGAAGCAAGGGCTTCTTATTTATGCCTTGTGTGTGTATGTTTGTTATTTGTAAAGCTGAGGACTTAAGATGTAATGAGCGAGACTCAATTTGTATAACCAAGCAATGACTTAGAAAGATGTAATCCTACATGGCATTTAACTAGTTATTAAACAGTGAACTCTGATATGTGAAAGTATGTTGTTTCTCATATTTATTCCACATATGAGTTATCATTATTATACTATTTTGGGGGCGTGACAGGCCTATTGCTAGCTTGTCCTACAGCAGAGTAAGTAGAATACATGGTTGTTATGGATTAAAAACTCAAGATTGTTAAATCTAAACAAGAGTCACAGACTCTGATACCAATTGTTACCCAAAAGACAACTTAAGAGGGAGGTGAATTAGGTTTTTACAATTAAAAATTAATAATACCCTAATAAAAATTATGACTAGCACAATAGATAAATATAGTTAATGAAGTAAAAATAATTAAAAACAAGTGTTCTAACAACTATGTCAGTTAATGATTTTAGAACAGTGAAAATGTGAAATATAGCTATAGCAATTTAAATAAAGTAAAGAGATAAAGGAGAGAGAGGCAAACAAATTTATAGTAGTTTGGCTTCAACTCAGCCTACGTCCACTCCTCAAGCTTCACTTGAGATTTTCCACTATGCTCTAGCTTCACGAGGGTGCTAGCAACCTTTTTACAAATGGAGCAATCCTTCACGGATTTTACACAGACTTTCTAAGTCAAGAACACTGAGTGTACTACACTCTTACAAGGTTGAAAAGATTGTGTTTTTGCTTTCACAGAAAGCTACAAGAATTATCTCTCAAATATAGATATAAAAATGAAACTCTGATTTTTCTGTAAACCTCACACAGGAAAGATAGGTTTAAAGCTATACGTCTTAGTGTATAATTTCTAAAAGAGCATGTAAACAAAAATTGAAGAACACTTTTCAGAGAATTTTTCAAAAAATAGATGTGAGTGATTATAGATCAAAGAATATTTTCTGATTTTTTGTTACTTGTTTACATTAGAGGTTTTGGTATATATAATGAAACTTATAGCCGTTTATAGCCGTTGTATTCATTTGAATTTATACCTGTTTACAGCCATTGTATTCATTTGAATTTATAGCCGTTTATAGCCATTGTATTCCATCATTACTAATTTGAATATCTTCCACTTAAATCTTTTGGCTCATTTTGTCTTTGCTTGAACCTTTTGGATTGTTCTGTCTTTGAAATTTGTTTGAACCTTTTGATTCTTTGTCTTTGTGTTAGGTTTGTTTTTGAACCTTTTAATTTGATTAAATATTAAATACATTCTAACAACATTTAGGATAAAGGTTTAGGTGAGAAATAATAAGACAAAATAAATTTTGATTTTATTTTTCTCTTTCAAATAAATCATCAAAATAAATAAGTCTAACATAATATTTATACCAATTTATCCCTTGTTTCACTTGTTGAGCCGGCCTTTTATAGGCAACAAACAAACATAAACAAACAAACATATAAACATATGATAATAATAATATTATAAAAGATATTATATATAATATGCATATATATATATATGAAATGTTTGGAAATACTAAAAATGGAGCACTAGGGGGAGCTCTAATGAGCTGGCCTCCCATTGATGATAATGAATGTGAGGGTAAACTGCCAATAGGTCCTAATAATTAAACTTAATTCCCATTAAGTCCTATTGAAAATAAGTTTTAGTAAAATCGTCGCTCAAAATATTTTTTTGTGACGATTTTTTTACATATGTCGTTAAAAATTGACAATTAGTGACTTTTTGTTGTCATGATTTTTATAAATTGTCTCTAAAATTTACAATTAGTGACGTTTTTCTGTGACGAATTTTTCAAATTGTTGCTAAAAGTTGTGAATTAATGACACTTTTTTATGAAATTTTTTTTTAAACTGTCGCTAAAACTTATAATTAGTGACATTTTTTGTGACTTTCATATTGTCGCTAAAAATTAACAGTTAGTGACATTTTTTAATAGTGTTTAATAAAAAAATGTCATTAATTATTATAGGACCTATTGGACAATAAGTCCACTTATTAGGACCTACACGTAAGTCCCCCATAATGTGATGGCTGAGTTTGCTGTTTTTGTTTTTTTTTTTTGGGTTAAATTTTCAGCTGATTAGCACTGATTAATGCTCTATTTTTTAGAGCTCTCAATCATCTCTCTCTCTCTCTCTCTCTCTCTCTCTCTCTATGGTGCCTTTGGTCAATTGAGGTGGCAGCCGACTTCAAATTGTTATTTGTTCTTCTTCTTCTTTATTCAATTTATTTTTTAATATAATATAGAATATCTAAAATATATTATTTATACTAATTTATATAAAAACATCAAAAATATATACAAACACATAAAATTATAAAAATATTACAAAATAATAAACTAATAAAATATAGTTTATCGATCTAAAATATTTTGCCAAAATAGGTAAAGGTTGGAATTTAAAGTTTAAATCTAACTTTTCTACTAACAAATTCAGAAAATAGCTGTGGAGGGGTGATTTGGAAATACTCTTGGATCCTGAAGGACGTTCTTGATCCTCTGATTGCCACCTGAAAAAGGGATTAACACCCCGGTCGGGGATGCCGGGATTAGCACTCTGACGGATAAATCAGTATATATCTCACATTTGCTTATGTCTCAAGCTTTTTTTTGGGGTTCTTTCTCACATACCTTTCTTTTGCTGATGTTCTTCTATTTATATCTGCTCTTGGGCCTCAGGGTTGGGCCCACTTTTAATCCACCGTGTGATTGTTCACTCGGCTTCTTCCGTCGTTAACCAATTCCTACTCGGCTCATCGCTCAACTAATCCTATGGCCGATTATGATGCTCAGCTTTTGGATGATACAAGACGGGGCCGAATATAATATATATCTTGATCCTCCACACGTGTATTTAGCATCTTTGCATCCCGTTTTATTCGGCTCCCACAATTGCCCCCTAAACACCCCACTAACAACAGTTAGTTGGCGTGTTTGGTTTCAAACTTGAAAAGACGAGAAAACAAACGGCGGTTGACCCCATTCCAACGCATGTCAGAACACACGCGTTTTAGGCATCATTACATCTTCCCGCCTCTTTGTATGCTTTCCTCATTTAATGTGATTTGAAACTATGTTGTCCCTTCAGATGTAAGTTTTTGGAATACTCAAAGCCTACAGTTTGCCTTTCGATATACCTCTATTTCGTGACCTCTGCAACTTCCTCCTATCTCTCATTGTCTCTTTGCTTCCTCTAAGTTCTCTTCTCCCTCTCTTCTCCCTCATTTTGAATCCCATTTCCTTGTTTATTTTTATTTTTGCATAATCCTTAGACTGGGTAGGATGGCGAAACACTTGAAAGAACTCCTTTCTGCGAATCGAATTGTTGGTTTCCGACGCCACTATTCCATCCCCGACGACGTCCATCTGTTACTCGTGACAGACGATACCATTGATATGGAGAGGACTGATGAAAGTACAATCATCTTTCGTCTCCTATCAATTACTGAGGGAGGAGTCCGTTTTCCTTTTCACCCATTTCTAAGAGCCGTCCTTTGCCACTGGGGTCTAATCCCTTCCCAGCCTAATGTAAATTTTTTCTGAATCATAATGGGGATTATAGAGTTGAATCGACGCCTTAGGATTAACCTTGGTATACCCGCAATTCAGCATTGTTATACCTTAGCCAAATCTTCTGGCCGGTAGGGACGCTATTTTCTCAGGGCCAAGGATACCGATCATCACTTAGTGACTATGCTTGCCAGTTCTGGCAAGCGTGTTGACGATGTAATGGTCATTATCTGAGGCAACTGGGAATTCGGCGAAGGTGAAGATTGCCTGGATCCTGTGCCAAGACGAAGAGGCGAACCAGGTGGCCATATAGCTCCTTATTATTTTTTTATTGTTATACATTTATTTGGCTCTCTTTCTACGTACTTACCGTTTGATTTGTGTAGGCAACGCTTTGAAAAAAGTTTTGGTTTCAATCGACGATGCCGTACTTGCGGACATTAAAATTGCACTCCAATTCTTTGGCCGTCCAAGCCTTCAAAAACAAGGGAGGGCAGCCCACATTCTTTTGAGATACGAGCCGACTGATACAATGTTTTCGGCAGCAAACAACATTCTAATTCCAAAAGGCGACCAGCAGCTTACGACCCTTATCTTCACCAACTTCAAAAACCTAAGGCAAATTGGTTTAGAAGCCTCTGATTCGGAACATGTGGAAGAACAAGCAGCTGAACCAGTCGCCAATGACCCAAACTAGTTGGAAGCCGAGGTAGACGAAGCTCTTAAGTCGGCCTTTGAGGAAGTTGGACTCAATCCGTCCGATCCTCTATCCACATCAGGCCGAGGGGACGTCTTCTTCGAAGACATTTTTACAAACTTAAGAGACCTTCCTGGTGCTTATCCTGAGAATATGGCTGGGGAATCGCTCACGGAACTTGCCTAGAAGAAAAACGTCGAAAGGATGGCTGCCAGGAGGAGAGCCAAGGTCGTCCGATTAGAAACTCCACCTATCATGGTCGCTGAGTCTTCTCCGCCTATTATTGCGGAAGAAACGGCTCTGACCGAAACGCCCGAGATGGATCAGGTAGAACGGGCAGATGAGGCTCTGCAAAGGGGGAAAAAATGCCCCGCCAAGCAAGAAGCCGTGCACGATGAGGATCAGAGCGACAAACGGCTGTGCATTGAGGAATCAAACTTAGTTGTTCCGTTCACTATTCAACCAAGGATAAGGAATATGCCAATTGCCTCCGATGCGTCGGCTTTGAAGGACCCAGTTGTGGCCTTGAGTATGGCCTCCTCAATATCTTTGCCGGTTGATAGGGCCATATTTCGCACATAGCCAGATCTAATGCTGATTGCTTTGGCCGCTCAATCGGCCTTATTGGTACATTACTTGCCTTATCTGCAGTCTTCCGTCTAAATATATATATATATATATTTTTCTTATTATTTATTTGTTGTAACACTATTTCCTTATTTTGTAGACGGTGGGCAAGATAGCCGAGATCGACCGCCGTTAACATGACGGCATAGAACAGATCGGCTTGTTGAAAGTTGAAATTGACAATGAAAAGAACAAGGTTGTGGTAGCCTCTCAAAGGGCCGATTATGAGGCAGCGCAAGCGGCGGAGAAACGAGCGAGAGCCGACTCTGAGGTTGAGCAAGCGAGGAATTTTGACCAATTAAGGCTTGCCGCCGAGGAAAGGGCAAAGGCGAGCGAAGATGCGCTCAGGTTAGCCAAGGAGGTGATCGCCAAGCTAGAAGCTGACTTGGAAGAATTGAAGAAGGCAAAGGCAATAGCCGACTCTGAAATTTCCAAAGCGTTCCAGGCTGAGAAGGATGCCGCCTTGGAAAACTACGTGGAAGAAGTTCTGAAGTTCGAGAATTAGGGCTTCAAACCCAGCTGGGTCAAAGCCCTCACTACTGCGAATGTGACATTGGCGCAGCCGATTCCATACGAGCATGTGGACATTGAGCCGCTGCCGTATGACCCTGAAGATTTATTTAAGGCATATTTTGGTTTTTGGTAGGCATCTTAGATGCATAGTTTTTGTAGGTTTTTGTTTGTAGATTTTCATTTCTTTAAATGTAAGCTAATTTTCATGTCTAAAATGACTGCCATTAGCTCTTAATTTATTAATGAAAATTTTCTATGCTCTCAAGTTTACTGCATATACTATTTGTCTTTAATTCATTAATGACAATTTCTTATGCTTTTCTATTTGCTATATGAGTAAATATTATATCCGATAAGTTAATCGAATCAATTAAACATCCTCTGCCTCTTTGCTATTTAGCTGAATAACTAAAAGAATCAATAGTTAACAATTTGGCAAGGTGCATGAAAATTTGATAGACTAACAAGTAAAACAGCTTAAGACTTCGGCGTCTGGCCGATTATATTACTGAATCTGCACTTGACCCAGCTAGTGCATGAACTGGGATGCCGAATGACAATAGCTCATGGAACGGCTGTGGATCATGAGATGCTCTACATCAGGCCTAGACAAGCCAATTCAATTAATGAAGCTGCCCTTGCCCCAGCTGGTGCATGAACTTGAACGCTGAATGCTATTAGTTCATGGAGTGGCTGGGGCGCCGAATGATATTATTTCATGGAATTGTTGGGGCACACAGCCTGATCGGCGCAAGGCCTCCATTTGGCCAATTAGATTTGTGAATCTACCCTTGTTCCAGCGAATGCATGAACTTAAACGCTGAATGCTACTAGTTCATGGAGTGGCTTGGGTGCCAAATGATATTAGTTCATGGAATGGCTGGGGCACACAAGCTGATCAGTGCAAGGCCTCCATTTAGCCGATTAGATTAATTAATCTGCCCTTGCCCCAGCAGATACATGAACTGGAACGCCGAATGTTTCTAATGCATGAATTGGAATGTCTAATTGAATCTGGCGAAAGGTTTTGAAATTGAGCATTGATGAGACCGCCTTGGGTGCGTTGCACCCGTTAGGAATAAATAGGGTGGGTGCTAGGTGCACGGAGGTGCTATTGTTACGTTCAGAGTTAACAAATTGAAAGGGAAAAAAGCAGTGTGGAAATTGTGGATGGCAAAAAGATTATTCTTCAGCAGCAGAGGAGAAGGGAGAACACTAACGGAGCTGGACGCAGAGACGAATTGAGGTGGCGAGCCTACGCGCACAGGGAGTAGGACGTCGAGGGAGTGTGAAAAACGCCAATCCCCATGTCGTCGAAGTAGGTCACCCAAAAGGGAAAAACAGCAACGGGGCAGCTCCTCTCTACCATGCTCGAGGGGAGAAATCAGTGTGCTGCTGCACCCGTTAAGTTTTGCAGTTTTTATAGGGAACAAACCGATGATGGAAGTGGATTCAGTTGTTCACGACCAAAATGTGACAGTCGAGTTCGCTCAACAGATTTTTCCACCAGAGGTCCAGCAGTCGATGGTCGGTCGACTTGATTTTGAAGTGTTTCGGGAGGGTATTCATTGAGCGGTAAAAGGGCTGTACATCGCCTATGAAATCGGCATGCGTTTACGTGCCGCGCTGCGGGAGATAGAGCAGAAGGATGAACACATCCAAAATTTAGAAGCTCATACGGAGAAGGCTGAGCGTGAATTAAGAAAGGTCAAAACTGCCAAATCGCAGTCTGCTGGCCAAGCTAACTCGATTTTGGAAGAAAGGGTGACCCAATGGCTCTTAAGTCATGCGATAGCCAATCGTGATACGGCAAGTTTGCAATAGAGTCTACAAAGGGCAAGGCTTATGAAAAAGGCTTCCATGACGGTTGAAACGTTGGGATACAGAAGACCAAGGAAAATCTCGTTGAAGAGGTCTGCCAATGCGAGAATCGTAGATTTAAGCACTGATGGATCAAGGCTCTCTAGACCGCAGAGGCTCTCCGGGAAGTAGGCATCAATTCAGCGTTTTCGTTATATCAGGGTCATCATTTTCCTTTCGTAGCTTTCGAAGTCGAGAAGAGCGATGACGAGAGGGATGCTGAATGAAACTAAACGTATTGTACCTCTCTAATGTAGATAGGAAGCCAATTATGTACTATTGATTAATTCAATGAAACATATTATTTTAAATGTTGGCATGTTATTTCAATTTTATGTTTATGAATTCGGCTATGGTCTCCTTTCATTTCTCATCAGTTTGCGTTTATGCTTGTCAATCATAATATTTACGAAAAGAGTGCCGAATTCGGAGGAATTTTGTGATTTCCACAAAGGGCGTTTTGAATTCGGAGACTTATTCGGCCCAAACGTGATTTCCATGAAGGGTGCTCCGAATTTAGAGGCTTATTCTCTTGGCCAATCATGGAGCCCACGAAGGGCGCTCCGAATTTAGAGGCTTATTCGGCCCAAACATGATTTTCACGAAGGGCGCTCCGAATTCGGAGGCTTATTCTCTTGGCCAATCGTGGAGTCCATGAAGGGCGCTCCGAATTCGAAGGCCTATTCGGCCCAAACATGATTTTCACGAAGGGCGCTCCGAATTCAGAGGCTTATTAGGCCCAAATGTGATTTTCACGAAGGGCGCTCCGAATTCGGAGACTTATTCTCTTGGCCAATCGTGGAGTCCACGAGGGGCGCTCTGAATTCGGAGGCTTATTCGGCCCAAACATGATTTCCACGAAGGGCGCTCCGAATTCGGAGGCTTATTCTCTTGGCCAATCGTGGAATCCACGAAGGGCGCTCCGATTTTGAAGGCTTATTGAGCCCAAACGTGATTTCCACGAAGGGCGCTCCGAATTTGGAGGCTTATTCGACCCAAACGTGATTTCCACGAGGGGCGTTCTGAATTCGAAGGCTTATTCTCTTGGCCAATCGTGGAGTCCACGAGGGGCGCTCTGAATTCGGAGGCTTATTTTCTTGGCCCAAACGTGATTTCCACAAAAGGGCGCTCTGAATTCAGAGGCTTATTCTCTTGGCCAATTGTGGAGTCCAGGGCACTTTGAATTCGGAGGCTTATTTGGCCCAAACGTGATTTCCACGAGGGGCGCTCCGAATTCGGAGGCTTTTTGGTGGACAAATAACTGGGCAAAAGAGAACATTGCATTAAAAGCGAAAAACATTTATGGAGAAAAATCAAGACAAGTTATCCTGCCGTACGAGTTAATGATAAAATTTTCGCAAATGTGTGGAATTCCACGGATGTGGCAGGCTTCTTCCATCCATATCTTTGAGCCGATATGCCCCTGTTCCCTCGATTGAGTGAATTTGATAGGGGCCGTCCCAGTTGGGACCCAATTTTCTGTCGGTGGGAATCCTAGCAACGGGTAGCACTTTCTTGAGAACCAATTCTCCTGGTGTATAACGTTGTAACTGAACACGCTGATTATATGATTTAGCGAGCTGTTGCTAGTACTGTGCCATAGAAGCGAGAGCACGGTCTCGACGTTCTTCAAATAGAGTTAGGTCCAAAGCCAACATCATGTCATTTCGGCCCATATCAAAAACTTTAGATTTCAAGGTTGGGAGGCCAATCTCTAGGGGGATAATTGCTTAGGTTCCGAAGCATAGAGCAATTGGCGTTTCCCCAGTGGATCACCTCGGAGTAGTGCGATGAGCCCACAACACACTAGGCAACTCTTCGACCCATCTGCCTTTAGCTTTCCCCAGCCTTTTCTTGATGCCGTCCAAAATAACCTTGTTGGTAGCCTTCCCTTGACCATTGCTTTGGGGGTAAGCTGGCGAGGAAAAATAGGACCGGATACGGTAAGTGTCGCACAATTCTCGATATATGCCACAATCGAACTGGGTATTGTTGTCAGAAACAAGTGCTTGTGGTATGCCGAATCTTGTTATGATGTTTTTCCACACAAAACGCTTAATGTCGGAATCTCGAATGTGTGTTAGTGCCTCTGTTTTAACCTATTTTGTGAAATAATTAGTTGTAATAATTAGGAATCGCCTGTTGCCCGAGGCTCGTGATAATGGTCCGACAATATCAAGGCCCCATTGAGCAAACAGCCAAGGGCTAGTGATAGAATTTAACTCCTCGACTGGTAGGTGAGTTAAAGGGGAAAACTTTTGGCACTGAACGCATTTCTTGACATAACACTTGGCATTGGTGCGCATGGTCAGCCAATAATACCCTTGCGATACGGCGCGGTGAGCCAGAGAACGTCCGCCCGAATGGGCACCACAGCTGCCTTCATGTATTTTAGAAAAAAGTTCCTCGACTTTATCCAGGTGAACACACTCTAAGTACGGCCCGGAGAGAGATTTTTTGTAGAGCTTTCCCTGTGGATCCAAATAATATTGAAGGGCTTTGTTTAGGAGCTTGTGTGCTTCTTTCTTATCCATCGGGTGCTGTTTTGAAGATAGGAATGCGGCGATAGGGTCCATTCAACTCTGTCCTAGTTCAATAAAGTTGACTTGAACTGGTTTGGAAGAGGTAATGCTTGGCTCGGGGACAAATCCCATTTCAATTGTCCGTTTAATTTCTGAGTTAATAGCAGAGGCTAGGCAAGCGAGGGCGTCTGCATGCGTGTTTTGATCCCGGGTTATTTGATTCAGGTCGTGGTGATCAAATTTGGCGAGTAAAGAATTCGTCATTTTCATATAGGCTGCCATGCGGTCATTTTTGATTGCATGTTCCCCTTTCAACTGGTTGATTACTAGCTTCAAGTCACAAAAAACAAGCAAACGCAGTGCACCGAGGTGAAGTGCATTTCGCAAGCTGGTCAGTAGTGCTTCGTATTTGGCCTCATTATTTGATATGTCGAATTCCAATTTGATGGCCTGTTCAATTATTGCCCCCTCAGGGGTCATGATTACTACACCAGCCCTGCAGCCACGCTGGTTGGATGACCCATCACAATACATCTACCAAACGTCGCCGACATACATTCTCTAGTCGGGCTTAGTTTGCGCTTGATCAAACTTAAAGTCGGCCATGGATCCTGTGAACTTGGCAACAAAGTTAGCAAGCACTTGTCCTTTGATGGAAATTCTAGATAGAAACTGGATATCGTACTAGCCAAGTTCAAGAGCCCATTTTGAGACGCGCCTAGACGTTTCCACTGTGCGGAGTGCGGATCGGAGGGGATATTTTGTTGGCACCCCAATGGTATGCCCTTGAAAGTAGTGCATTAGTTTTCTTACAGCCATGACGAGAGCAAGGATAAGCTTTTCTAATGGAAGATAACGTGTCTCAGCGTCGACCATAGCCTTGCTCACATAGTAAACTGGTCTCTGTTCCCCTAGTTCTTCCTTTAACAAAACGGCGCTGACCACCCGGTCAGATACTGCCAGATACAGAATGAGTGGATCGCCGCTTGTAGGAGTTGCCAAGAGTAGAACTGATCGGAGGTAAGATTTCAGGCTGTCTAAAGTGGCTTGGCACTCGGGAGTCCAATCAAATGCTCTGCCTTGTCGAAAAGTGTGAAAGAATTGTCGGCAACGATCTGTTGAACGGTTGACAAATCTATTTAGAGCAGTGGCCATCCCCATTAGCTTCTGAACCTCTTTCACTGACCGAGGCAATCCAAGCTCCAGAATTGCTGTGATCTGTCTTGGATTGGCTTCGATGCTGCGATAGTTAACGATGTAGCCAAGGAATTTGCCGGAATCGATGCCGAATGCACACTTAGAAGTGTTCAATTTCATCTTGTATTTTCAAAGAATGCCGAATATCTTTGACAAATCGGCAGATGGGAGTGCTATTCCTTGGATTTGACTACCATATCGTCGATGTACACTTCCATGGTACAGCCGAGTTGTTCTTTGAACATGGAAGTCGCTAGTCTTTGATAAGTTGCCCCCATATTCTTCAGCCTAAAAGGCATGACCTTGTAGCAATAGGTTCCTCTTGGGTTGAGGAATGCGGTTTTTTCCTGATCCTCTGGATGCATGGCAATTTGATGATAGCCTCTGTAGACATCTAAGAAGCTTATGCATTGATGATGTGCCGTTGTATCTACGAGTTGGTTGATTCTGCGCAAGGGAAAACAGTCCTTGGGACAAGCTTTGTTCAAGTCTGTAAAATCCATATAGACGCGCCAAGAACCATTATTCTTCTTCACGACCACAGTATTGGACAACCATGTAGGATAAGCTACTTCGCGAACCGCCTCGGCTTCAAGTAACCTATCTACCTCTTCAACGACGGCCAAAGTATGCTCCGCGGCTGACCGTTGGCTTCTTTGAATGATTGGCTTACACTTTGGATCAATGTTCAAGCGGTGTTGGGCTACCAATAGATCTATTCCTGGCATTTTGTATGGGGACCATGCAAACACATCAATATTTCCGAGTAAGAAGGCTACCAATTCTTGTCGTTCGACGTTATCCAAGGAAGCGCCGATCATCAAAAACTTGTTAGGATTTTCATCAATTTTCAACCCGGTGTAGGGCTTTGGTTGCTTTTTCACTTGGGATCCTCCCAATATCGTCGAGACTCTCCCTATCCGGTACCTCAATTGAATGCACCTCCAGTTCCCTCGGTCTTTTTGCAGCTAGAAGATAGCATACCTGCGCCAATTTTTGAAAGCTGTAGATTTGTTCAATACCGTACTCAGTCGAAAAATGAAGCAGTTGATGGTAGGTGCTCGGCACGGCTTGCATCGTATGTAACCAAGTTCTGCCCATGATCAGATTATACGGCGAAGGGAGCCTAATAACCAAAAATTCTACGTCTACTGATCTGGTTCTGGCCCGTACAGGCAGTGTGATCTTGCCCAAAGGGTACTTCGGGTTAGCATTGAAGCCGAATAAAGGATAATTAGCCGGAGACAGGTCTAAATCGGTAAAACCAAGTTTGACAAAAGTTTTGTAATACATTATATCTGAAGTGCTACCTTGGTCAATGAGAACACGTTCGAGGGTAAATCTATTTACACACATCGAAACTAATCCTTCCCATGTTGTGTGGCCGTTTCGCTGGTGTCATTGAACTATGGGCGCTAGACGGAAACTAAATTGTGTGTACCTCAGATGGTGCCGGCAAGGTGTATATCATATGAATTACACCAAGAGGGGGTGACTCCGGCCGTAGAGCTACTGTATTTGTTGAACTATTTTTTCGGACATATTGCGTAAGACAGTCGTCTTGCACCAATTCTTCTAGGTGATCTCTTAAAGAAAAACAACTATCGGTGTCGTGGCCATGGTCCTTATGATACTCACATCGTTTATCTTGTCTCCTTGCATCGAGGGGTCTGGTCATCTTGGGCGGCCACTTGAAGAACGGAAAGCGTTGTATTTTTTTACAGAATCTTATTGATCGGCTTTCTCAGCTCCGTGTATTTTTTTCCTGGATGCCTTGTCCGCTTGCTATCCACTTGATATTGTTCATTAGCGCAATGTGAACATTGATCGTTTGATCGGCGCGAATCATGCCTTTTATCTCATTTAGGTTGATTCCTCGGCTCGGGGCTTCTTGATGGCACGGAGTTAATCGGCTAAACAATTCCCGACGTGGCTGGCTAAATGGCTTTACACCCGGCTTTAACTCGAAGGGCATCGTCTTCCACTTTGCAGTACTCTTCGACCTTCTTCATTAATGCCCAGATGGTTTTGGGGGAACGTCTGGTTAACGAATTGCGGATGGGGCTATCAGGATGCAATCCCATCTTAAAGGCGGTGATGGCCATGGAATCATTGCAAGCGTCGTCTACCAAATTAAAGCACTCTCAATAGCGGGCTGAGTATTCACGAAGAGTTTCTTCCGATTTAATTTGCATGGCCCAGAGAGAATTGGCTTACTTCGGCTGGACCTCATTAGCGATGAATCTTGCCCTGAAAGACTTTTGGAGTTGGTGGAAGCTCTTAATCGATTCCAGCTCTAGTTTATAGTACCATTTCACGGCCAGTGGTCCCAGACTACTTGGAAATATCGACATATGAGGGCTTCGTCGTTAGAATGGAGCGTCATCGCTTGCTTGTAATGACTAATATGATTAGTGGGGTATGATTTTCCGTCGTAGAGGGTGAACGACGGTGCCTTGAACTTTTTGGGTGGCATAGCCCTAGCAATTCGTCGCACGAATGGGTCATGTTTATCTTCCTCATCCGAATCATTGCTTCTTCTTCGTCTATGCCGTTCATATGGACTTTCTTCAGACGAGCTAGATGCATGGACGCGCCCTTTCTTTCTGGGCTCCGGGGATGGTGAGTCTGAATCATTATCATTATTGCGTTTTTGAAGTCGGCGTCAACGGCCATCCTTCTTTTCCAGAGGTTGATCCCGGTCTTGGCATGCGGCTTGCTGGGATTTCGCCACCTCCAAAGCCAAATCCTGGCGCAGGCGCTCATTCTCAGCCATCATGTTCTCCAGCCATTGTTCATTTTGCTTTGCTTAATCCATAATTGTCTGTATTGTCTCATGCATTGAAGCTGAGGGTGAGGTCTGAGCTATTGAGTCAAAGTTCAAGGCACGTCGCGCGGCGATATTCTCCAGACCCAGCATGTTTCTTGGAGTGAGGTTATCTCTCAGTGTAGTTTCGTCATCGACTATCGGAGGATTTTCCATTACGCCCGCCATGGATGTACTTGAGTATTCCTACAGACGGTGCCAATTGTGGAGGGGTGATTTAGAAATACTCTTGGATTCTGAAGGACGTTCCTAATCCTCTGATTGCCACCTGAAAAAGGGATTAATACTCCGGTCGGGGATGCCGGAATTAGCACTCCGACGGACAAATCAATATATATCTCAAGCTTTTTTTTAGGGTTCTTTCTCACATACCTTTCTTTGGCTGATGTTCTTCTATTTATTTCCGCTCCTGGACCTCAGGGTCGGGCCCACTTTTAATCCACCGTGTGATTGTTCACTCGGCTTCTTCCGTCGTCAACCAATTCCTACTTGGCTCCTCGCTCAACTAGTCCTATGGCCGATTACGATGCTCGGCTTCTGGATGATACAAGACGGGGCCGAATATAATATATATCTTGATCTTCCGCACTTGTATTCGACATTTTTGCATCTCGTTTTATTCGGCTCCCACAATAGCATATTCCAATTTTCATCATTGGGTGTGGGATTAGTATTTAGTAATTTTACGAAAGTTGAGATTCAAAATATAATCTCACTTCCCGTTTGTTTTCAGAGATAGAATAGATGAGATTCATAGTGAGGGGATTAAGTAAAATTGTGTTTGTTTTGATGATAGTTATTGGTGTAGAAATTGTTATATTATTTTTATATAAAATAATAAAAAAATATAAAATATAAAAACATTAAACATTAATGTTAAAAATAAATGCCCAACATGTAAAAAATTAAAAATTTTAAAAAATAAAAAATTTCCAAAAAAAAATAATAAAACAAGTAAAACAATGATTTTTATTTAACAAAAAATACAAAAAATTAAACATTAATGTTAAAAAAAAAAATGGCCAACATGTAAAAAATATATAAAAATAGTCCAGCAGACTAATTTCTAATACCAAGTCCCACGGGCCTATTCTAATCCCCTCTCCAAGGGGATTCGTAGTCCAAAAGGGATTAAGAATCCCCTCTGGCGGATTAATTTCTAATACCAAGTCTTACGGACCTATCCTAATCTCCTCCCCAAGAGGATTTGTAGTTCAAAAGGGAATACGAATTCCCTCTCCATCTCTCAAAGCAAACATAATATTAGTGGGTCTCACCTCACTATAAATCCCAATCCTCTCCCAATAACCCAAAACAAACGGGGCCTCAGAGAATTGAAGATAAAAATACCATTTTACTCCCACTTTATAAGAATAACAAAGTTACATTTAATATATCGAAGACTTTGACATAAATTTATAAATTTAATCACAACCAACAAATATCACTATATTAGTTCATCATTTAGGCTCTCAATTCAAAATTTAGCTCTATCTTATTTATTTATTTTTTGGATTGTTTAATATGTACCTTAAGAACACTTTTAATAAGACAAAAAAAAAACCCTCCCAAATTTTTCCATCTTAAAAAAAATAATATTTTGTTAATTAGTTTATCCAGGATATTTTGTATTGGTTATTTGTTTTGGCAATTTTTTCCTCCTTGAGACCATCTCTAACGCTTACTCAGATATTTCATCAAATTTGAATTTGATGAAAAACACGAACTTTTTCCACTCAAAGCATTTTCATGAAACTCATATCAAATGAAAGCAAGAATATATTTTTCATCAAATTAAGAAAATTTTATCCTTTCATCAAATTTTGCAATGACTGTTGGGGGACGATTTAGTGGACGATCGGCCGGACGACCAAATTTTGGCTGCACAATATGTTTGTCAATCGAAAATTTACTCTATCACTACAAGAAATAAGGGTTTTTGCGACGTTTTTTTAACGGCATTTTCGTAAACGTCATCTTTATTAATATTTAACGACGTTTTAAGAACGTCGCATATTTATTTAATTAAAACGACATCGTTTTATGATCAAAGGCGTTTAAAAGTGCCTTCAAATGTTGTACATCACACGCGCCTATTTTGAATCTGAGAATAAAGCTTTGTAAACCCTCAGGTCTTTAGACATAAACATTGAATCCTCTGAACCCTTATCCACATGTCGCGCCTCTCTCTCAATCCTCTCTAAACCCTTATCCTCACGTCGCCTCTCTTTCAATCCTCTCTAAACATTGAATCTCACATTCAAAGCTCACAGATTCACCAATTTCGAAGCTCTATCTCCACCACCATCTGCACCGGTGAGGTAGCGAGATTCATCGATTCACCGATTTCATAGATTCACCAATTCAAATCTTATAGATTCACCGATTTCAGATCGATCTACACCGCCACTGCGATTTCGATTCAGATCGGTCTACACTACCACGCCGATTTCGATTCTCTCTCTAGATCTCTCTCTCTCAGAGATTCATCTTTGATTTCATCTCGGAGCGATTTTGATTTCTCTCTCTCTCTCTCTCTCGATTTCAAAGCTCCACCGCCACCACCATCTATGCAAGCTTCCATAGCTTAGCACCTCATCTTCTTATCTCTTCCACTTTGTATATACATATACATATATGTATATTTATCGATTCTCTCATGTACAAACACGTATCTGTATAGACACCGATCGATAATGGAGCAGAGGTTCTTCGATTTGATCTATTTTCTACACTGCCCAGGCCTCACCAAGACATTCCTCGTCGTTTTACTCTCCTCAGTCCTGATTTGGCTCGCTGTCATGATCGACCTTGTTATCGGTTAGTCCTGGTGCCCTAGGTGGACCGGTTTTTAACTGTACATCATGTACGGTTTCTTTTATATAGGTGTGTGTGTACATTAGTACTAACATTCTATAAATTTAGTGAGCAATCATTTTAGTTGTTGAGGTTTTTAATGTAATCTTTGGGATAATAAAGTATTTTTCATTGATTATAGGCCGGCTTCCTAACACAAAGAGGTTGAATTTGGAAGCTGTAGGTGTTGAGCTTGACGAGATGGGAGCCGTAAAGGTTATTAACTTTTTCTTCTTCTTTTATTGCATTTGTTGTTCTTTGATGTGATGATGTGTATATGGCATTGGCAGTGTTTAAAAAATTATGAACAAGAGTGAGATTGTATTTATGAGGTTTTTTTTTTTTTTTTTTTTTGGAGGGGGTTAGTTTTTTTAGTGCTACATGTATCAGAGATGGTTGAGTTTATTTTGGGGTTTTTTTTCACAGCATTTGCTCACTACTACTTCTCCCTTGTTTGGTTAACAATGTTTTCACCTCAATCTATTATTTCGTGGTCTATTTGGTGTTAGTGATTCAAAATTGTTTTTCTTGTGAAAAAAATGTTTGTACCATGAGAAGTAAACTTCTTTGAGGTTCCCTACCCCTTTCATCTTGTATTTCAGGTGGATGAGTTCTCTCGCACAAACGTTCCTAGCATATGGGCTGTTGGTGATGTCACAAATAGATTGAATCTTACTCCCGTGGCCTTAATGGAAGGCACTTGCTGTTCAGTGTGTGCTTAATCTATACCCTGATTAGTTATCATCATTGAATTCTCATTTTTTTTTCGTTATTAATTCATCATTCAATTCTTTGCTTTGCCTGCAGAAAACTGTTTTTGGTGAGCAGCCTACCAAACATAACTACAGGAATGTACCTTGTGCTGTATTCTGGTAAAGTTTCTTCTGTTCTAGCAAATGCTTCATTTTTCTTCCCTCATATAATTCACCTGAGAGTATCCATCAGTATAATGGAAGTGCTAAAATTGTTCTTGGTGCGCTTTACGCTTTTATTCGTATTGAGCTTGATAGAAATAAATTGTTCCAATAGTTTCATTTTTCTAATGAACCAATTACATTTATCTTTTATTGAAATTTGTTTGTGATTAGCTTGTGTTTTTTGTTGTTTTCTGACATACCACCTCTTTGTGTTGTTGGATTAAGTGAAGAAGAGGCTATTGAGCAAGCAAAGGGTGATATTTCGATTTTTATCAACGTTCAATCCTATGAAGAACAACATCTCGGGGTATGTGATTGGACATCTAATTTAGTAGATAACTTTATAAGCAGAGGAAACAACTTACCTTCTTAGTGTAGGAATTTGTTGTAATGTCATGGCTTGCAAGGCAAGGGATTTAGAATTTCTTCTTTTGATGATTCCTAATGGTTCAGTACTTTGAAGTCATTGGATTTTTTTTTCTAGAAAACATGATTATCTGTGGAATTCCATTTGACGCAATTATGTATACAGACGGCAAGAGAAAACGGTTATGAAGCTTCTTGTTGATTTTGAGACAGATAAAGTTATTGGAGCATCCATGTGTGGGCCAGATGCACATGAGATTATGCAGGTATCATTGTCTCTATATCGGGTTTCATAAAGTTCTTAACCTTCAGCTACATATAGGTTTGAATTCTTCATTCACTTGGAATTGGATAATTCATATTTTGTTGCGATCCTGAATGGATCATTGCATTGGAACCGCGCTACCCTCATGTTTTTTAATCTGGCATCTGAATTTATGTTTGTTGAGCTGTAGGAGATTTTTGTAAGAAAGTTTTGTGGGGATCGTTTACTGTTAACCCTCTGTGGCTTGTTGCTTCATTAACCTTCTGATTGTTTCAATTGTCTCTAGATTTAATTGTGTGGTACATAAGTGATAACGGCCATAGGAAATGGGAACAGGGGATCTGGCCATGTTATCGGTTGGTCGTTGACATTCGTCATTGGTTACGCTGGTAGCTGATATAGTGGTCCACTTAATGTGTTGCAATGCTGGCGCTAGATGAGTCATAGAGTTTGCTAATTTTACTTTCTATTGGTTAATATATTTTGGAAAATTTTTGTTTTTTGCAGTCGGGGTTATGTGTGTCTTTTTGAGTTCTTGGCAGCTCTTTACGTGTTAGGTTTATGTGTACCGTTATTTTAGTAATCCAGTGGCGGTATGCCACTGACAATGAGGTTACTCCATTTATAACGATATGGTATCTTTGAAAATCCAAACATGTGGAATATAGAATAATGTTCTTGGCAGCCCTTCACTGGTCCCCATACCACAAAAAGTTAAAGTTATTTGGTCAATTTTATTTGTTTTTATGCAGATTAATTTGCAGAAAGAATCAATAATAAACTTCGTTGCTCCATCAACATATCCTGTCATTACATTTGGTCCATTTGTTTCACCAACCGATGTTTTGATATCTTTATCTCATGCAATTGGTAATCTTCTATGCAATTGGTAATCTTCTAAAGAACTTTATAATTTGTTCATTAAATCTACTATATAACGTCTTTGAATGCTTTTATTCAGCTCTCCTCTAAGTTTCTGTCTTAGTTCTTGGAGACAAAGAAAGAGAGAGGATGCCTAAATTATGTACTTTTGATTCTTTTCAAATTTTTTTTTTATATCATTTTTGGCCGCTGATACATTTGTGCTTTAAATAAATAGTTGCTTCATTTTCACCAGAGATTGTGGTGTCTGCATTTACCAATTCAATAAAATGCAAACATTTGGATTTTGGATGATATGGTAGATATTTTTTTCTTTGCTAGTGTTCTGCCGTTGTTGTTGTCGTTTCCCACTTCTGGATAGTAACTTACTACTAGTATAACTGGTAATTTTCTCACCAGGTATTGTATTTATGCTGCCAAAGTGGTCACTGGGGTATCATCAATGTCGTTGGAGCTATGACTCTGACACATCGTGAGGTTGTTACTTTTGCATTTAAAGAGCTAAATAAATTCTCTCTCTCTCTCTCTCTATATATATATATGTTTGTTTGTGCATAACTATTCTTTTCCACTTGTTTTTTTGTTTTTGGTATCTTATGACCAAGTTCACAATCAAGGTGGTATTTGACATAAGATATATGTTTGGTTTCTTGTTTTTTTGATGAGTAAAAGCTGATACTCACATTTATAATTGTGGAAGTCATTTTATTTTTAACTTCAAAAGAAAACAGAAGAAAATTGTGAATTTTGTATAATTGCCTCTACTTTCTAGATATTTTGATCCTTGTATTTTCACATATGCAGATTGCCAAAACATTTCGGGAGAAAGGTATACCTTTATGATGTCATATGGATGGATATTGATGTTGAGATTGAGATCACCCCATGTGAAAGGGGTGATTCTTTTCTGTGAGAACGCACCAAAGTCAGCTACAGCATTTCATGGATTGCGGCTGCCAACCGACAAACCGCAATCAAGGAAGACGGCCACCGAATGAGCTGGCCATACCAGCCTCTCTACCTACCTCCTCTGTAATGTGTATATATAGAGAGGATGAGAGCAGAGTTTAATTACAGTGAGTGGTGAGCCTAAGAGAGAACATAGAGAGAGAGAGAGAACAATTTGAGTGTTGTAATTCTTCTTTGTTCAATATAGTAAATCCGCTGCTCGTGGACATAGGCGACTTGCCGAACTACGTTAAATCTCTTGTGTTATTGCTTGTGTGTGTTTCCTGGTGTGCCCCCGATCCACAACAATTGGTATCAGAGCTCGGGTGGTGAAAAATCAATTTTTTTCCCGAAAGTGCCCAGATTTCGAAGTGCTCGAAATCCACTTTTGAGAATACCAGGAGGAAGCCCTTGAGGAGAGGAGTCCAGAACAGCAAAAACGAAGCCCAGAAGAGACTCCATGCACTCTCACGCACCGTCTGAAGAAGGAGACTGAAGCCCACTCTCCATACGCTCCGCCACGCGCCGTTCAACCACCAGTGCGTCATCACACTCGCAGACACGCGCTCTCACGCGCAGCGCAAGGAAGAAGGCGACTGAGTAATGCACATGTAATTCACGCACTAGCCACGTCAGCCGCCACGCAGACGCCACATCAGTGCTACGCAGATGCTACGTCATCGACCACCTGGCAAACTATCAGCCACGTGTCAGACCACGTCATTACTGAGCCGTCGACCACGCTAAGCCGCCGTTGACCGCGCCGTTCCGGAGTAATTATCCGGTGCATCTCAGACGCACCAGATTCTGTAAATCTGAGGCGTCCAAACTGTTTTGGCCAGATCTAAGTCATTCGGAGTCCGTTTTTGACGATCCAATAGTGTTTTCCAACTATTTGGAGTATTTCGGACACATCCGTACAGTCAGTTTTTTGAATTAAAGTTTCGAAAAAAAAAACAATTTAATGGCAGAATCTACAAAGACCAGATCAACCGAGTCTGTAAGTAATCCATCGAGTACAAGCAACTCTAGGCATTGGACCTCGGTGTCCCATGGTAAGTTCGAGGTAGAGAAGTTTGATGGAAGCAGCAACTTCGGCATGTGGAGATGCGAAGTTAAAGATATGCTTGTCTAGATGAACCTACACTTCATTCTGGGAAACAAACCAGATGACCTGGATGGGATAGAATGGGAGAAGTTGAATCTCCTGGCCTGCAGTTCCATCCGACTTTGCCTTGCAAAAGAGGAGAAGTACGCCTTTACAGAATATGATATTGCGAAGGACCTTTGGAAGGCGCTGGAAGATAAGTTCATGACAAAGAGTATTGAGAACCGGCTTTACTTGAAGAAGATGTTGTTTAATTTTGACTACAAGAAAGGTATTTCGATGAATGAACACCTAAACAACTTCAACAAAATTTTTACGGATTTGAAAATTTTGGATGATCACATTGGTGACGAAGATAAAGCACTGTTATTGTTGAATTCCTTGCCTGACTCGTATGATCATCTTACTACCACTTTACTGTATGGTAAAGAAAAGATCAAGTATGTTGATGTTGCAAACGCCTTGGTAAATAATAAGTTCAGAAGGAAAAATAAGTCTGCAAACAGGGACTCAGCATCCGAGGCATTGACAGTCAGAGGCAAAACAAATAACAGGAGATATATAGGGCGAGGAAAGTCTCGCTCAAAATCCAGAGGGAAATCATCAGATAGAAGACGTCTTGCAAAAGACAAGTGAACGTAGTACACAATGCTCGGAAGGAGACACCGAGAGAGACGATCTCTCCACCTCACATCTCTCGCACTCTTTGGTTACTAGTCTCTCGGTTTGCTTACTCATTTAACTCTCCTCTCAACCTCCATTTATACACATTGGAGGTGAGAGAGTCTTCCATGTGAACTGGCTGGCCACCTTCCTTGACATGGTTGGTGGCCTCCATTCTTGATTTGGTTGGTAGCCTCCTTCTATGACTTGTGTGTGTTCTCATGGAGAAGAATATCACCCCCTTCACATGGGGTGATCGGGGGCACACCAGGAAACACACACAAGCAATAACACAAGAGATTTAACGTGGTTCGGCAAGTCACCTACGTCCACGGGTAGCGGATTCACTATATTGAGAAATGGAATTACAATTCACTCTCTGTATTCTCTCTTCCTCACAACTCACTCTTAAGCTCACCACTCACCACTATCTCTCTGCTCTCTCTACCTCTATTTATGCATGAGAAGGGAGGGAGCTGGCTGGCTTTGCACAAGGCCAGCTGTTGTTCAACGATGGTGGATCAACAACTTTGGCGGCTTGTCGGTTGGCAGCCACAATGAATGACAAAGAAGAGCTGACTAATTTGTGTGTTCCCACAGAAAGAAAATCATCCCCTTCACATGGGGTGATATCAACACGGAATACACATCAGATACCTTCTTTGAGGTTTGCCAGAATGCAGGGATAGTGAGACATTTCACAGTTCCTGGAACACCGCAGCAAAATGGAGTTGCAGAACACATGAACCGCACTTTGGTGGAGAAAGTCCCGTGTATGCTGTCACATTCAGGATTGAGCAAGGCATTTTGGGGCGAGGCATTGAACTATGCTCGTCATCTTGTCAACAGACTATCTACTGCAGCACTAGATAGCAAGACTCCCATGGAGGTATGGTCAGGAGTGCCAGCTACTGATTATGATCAGTTACATATCTTCGGATGTCCAGCTTATTTTTATGTTACAGAATCTAAGTTGGATCCAAGAGCCAAGAAAGCCATTTTCTTGGGCTTTAGTGACGGTGTCAAGGGATACAGGCTCTGGTGCCCTGAATCAAATAAAGTTGTCACTAGAAGAGACGTTACCTTTGATGAGTCTATAATGCTGACACAGCTAAATCCTCAACAGAATGAGGAAGCATTGAAGAAGTCAGTGCAGGTGGAGTTTGAGACTCCAGCAAAGACTGTTCAGACAGACCACCATCCTGAAGAAGTCTCAGTGGATAGCTTTGAAGAGAGTTCAGATGAAAATGAAGATCCAGAGGCCCCACAATAGTCAGAACCCATTGCAATCAGGAAAGGAAAAAGGGTTACTAAGCAACCCGGTTGGATGACCGATATGGTAGCCTATGCACTTCCAATCATTGAAGATAATGTTCCTTGCACTTTCAAAGAAGTCGTGTAGAATGCAGAAAGTGTCAAATGGAAGGAGGTTATGGATGAAGAGATCAGGTCACTTCACAAGAACCAGACTTGGGAGTTGGTGCAACTTCCAAAAGGCAAGAAAGCAATTGGGTGCAGGTGGGTTTACACCAAGAAAGAAGGCATCCCAGGCAGAGACAACATCAGATTCAAAGCTAGATTGGTAGCTAAAGGCTATGCTCAGAAGGAAGGAATAGACTACAATGAGGTATTCTCACCTGTTGTGAAGCACACGTCTATTCATATCTTGTTAGCTTTGGTTGCACAGTTTGATCTCGAGCTCGCCCAACTCGATGTCAAAACTGCTTTCTTACATGGAGATCTTGAAGAGGAGATATACATGTCCCAGCCATATGGTTTCAAAGTTGCTGGAAAAGAGAATTGGGCCTGTAAGCTGAACAAATCGTTGTATGGGTTGAAGCAATCCCTGAGACAGTGGTACAAAAGATTTGATCGGTTCATGATGGAAAAAGAATACACAAGAAGTCAATTTGATCATTGTGTATATTTCCGTAAGCTTCCTGACGGTTCCTTCATCTATTTGCTCTTATATGTAGATGATATGCTGATTGAGCAAGGTGGAGATTGACAAACTCAAGGCACAGTTGGCAAGAGAGTTTGAAATGAAGGATTTGGGAGAAGCAAAGAAAATTCTTGGCATGGAGATTAAGAGAGACAGAAAGAAGGGCACAGTTTGTCTGACACAAACCCAGTATCTAAAAAAGGTGTTAGACAGATTTGGCATAAATGGGAAAACAAAAGCTGTGAGTACACCATTGGCCCCTCATTTCAAGCTTAGTGCTTTGATGTCTCCGCGTACAGAAGAAGAACGAAAGCATATGGCATAGGTTCCATATGCAAATGCAGTTGGTGCATTAATGTATGCTATGGTTTGTACAAGGCCTGACATCTCACATGCTGTAAGTATGGTAAGCAGGTATATGCATGATCCAGGAAAAGATCACTGGCAGGCAGTGAAATGGGTCATAAGGTACATACATGGCACGGTTAATCTAGGATTGAAGTTCGAGAGAGATAACTGACTTGGACAGAATCTAGTTGGATATGTGGACTCAGATTATGCTGGTGACTTAGACAAACGCCGGTCAACAACAGGGTATTTATTTACGCTTGCTAAAGGGCCGGTGAGTTGGAGGTCAACGCTTCAGTCAACGGTGGCTTTGTCTACTACAGAGGCAGAGTACATGGCAGTGACAGAAGCCTTTAAGGAAGCTATTTGGCTACATGGGTTAATTGAGGACTTGGGTATTGTTCAGAAGCACGTTGAGGTGTTCTGTGACAGTCAGAGTGCCATTTGTTTGGCAAAGAACTAGGTTCATCATTCCCGCACCAATCACATTGATGTCTGTTTCCATTTTATCTGAGAAATTGTGAATGAAGGGGATATTCTGCTTCAAAAGATTAGTACTGTAGATAATCCGGCCGATATGCTCACAAAAGTGGTTTCTGGGATCAAGTTCCAACATTGTTTGGACTTAGTCAACATCTCTCGAAACTAAGCAGCTTCGGGTGCAAGGCAGTGTTGATCGATCACTATGGACAAAAGGCAAAGGCATGATAGTCAAGGGCATCTCAGCAGGGGGTGCAGGACATCCAATCAGGGGGTATCGGATATCTTGGTCGCACAAGTTCAAGCATAGCAGATGAAGACATCTGAGACAGGAAGCGTGGATGAGATCTGTGGGAGATAGGAGCAGAGGCTCTCTCCAAATCAGAGAGTGGTGAGTTGAGTTAAGGATGTAGGATTCCCTCATCCTCTTGTATCTTTGGTGTATTATCTCTAGCTTCAGGGGATGTAGTGTCTCAGTGAAGAGATGCAGACTATGTTGAAATTTGGGCATGACAAGATTAGTAGCAGTGTGTGCAATAGATCACCTCCCATGGGTTGAGAGGGTGATTTGTTGAGATTGAGATCACCCCATGTGAAAGGGGTGATTCTCTTCTGTGAGAACACACCAAAGTCAGCTACAACATTTCATGGATTGCGACTGCTAACCAACAAACCGTAATCAAGGAAGACGGCCACCGAATGAGCTGGCCATGCCAGCCTCTCCACCTACTTCCTCTGTAATGTGTATATATAGAGAGGGTGAGAGCAGAGTTTAATTACAGTGAGTGGTGAGCCTAAGAGAGAACATAGAGAGAGAGAGAGAACAATTTGAGTGTTGTAATTCTTCTTTGTTCAATATAGTAAATCCGCTGCTCGTGGACGTAGGCGACTTGCCGAACCACGTTAAATCTCTTGTGTTATTGCTTGTGTGTGTTTCCTGGTGTGCCCCAGATCCACAACAATTGACTACATGAATGGGTTTCGTTGTTTCACTTTTGACCAGGCATGTCCTCATTAGACGATCTGAGTATATATATCCCTGGTACCATAAATGATTAGAAAATGGTTAGCTATTCCCTAGACCCTCCTGCCATTATTGACATGGAAAATGAACTATTGTGATTTGTATCAGGAACGCTTTCCAGATCCAAAATCTTTAGTGAAAGATCTACATCTCACTGGATTCAAAGCAACAGAGAAATGGAAAAAGTGCATTGGAGACAAAGATGGAGAGGCTAAATTACAAGTTAACAAAACTCAGATTCCTAATATAATTGCAGAGACGCATGACACTGCATAGAGAGGGCATCCTATTTTGGTGAACTAGGTTGATATGGTAGGAAAATGATTTGTATGTGAAAGTGGTTATTGTGAATGAGAATATGAATATCAAGTTGGCTCAAATGTCCAGATTCGTATTTTGGTGAACTTAGATTCCTATTTTGGCTCAAATAGAGGGGCATCCAATTTTGGTGACTCCTTAATGTAATTCCAATGATTTGTGTGTGAATGTTTTTTTATTTTTGCACAATGATTGTGGACTGTCATTTGATAAGATTTTACTATGTGAATGGGAGTTATTATTTCATATTAGTGTTATTTTTCAGTTTTATTATAGGGTTTTTTTTGGTTCAATAACCTAAAATTAGCACAATTAAAAAAAAAAAAAAAAAAGAGGTCTATCACGGCGTTTCTAAAAACGTCGTTAAATAGCAACAGAGAAATGATGGCGTTTTAAAAACGTCACTAAATAGCATGGTGCCGTCATATTATCGTTAGTAAAACTTTTAGAGGTGTTTTTATAAAACGCCGCCTATTGTCATATAGCGACGTTTCTAAAGCGTCGTAGAGTTATAGCAACTACCGCATCTTCGGCGTTTAGTGTTAAACGTCACAAAAAGATTTAACGGCGTTTTTAAGACCTATTGCGGCATTTCTTAAACGCCTCTAAAACCTGAATTTCCAGCAGTGTATGCCGGATGACCGGCTAAATTTGATGAAAAATTCCGCTCACCATTAGAGCGCGATCAAATTTTTTTTTTATCAAAACTTGTATTTAAATTTAATGAAAATTTTGAATAAATGTTGAAGGTACTCTTAAGTATCCAAATTCTAGCTTGTCATTTTCAATAAAATTAATTAATTCAAAATATATGACATTAAATATTCCTGAATAAATGACCAGTAAGGAACTTTTTAGCAACAATGTTATAATTATGGAATTAAAGTGGATTATTATTATTAATTTTTATTTATTTATTTTTTTAAGTTCCAAAAGTGGAAAATATGTTTGGCCGCCTAAGAAATGATAAAAAGAATACCATATCACATGTTTAGTTTTAATTTTTTGAATTTAATTTTTTTGTTTCTCATATTTTTTTTATTTTTAGTAAATATTTTAAAATTTTTAAATTATTTTCTTAGATATATCTTATTTAAATGTAGCTAAAATTTAAAATATTTATAAAAAATATTTTAAAAAATCAATAAATACACAAGAATAAAAATGTACTGAATTTTCATTTTTTTTTTGTATTTTTGGTATTTATTGAATTTTTTTAAAGATCTTTTTCATAAATATTATAATTTTTAAATGTATTTATGTTAAGTGTATCTAAAAATTTTAAAAATTACTTAAAATATTAAAAAAATTTAATAAAAATATAAAAATATAAAAAAATAAAAAAAATCTTTGGTTGCGTTTGGTAGAGTTTTGAATTATGATTCGAGAATAGAGTTGTATTTTGAGTTTATGAATTTTGGAATTATGATTTGATATTGAGTGATGTGACATATGATATTTGATTTAAAAATTTACAACTCATAATCAAACATACAACCTAAAATTCTATTCAAAACTCATAAAATTTTTTAAAAAATTCCGAAAATATTTTTTACATAAAATATAAAAATAACAGGTGCCGGCTGGTCGATCGGCCGGACGTCCAAGAGGACATCCACGAAGATGACCACATGTTTTCAAAAGTGAGTGTGAAATCAATTTTTGAAATCACTAACTAAACACGGCACTCAAAGGACAATGTGGAATTATATTTCAAGAGTTCCACCAAACACAGCTTTAATTTTTTAAAAAGTAATTCCTGAATTATGAAACCAAGATAGTCTTTGCTACGCTAAAAGTTTGGACAATTGGTGTGCACTTACATGAGAGAAGAAGACATACTTCTTTATTTACTGGAAAAAAAAAAAGAAAAAAGAAAATGTTTCAGAGCTCTCGAGGAAGAGCTCTAGAGAGAGCTCTAATATTAGGTCTTATCATATGATGTGGTATTTGGCTTGTATTTTTGTTTTTTTTTTTAAAACTTTGTCAAGAACTCATACTAGAACTCTATTCATAGATAGAGTTCTATATTATTGCTCAAAACAAAAAGAAAAAGAAGAGAGACTGAGAGACTTGGTTCCGATTCTCACTTCAAAAGTTATGGATACATGTACACCATTGGCCAGAGTTAAGCTTCTCCGAACCTGATCAGTTTCTTGTAACTTTTTTCTACTACAAAGTTGATCTTCAATCCTGGGTGAGTCGCCTCTTTCATTGCATCTATCATCTTTGCTAAAAGGTGGTTTTTTTTTTTTATAATTATTATTTTTTTTATGGCAGCATCTTCAATACCTACTTTTTCTTTTATTTTTAATCAAATCTTTTTAAAAAATTCTAAACGTAGCTGTTTTAATAATTTTTTATGAAAGACAACACTACAAAAAAATTAAGGTTTTAGAGATTAAAATTTAGGAACAAAATAATTTTTTAGGGAACCAAGTAATTTTATTACAAAAAGTGTCATTATATTTTTAGCAACAAAATTGGACATTACACTACTAGAAAAAGGAGCATTTGACACGGAACTATTTGCGATGGTTTAAGTGTCGTCGCAAACAATAGGTTTTTGCGACGGCAGTTAATGACGTCGCGAAATTATTTTTGTTGCGACGGAAAAACTAATCCCGTGGCAAAAAGTAAGGTTTTATGCGACGGCACATTAAACGTCGCAAAAATTTTCTGGTTTAATTTTTTTTTTTTTTTTGCGACGCTATTTTGTCAATCCGTCGCAAAATTTTTTTTTTTTTTTTCATTCACTCGCGACGGGCCGTTATATCGTCGCAAATAGTTGTTCCTAAATTGGCGCCAAGACTCCTCTTCCACTCTGCCTCTTTCTCGATATCTCTAAATTCTCCGTAATATGTTAGGATCAAAAACAACAAAAAACCCTTCTTCTATCGCACTGCTCTCTCCCTTCGATACTCTACCCTAATCTCACTGCTCTCACCCTCCCTCTCCCTCTCACCCAGTCGTCAGTCTATCTCTGTTGCAGCGGCAACATCAGCGTCTAGGTAACCCTCTTGTTTTCTCTTCTATTGCTCACGCAGACCCTCCCTCTCACCCAGTCGTCGTTATGTCTCTCTTGCAGCGGCAACAACAACGTCTGTAGCAGCGGCAACAACAACGTCTGCAGCACCATCTCTCTTGCAGCGGCAACAACAGGGTCACTCTGGTTCTCTCTCCGGCATCCAGGTATAGCCTTCCTTTGCTTTCCTCTGCTCTCCTCTGGCCTTCTATTGTCTGTTTCTCATTTTGGCAGAGTTAATATATTGTTTTCTGTTTTGTGGTACAAGAAAAAGCTTGATTCGAATGAGAATAGATAGATAATGCATATATAAATTAAAAGTAGACTTAAAAGTAGGGCTAATAGTGTTCAAATTGAAACAATGTATACTAAAGTGAATTTTGTATCAAACTACAAAAATATGGAATTTACCCTAACGAGGGTGTGTGAAATTTAACCACAGGAGAAGAACTAGAGACAGGTGTGAAATTGAAAGAGGGTGTAATAAGGAGGGGAACAGAGGAATTACTAAAAATTGTAGTACCAAACATAAATATAAAAGAGTGTAAGGGCACTAACGTAAAAAATGAAAAAAAAAATTGATTTCCCTCTATGAAACCCTAGTTTTCCATCACCAGTGAAGTGTCCGGTCACCGTGTGCTGCGACATTCACGGCCAATTCCATGATTTTCTTGAGCTTTTTCGCATCGGCGACAGTGCTCCAAACACTATACCTTTTCATAGGAGATTACATGTTGGTTATTAGTTGACATGGATGCTAGTTCTACTTCAAATGCTTACTGCCAGCTCCAACCCTTACTCATTCTTTTTACTCAAATTGAGTAGAAGATCAAGAGTAAAAAGTTTCATTTGATATGAAACATTCCAATGGATAAACTTAAATTTGAGATGCTAGTAGTTGGAGTAAAGGAGAATTTGGAAAATCTGGGTAGATGCACTCATGCTTCAAGTTGTGATTGGATAGAAATTTGAGTAAATGACATGAGTCTCCCTTGATTTGAGTAAAACTCAATTTGATATAGGTTTGAGTAAATAAATGGAGGAGATTTTAATGGGTTTTTACTCAAATTTAAGTTTTAGTCAACATTTGGGTAAGGGTTGGAGATGCCTAACTCATACCCTCGTGGATATGAGACTGACGTCCTCTCTATTATATGATTGTAATGGAAGATTTTCATTATATTATCTAAGGATTGTGAAATAATTATGAGAATTTATCACTATTTTCAATCATTACAAGTAATAGAGATCTTCTATTACAACTTTGGAATGGAGAGGATCATAATCCATGGTTATGATGGGTAGTTTTTGATGAATTATAATCTTTGACCAAATGATCCATGCGTAAGCAAGCTTAGTTTTGGTGACTTGATAACATGTTTAGTTGAAGTATAAACTAAGTAATTTTAATGGTTTTCGGTCTGCATTTTTGCTTGTATATGCTGTACGAGAGTTTGATATGGTATTTGTACAGAAGTAGGAAGTTTGAATTCCACCAAAAAGCATTTTTAGACATGATGCTAAATTTAGTTAATGCAAAATGCATATAGTTGAATGGGTATCAATATATCAATATTTGAAACAGAGTACAAGCTTATGGTGATATACTATTCGTTTGATGGATGGCTCCTTGTAAATTTGAACCCAAGTGATTGCCATGCCTTCCAAATGACTCTACAAATCAAGCCACTACCATCTTTTGGATTTTGATTCAGCCAATTTGGATAATGAACAAGTTTGAAGTGGTTGCATTAATGTCCTGAGAATGTTGGTTGTTGGTTGCATTAATGTCCCAAGAATGTGCTTGCAAAAAGTCAAATTATAATTGTGATATCAAGGTTTTGTCATAATCGGGGTAACTAGGCGGTGGAGTTGAATTGAGAAAGAAGTAGAACTCATTTGTGCTTCATTCTTTTTTGGAATTCAATTGTGCTTCATTCTATTGGACGGTAGTTTGTGGCAAAGCTTTTATTTTAGTTCTTATTTTCCTAGTCTAGAAAATTGCTTATTATTGCTGATAAAAAAATGAGCATAGGGGGGTACAAATGAAATTTGCCCTAAAAAAAATTGCTTATCAATATATATATTGCAAGACAACTGTTAGAGTCTCATTACACAAGCACAACCCCAATAATAATATCAATATTGGTAGTAGAAGACTATGGGCTTGTTTGGTGTAACTTTTTGTGAGTTAAAAGTTGATGAGCAGCAAGTAGGCACCAAAAACGTCTCTTCTCCAATTTCTAAATAATTAACTTATTTAAATTATTTTTGCTTAATAGGCTTCTATTTGGTGCAACTTTCGAACTTGTTGGTATCACTAGTAAGTTATCTTTTGTAATTATAGCTTTTAAGATTATTAACTTAAAACACTTTTATATATATATATATGTATCTATTTTGTGCAACTTCTAATCTGTGGCTCTTTTTATTTTATTTTATTTTTTGGGGAGGGGGGGTTTGGATGGTGCTAAGAATGTTACATAGATTGGGTTGAATGTAATCTGATTTAGTATGAGAATTAATGTTTTTCTATGACAATCTTTAATCAATAACATATTGACTTGATTTTATATCTCTCTAATGAGGGTAATGTATTTGGCTTATGCAATGCGTGTTTTATTAACTGTTCGTGAATTTGCAGAAACTGAAATTTCTGTGTCGGATTGATTCCATTTATTTATATTATTTGCTGTTATTCATGTGAAATTGGAGTACAGTATAACAATGATAATTTAACAGGATTTGAAATTCAACACACTTTCGGATTGAAGAAATAGAGGCTAAATCATTGATGAAGTATAGACAGAAAGTTAACAAAACATTGTTACCTTATCTTAGCATCCTTCTTAGGTCTTTGTTTGGTGACTTTTGACTCCAACTAGACATTCAATTATATACGTCTTAGCTGAGTCTTGATTTCTAAGTAGAAAACCTTAGTGTGTAAGTTTGTCGACTTGTGGTTGCTACTAAGATTTTAAGTCTTTGGAAGTTCCTTTCAGTATATCTCAGATGAATTATTAATTTATCTAAGAACTCTTGCCATTTCTTGTGATCCCTGCTTCGCTATCAATGAAATAAAAAAAGGAAATACTTGTTAAAAATATGCAAATGCTATTTTAGAAATGGGAAAGCATTAATGTGGAAGGGGATTTAGATATTTTTATCTTTTGGAAAGGTACATTGATTCCCTTGTTTCCTGAACTTCATATATCTAAATCCCCTTCTAATGTGGGGGGTGAAACACACATTCTATAGTATATATAGATATTTAGGAAAGTTAATACATCTAGACTAGCTGAGGATTCAGGGACTGGTGGGGGGTAGGAAGCAAGAAGGGTTGAGGTGGGGGGTTGGGTCTAGCTTGCTTTCATGAAGTGGGTGTTTTCAGAATTGTTAGCCAAAATATGTGAAACATAGAAATGAGTGCCTCTTCCAAGCATCTTCGCCAAATCTGCAGGAGCTGCAAGAGCTCATTGTCACCAGGATTGCCATTTGGTTGAAAGCTACGTCCACGAAGCTCCATTTCTCGATCAATGATTTTCTGTATAACATCTCAGCTGTTAGGCATTGTATCAACGAAGGTTAAGTAAGGGTGCTGATCTGGTTTGGTTTGAATATGCTTGCTGCCGCTGCTCAATGATCTGGAATTTGGTCTTGGTTCTGGTTTGGTTCTGGTTCTGATTTTGTCTGCTCTGGTTTTGTTTGCTATGTTCTGTTTTTGACCTGCTAATCTAATCTGTTATAATCTGTTTAGGGGTGCTTTTTAGACCATTCCCATCAAACTTCAATTGGTCTATCTCATTAGTTTTGCCACTACTGTGTCTTTGCTGTTTTGCCACTACTGTCTGAGTTTGTGCCACTGCTGCACTTTAATTTTCCAGCTGTGAATGAAGCTATTAGTGTTGATGCTGCTGGGTTAAATGTGCTGCTGTGATGGTGTGGAGTGAAACTGCAGAAGTTGGTATTAAAGTGAAGCTCCAGATTTGTTGTCTTGGAGTGAATTTAGGTGAAGTTTTGGATTGGTTTGTAGTGAAGTCAACTGGACAGCAACCACTTTGATGGGATTACTTCAATCCTACTCATGGAGATTATATGACTGTGGGAGAGTAGTACACCTCTACCAAAGTCTACTTTGCTTTACACCTCAACTTCATGCCATCACTCCATTGCTTTAATTGAGGAGAGTAGTAAGGCTAATTGAGGGTTCTGCTTTTGTGATCGTCTGGATATGTCCCAATTGCTTCTGTGATCATCTGGCTACCAAAGTCATTTCTGCATCTCAACTGCATGCCATTACTCCATTGCTTATTTGAGGAGTCTTTTCTGTTGCTGCTTCAGTAGTAGTATGGCTAATTGAGGAGCCTGCTGCTTTGTTCCAATTTTTGGATAGCAAAACTTGGCTGCTGATGTGTTTTTTTTTCTGGGTGATTTGCTTTTGTTTGTTAACTTTCTCTTTCTCTCTTTTGTTGGTTTCGTTGGTTTCTCACCAACCGGCGCTTGGGGCTTTTAGCCCCAAGCTCCTCTTTATTGATGTAATCTGTTTACCTTATTGGGTTCATCAATAAAGATTTTCTATGCCATTCAAAAAAAAAAAAAAAAACTTTACTAGTATACTATCCCAAAAAAAAACTTTACTACTTGTATATTAGTCGTTATTTTTTATATTTCATTAATGTTCCAAAGTTTAAATGTCGTCTCATAGAAGAGCATTTGGGCGTCAAGGAGAAACTCTTTATGTTTATTTAGTTATTGCAGCTTAGTCTTCATGGTTAAAATCTGGCTAGGCATTAGTTTCCCAAGGATGTATATCATATTATGAGATTAAGGTCAGCCTTATTAAAGCATCAAAACAATTCTGATGGGTCATGCCTACTATCATAACTTGCCATTACAGTCTCAGTTTGGGTTTGACATCCATTTAGACAAGGGTTTGGTTCCCGTCTCAGCGTGTAACTGAGATAGAGAGGTGGGTTTGGATTAGGGGATTGTGGCTCTGGGATATTTTGTCCCTTAAAGCATTGTTGGCCTAATAGTTTCTTTTACAATTATTTCTGAATAATCATGCAAATGGAAAATGGTCAAAATATAGTCAAATTACTCAAAAATTAACTACAATCCATTGCCCCAATAAAATCAAAATTCTACGTCTTCGTCTTAATATTCAATAAGCCGGTCTTGAATTATCCCAGATTATCATTTTATTTATTTTTTGATTGGCAAATCCCAGATTATGTGATTTCACATATTAACTTTGTAATACCTAACAATTTGACAAAGTCCCATCCTTGACTTTGGATCTGTTTTCTTCATGACTTAAGTGAGATGTTGTCTCAGGTTTGAATTTTTTACTTGTCATTTTTGTAATCTTTGGCAGAAATATTTATTGTTAAAGGAGATTCAGCCGGTGGTAGCACAAAACAAGGTCGTGACAGGCGCTTCCAGGTGACATTTCTGCCCCATTTTTTTTTTGGTAGTAGCTAGCATTGCAAGCAGTAGTTATAGCTTCATTTGGACTCTAATACTCTATTATTGTAAATTATGTTCTAAACTGTGTATCTCCTATTAATTTATATTTGCTTTCATTTTAAGTAAGTGTTCATTCAAAATTTGAGTTGCTTAATTTTGGTGCTCCTTGGGCAGCACTTTTTGGAAATAAGTTGTCATATGATTAATATCTGCACAAGAAGATCGTTTTGGACAAACAGAGAAACAAGAAAGAAAGCAAGAGAGAGAGAGAGAGAGAGAGAAAATGTTCAAATCTTAAGTAAGTGGGGCGAGGGTAGAAACAAACTCAGTGAGTGGACTCGTGTCTTCAGAAACCTACAAGTCACCTCTATTCGAGCCAAAATCTGGCAGGGTCACCTAGTGGTGTGCAAAAGCCAACTTTGGCCTAGCTTGCTCAAGCCCCCTTCATGTGCAGGATTTGGGTGGGACCTCAGTATACCTTCAAGAGTCCTGTTTTTAGAAACTCATGCAAAATGAGACAGGACTTAAGGCAAGTAGACAAAATCTAATGCGACTTGTATGTCAAGTGTCCTAATTTGATTAAACATGCAATGCAATTATACCTAAGAGCGTAACAGAGTGATAACTTCCATCTTTGGGTCCAATTCTTCGGCCTTGACACTCTTAAACACTCAGCTTAGTCTACAAGCCCATTGCAATACATCCCAATGACAATAAGGTCCATGTTTTGTCAAACGGAATTGTCAACACTCAACTTTACCTTACCTAAATCCTATAACATAGGTGTTTGTGTAGAACATTATTTTAGGTCTTATATCAATTTGTCCTGTAACCTATATTACAGATCAGATCCATTCGAGTTGAGAGTGATTAGGAAAATGATGCTCTGCTCCTTATTCAGTTCTTGTTTGTCAAATGAGCTCCAAAAAGCTGAGCCTGTGGTTGGTTGAATAATGGCAAGGTGAGCCTGAACGAGGTTGGCAACCTCACTTTAGTTCAAATCAAGCTCGAACACCCCTACATCTTCAACACCTGGCTTGATTGTTTAAGTTGCAGTCATTGTTGTCATGATTATAGAGATTGTATTATGTTGATCAGGAAGTAGTACTGAAATCCGAGCTTCTGTTTTGTTTGTATGCTGTTGCAGTTGAGATTTAATTTAGTTGGTGTAGTTGCTAGGTTTGATCAAATGCAAAATACACTTTAGTTTGCTCAAATGCATGACAAGGCCTTATTTTGCCTTAGAAAGGGCTGTCTGGAGGTTTATCTAATAGATCATAACCATCTAATATAAGCTTTACTGTTCTAAAAAATATGGGGGGTACAGCAGATGCTTATATATTGGTTCAGAAGAGGGTTATGTATGCTTGCTGTTCTCATAACCATCATCTAGATCACAACCAACTAAGAGCCTTACCCAAACCTTTTACCTTATGTTCTTTCCACTAGTCTGTCAGTCTGTCAGTTTGTTTCAGTTTGCTTTGTGTGTGTATGCTGCTATGTGTGTGTTTGCTGCTTCTGTTATGTTTGTATGCTGTTGCAGTTGAGATTTAATTTAGTTGGTGTAGTTGCTAGGTTTGATCAAATACAAAATACACTTTAGTTTGCTCAAATGCATGACTGGCTGATGCTTGTGAAATAGGAGTTATGATCAACGAATCAAGCCCTTGTTTAGGATTGTAAACATTTACTTTGCGAAACCCGGATCAATCACATAATATATCCCATCAATGGTCAAAGATGCTTCCGCAATATTGGTTGCTACAACCACTTTCCTCTTTTCTGGAGGGGCAGGATCAAAGATTCTGGATTGCATTTCACTTGGAAGAGCATCAGAGACCGGTAAAATAATTAATTCAGAACATTTTACCCAACCCTTTCATCCTCTCATAAAGAGATGGCATGCATGATCAATCTCTTCTGACTACCAAGAAGAGGAGAACATCACCCTCGGGTTCTCAAGTGAATCAGTAAAATAGTAATTAGGGATGCATCTAGGTAGTCACTTTCTGTTTGGTGTAGAGTATCTCAACGGGATAAGTTCTTCCAAGAATTGTGAAAATATTGCGCTTAAAGAAATACCCGTAAAATTTTTTTCGCGTCTAATATGGCAAATGTGACAATCAAACGAAGGTCAGTCTCCTCTTCACAAGTCGCTTCAATAGTCCAAAAGGACATCAAGATGATTTGTCCTCTCACGAGCTTCATCAAGCATTACGATGAATCTCGAGATAAACTCTCATCAACCAAAATCTCTCTCGAAGCATACCGTCACCATACACTTAATCATCAGATTCCGTCCCAGACGATCCTCAAAACGAATGGCATACCCAACTTCCTCACCTAAACGGGCCAAACTCTTCAAAGACTCTCTTGGCCACAGACATTGCAGCCACCCTCTGGTGAGTACATCCAATCTTGCCCTTGGTATCGACCACCTGCCTAGATATCGAGTCGTCTGTGTTGTCTTGCCTGAACCTGTCTCACCAATTACCACCAGAACCTGATTATCATGCACAGCCTGAATCAATTCATTCTTCAATTTGTAAATAGGCAAGCTGTGCCTCTGATCCTGGATAGAAAGCTTTGATCTTTGCCCAAAAGTCAGGGCTTTCCCAAAAGCATCCTTTTTCTAATCGGGCATGTCATATGCTGATAAACCAACTCCCCTAAGCTCCTGTGCAAGATGCCTCTCACCTGTCTCTGGCATTGGGTCTTCCCACGGACGATTGAGATCTTTTGGGGTAGAGTCAAGCATTGTTCTTTGTTGCTGTTCCCTTACTTCTCTCCGCTCTTTTATAAGAGCAGACTGAAGGGCTGCTGCCCGACTCAAAGACCCTTCCAGATTCTTGAAAATCTTAACAGGTGACATGTTTAGAGAGTATCGGCTCTGTCCTTGCAAGAAGGCTGGTTCATCTTCATTTAGCTCAATTTCAAGCTCTTCCTCAACACCCTCTTCTTGTATTTAACATATAAAATCTCTTCAATATTTCCTTAGTTTGATAACACAAAAATTCATGCATTATGGCCTCTATATGTAGTTGAGGTTGGAACTGATCACTCATACTGAAATTTATTTTCTAAAATTGATATCTCAAGAACCCCATATTTGCTTGCAAAAACTGTTGTACTACAATACTACTAAAGACATCATTTCTCCAAAAACAGCTATGCTATGTGCACAGAGAGAAAGAAACACAGAATGCACATATATGAGCCAAAAAATATAGTTTACAGTTTACGTTTACAGTTTTATGCTTCTATGTTTACGAAAGAAATTGAAAATAATGAACAAGAACTCATTTAGTGTCTATTTTTGTTTATAAAAACAATGTAAACAGTGAAAACTAATATATTGGTTAATAACTCTTGTTAAGTAAGCTTACTGTTCTCAAAAAAAGATCATAACCATCTAATAGATCATAACCATCTAATATAAGCTTACTGTTCTAAAAAATATGGGGGGTACAGCAGATGCTTATATATTGGTTTAGAATAGGGTTATGTATGCTTGCTGTTCTCATAACCATCATCTAGATCACAACCAACTAAGAGCCTTACCCAAACCTTTTACCTTATGTTCTTTCCACTAGTCTGTCAGTCTGTCAGTTTGTTTCAGTTTGCTTTGTGTGTGTATACTGCTTCTGTTTTGTTTGTATGCTGTTGCAGTTGAGATTTAATTTAGTTGGTGTAGTTGCTAGGTTTGATCAAATGCAAAATACACTTTAGTTTGCTCAAATGCATGACAAGGCCTTATTTTGCAAAATACACTTTAGTGGTTTTTTTTTTTGCCTTAGATCACAACCAACTAAGAGCCTTACCCAAACCTTTATAATGTTTCATTATTATTAATAAAATATGAAAATTTTAACTGGAAGTCCCATTTCAAAAATTTTTGCACTAAAAAATTTCGCGAATTTTCTTATAGATAATTAAGTCCTATCGAATTTGAAAAGGTATACTATGAGATCATTTCACTATATTTCTTAGAGATTCTTAGGTGATACTACGGTTGATTTCTAAATGTGGGTGTATTTCATTTGTGCACTATTGCCTTATTAAACTATTGTCAAATGTATATTTTTAAAATGTCACAACAGAATATTATTCTAATATGTGCACTATTATTTTATTAAATTTTTTTGAAATGTGATACTATGGTTAGTTTTCAAATATAGGTATGCTTTATTTGTGTATGCTCTATTGTCTTGTTTAATTTTTGTTAAATATGTAATTCTTAAAATGTAACAATGGAACCTAATGTGACAACAGTATGATTTTTCAATTTGAAATTTCATATTCAATACACATTGTATGTTTTCAAATGTACGTATACTTCATTTGATAACAATTGTTAGAGAGCATTTTTTTAGGTACATCGGAAAGTTAAAAAACACACAGCAGGGCCTAATTTCCGTGAGCAAACTATACAGCCATCGGTGGCTGTAATGGTGGTTGTGGCTGTATTGGTGGCTGCAAAAACAACTATTAGAGAGCATTTCTCCGAAGTGGTTGACACACTAAAATGCTCAAACGGGTTCGGATGTAAACGAAACTTGACACGCACAACATACTAGGCACACATGACTTGTAGGAGAAGACGGGACTCGAAACCGATCCCCGGTTTTGAATCTAGAGCCTAATTTTCGTTAATGAAAACTTATTACTTAATGACTCTTTTTCAAACCGGATGACGCACTAAAATGCTCAAACGGGTTCGGATGTCAACGAAACTTGACACGCACAACATACTAGGCACACATGACTTGTAGAAGAAGACAGGACTCGAAACCGATCCCCGGTTTTGAATCTGGAGCCTAATTTCCGTTAATGAAAACTTATTACTTAATGACTCTTTTTCAAACCGGATGACACGCTAAAATGCTCAAATGGGTTCGGATGTCAACGAAACTTGACACGCACAACATACTAGGCACACATGACTTGCAAGATAAGACGGAACTCAAAACCGATTCCCAGTTTTCAATCTAGAGCCTAATTTCCGTTAATGAAAACTTGTTACTTAATAACTCTAAACTGGTTGACACACTAAAATGCTCAAACGGGTTCGGATGTAAACGAAACTTGACACGCACAACATACTAGGCACACATGACTTATAGGATAAGACGGAACTCGAAACCGATTCCCGGTTTTTAATCTAGAGCCTAATTTCCGTTTATGAAAACTTGTTACTTAATAACTCTTTTTCAAACCAGTTGACACACTAAAATGCTCAAATGGGTTCGTATGTCAACGAAACTTGACACACACAACATACTAGGCACACATGACTTGTAGGATCAGACAGAACTCAAAACCAATTCCCAGTTTTCAATCTAGAGCCTAATTTCCGTTAATGAAAACTTGTTACTTAATAACTCTTTTTCAAACCGGTTGACACACTAAAATGCTCAAATGGGTTTGGATGTCAACGAAACTTGACACGTGCAACATACTTAGCACACATGACTTGTAGGATAAGACGGAACTCGAAACCGATTCCCGGCTTTGAATCTAGAGCCCAATTTCCGTTAATGAAAACTTATTACTTAATAACTCTTTTTCAAACCGGATGACGCACTAAAATGATCAAACGGGTTCAGATGTCAACGAAACTTGACACGCATAACATACTAGGCACACATGAATTGTAGGAGAAGACAGGACTCGAAACCGATTCCCGATTTTGAATCTAGAGCCTAATTTCCATTAATAAAAACTTATTACGTAATGACTCTTTTTCAAATTGGTTAACACACTAAAATGCTTAAACGGGTTCGGATGTCAACGAAACTTGACAAGCACAACATACTAGGCACACATGACTTGCAGGATAAGACGGAACTCAAAACCGATTCCCGGTTTTCAATCTAGAGCCTAATTTCCGTTAATGAAAACTTGTTAATTAATAACTCTAAACCAGTTGACACTCTAAAATGCTCAAACGGGTTCGAATGTCAACGAAACTTGACACACACAACATACTAGGCACACATGACTTGTAGGAGAAGACGGGACTCGAAACCGATTCTCGGTTTTGAATTTAGAGCCTAATTTCCATTAATGAAAACTTATTACTTAATGACTCTTTTTCAAATTGGTTGACACACTAAAATGCTCAAACGGGTTCGGATGTCAACGAAACTTGACACGCACAACATACTAGGTACACATGACTTGTAGGAGAAAACAGGACTCGAAATCGATTCCCGGTTTTAAATCTAGAGCCTAATTTCCGTTAATGAAAACTTATTACTTAATGACTATTTTTCAAATTGGTTGACACACTAAAATGCTCAAACGGGTTCGGATGTCAACAAAACTTGACACGCACAACATACTAGGCACACATGACTTGCAGGATTAGATGGAACTCAAAACCGATTCCCGATTTTCAATCTAGAGCTTAATTTCCATTAATGAAAACTTGTTAATTAATAACTCTAAACCGGTTGACACACTAAAATGCTCAAATGGGTTCGGATGTCAACGAAACTTGACACACACAACATACTAGGCACACATGACTTGTAGGAGAAAACGAAACTCGAAACCGATTCCCGATTTTGAATCTAGAGCCTAATTTCTGTTTATAAAAACTTGTTACTTATTAACTAAACCGGTTGACACACTAAAATGTTCAAACGGGTTCAGATGTCAACGAAACTTCACACACACAACATACTAGCCACACATGACTTGTAGGATAAGACGGAACTCGAAATCGATTCCCGGTTTTGAATCTAGAGCCTAATTTCCGTTAATGAAAACTTGTTACTTAATAACTCAAAACCGGTTGACACACTAAAATGCTCAAACGGGTTCGGATGTCAACGAAACTTGACATGCGCAACATATTTGGCACACATGTCTTATAGGAGAAGACGGAACTCGATCAAAACTTCTTCTTTACAAACTCTTTTTGTGTTTATTCAATTATTGTTATAGATTATAGCTCAATGTGTACAATCATTGCCTATTTTTAATAGTATTATCATCATTATTGTAGGATGTAATTAAAGTTTCTTTGGAGAGTTCTATAATACCAAGAGTCCAATTGGCAGAGGGACTTCTTATTAGTGTTGATCCGTTGTGTGAAATTGATGGGGTTCCAATTGGCCTTGGATTTTGCAAAGTTTTTGTTTTAAAAGCGAACAAGCCGAATGCTGTTTCGAAAACAACATCCCGATGTCCAAGAACAGTTGGAGAAGCTGTGGGAAGATACATTGTGTGGCGCTCGATTCATGTATATGTTACAATCTTATTTATTTATTTATTGAAGTAAATATCAAATGTTTTACATTTTCTGTAAGCTTGAAATTAATTATATTGTAAATGATTTTTTTTTTTTTGGTTTTTTTTTTGCAGGTGCAACCCTTTTGAGTACGTGATGATATCTTCGCATATCCATATTAGAGATTACAATCTTATTTATTTATTTATTTATTGAAAAAAATATAAAATGTTTTACATTTTCTGTAAGCTTGAAAATAATTATGTTGTAAATGATGATTTTTTTTTCTTTTTTGTTTTTTTTTTTTTTTTTTTGCAGATGCAAACCTTTTGAGTACGTGATATCTTCACATATCGATATGGGAGCTTACTATTGATATCAAAACAAGCTACATTATGTCTGTTTTTATTTTTTTATTTTTTTATTTCTATTATCGACACTACAAATTTGAGTTCTTGAATTTCAAAAATTATTAGTATTGTTAGAGGTTATTTATATATTTTTGTAAATAATATTTGATTGACAATTGTTACAAGGTACATATATTATTCTTAGTATATGATTTTTTGAATATGAATGTGAATGTGGATGCGGATGTGGATGTGGATGTGGATGTGGATGTATTTTTAAAAATATTATAATTTGTATAGGAAATATTTAATAAAATATGATTTTATAAAAAATAATTTTATTGCGACAATAATAAACCGTCGCTAATGTAATTCTCATTTCTTTATATTTTATTAGCGACGGGTTAACCTGTCGCATATACATATTAGTTCCAATCTTTTGCGACGGTTTCAACTGTCGCAAATAAATCTTTTGCGACGGTTTAATATGTTGCCAATACGGTATTAACTTAATACTACTTTTTTGGCGACGTTTTAGACCGTCGCTAATAATACTTTTTGCGACGGCAAATACCGTCGCTAAAAAAGATTTTTTGCGACGGCAATGAACATCGTCACTAAAAATGCTATTTTTTCCCCTTTTTTTGTGTCAGGCGAAACCGTCGCAAAAACTATTGATTAGCCGTCGCTACAAGAATGCGACGGTTTGTAACCGTCGCAAATACTTTTTGTCACGCCCCTTTCCGCCACCCCCCATTTTCCGTCGCTGCACCGTCGCAAAAAGTCTTTTACGACGATATATGAACCTTTTGCGACGTTTGTGACCGTCGCAAAAAGTCCGATTTTTAGTAGTGTTAGTAATGAATTATTATCCTTTTGAGACGAAATTTTTTATTTTAAAAAATAAACCATTTTGAGACCAAATTATTTTGTCTCTAAAAGTCTATTTATCAGTGATATTTTCAAAATTTTGTCGCTAAAAGCTTTGTTTTTGACTTTTCGGGACGACATTTTAGTGATTATCCTCATGACGATGGAAATTGATCTCTAAATATCTTTTGCAACAAAATTTTCATTTTTAGAGACTAAAATATCTAGTCTCTAAAACTCTTATATGTTGTAGTGAAACGATCTTCCATCCTTATTTTTTTGGGTAAAATTTCATTAAATGTAAATAAAAATATGATTGTTGAAATTTGGTAAAAGATTTGGTTCATCTATGTTTTAGTAAAAAAATTGCCTCCCTTTGATTTGATATAGATTTGATGAAATATTTAAAACTTACCCATTTTTTCATCAAATTTGATTTTGATGAAAAAATTGATAAATAATAGGCATGCTCTCAATAATGATCTGATTGTATGCCTATCTTTGTACAAGTTATATACACAAGGAAATGGGAGTTTTGAGAGAGAAGATTTTTAGGAGTTCTAAATTCTCATTTTAAAATTATTAAATTTTTTTAATTTTAAATAATTAAGAAAATTTTTATTGATTAGTTTTCATTTAACTTTTATTTTACAATCTTATATCATAAAAAGAAGAAAAAAAATAAATTGTTTCACTTACATAGAGTGAATCTTATGCTCCCATTTATATAAATTATTAAATTTTCTTAATTTTAAACAATTAAGAAAATTTCCGTTAGTTAGTTTCCATTTAATTTTTATTTTACAATCTCATATCCAGAAAAGAAAGAAAAAATGAATTGTTTTAATTACATAAAATGAATCTTATACTCTTTTTATATAAGCAAAAAGAGATTTTTAGTGAGAAATCTTATGATCAATATCTCATATTGATTTTATTGATTTTTTTAATTTTAAACAATTAAGAAAATCCCGATTGGTTAGCTTCCATTTAACTTTTATTTTTATAATCTCACATCGAGGTTTTGATTTTAAAAATAATTTTGTCTGAGATTTTGAAACTCTCATAATATCTCTCCTTAAAAGTACTCTTTTGTAAGATATATATATTGATAATCTTAATGTCACTTTTACTACTCCTTAATACCAAAATTATGAGATAATTATGATAATTTTAAATTTGTATTTAAAACTTATAAATTATGGGATATATTATTATAATTTTAAATTTATATTGTGTAATTTTAAATTTAAATTAATAGATTACTTTTCATATTTAGTGACAGTTTAAATTTTAATAAATTAAAATTTAAAAATTTTAATTAATTAATTTTTGTGTAAGCTAGTTGGTCTTTTAACTTAATTGATTAAGCTAAACCATTTTTGATTTGAATGATTTGCTGGTTTAACAGTGATTTTAGCAGTTTTACATATTACGATCATTCTTTCTTATTCATTAAGTTTTTAAAATTTCTTTAATTATTTCTGTTTCAAAAACCAATAGGACAATTTTTTAAAATTTATATATTTTTATTCTAAAATAGTAAAATTTTAAAACCATGTCATTTTTTTTTTTATAACAAAACATAATTTTAATTATTAATTGTCAATACAACAATTTTAATCTATCTATGTTATATGTTATAATAAAGGAACATTTGAAACAAAACTCTTAAACTTATATATATATATAATTTTATTTACAAGAGACAAAATATAAAAAAATTAAATATCATTATGGTATTTTTAATAAATAATATATTATTTTATCCTGTACATAGTACGAGTGATATGCTAGTATGTATATATGAAAAAGACTATACTTTCTTAGTCATAATTTTAAAAAATAAAGTTATAATCAAATACCACATAAAGAATAATAAAAAATCTTATGAAATATTATCATAATTAAAAAAGAAAATTAGTCATAATTAAAAAAAAAATAGTATAATTAAGGTGCATGTAGTACACCTTGGTACACCCCTTTCAAAAAGGGTGTGTATAATAGAATTTTCCTGTATATATGTATGTATGTATTATAATTCACTTGATCTGCTGTAGCACAGGTTTTTTAGGAGAGAGTTTACGTTTGGCTGAACTTTTTCCTCCTCTGAGAAAACGAGATCAAGATTTTGTAATAGCATGTGAAATGGAATAAAAATCATCAAAATCAAATAGAGGAAATTATAACATATCATTTAAACAAATCATTGATACCCAAAATCTTAATGAGTTGAGGAAGGTTACTACAGGAATCATTTCTTCCTCTAGTCTAATAACATTTTGGCAACTATAAATCCAACAAAATCTCTTCCCCAAATTATGGGCACCACAGAATTTATTTAATTTCTTGTTTAAGATACCCAAACAATATTTTGAGAGCTGATAATCTTCTTATTAGATTCCTTGTAACGGATTGATTACTTGATTCTATTTGTGTAATTATTTATTTTAAAATTTTTGGCGTTCAACCCATAAATGACAATCAGAAAGAAACATGAAGCTAAATAAAATGAAACCAGTTATAGCTGTCTTCACTACTGACTGAGTCTAAAAGATATACACTAATGCTTGGCGCCTTGAAATGTCGAGGCTCGAATGCCTCGAAACTTACTCTCTCTTCAACCAATGCGGGACCTTCTTCTCTCTTTGGTCTTCTTCTTTTCTCTCTGTCTCTGTCTCTCTCTTCTTTGTTCAAACCCCACACCAAACTCACCCCCTTGTTCACATTTCCACCACCCACCATGAATGAGACATTCACAAAAACACATCCACGTCGCAGACAATGAAGGAAATTAAACAGAACTAACAGCAGCCATGTTTTCTTTTCTCCTTACTTCGTTTTCACTCCTCTCCTCACTTAGAATACAACCCTGATAGGATTTTCCCTAGAGGCTCCTCCATTGACGGTGATTGACCAATACGCAACAAAGACGATGATCATGTCCTAGCAGCTCCAGTGTGACATTGCCTTCGATTATAAAAGGAAATCTAACTTAGTTCACATTGCCTTTTCCTCACATTCATACAAACTTCATTCACATTTTTTTTCAAAAAAAAAAAAAAAAAAACTTTCTAAACAAATAGAAAATTGAGGAAAACCAGAAAAATTGCCAAAAAGAAAAGAAAAGAAAAGAAAATCAGAAAAAGTAAATGGAGGAGTATATTGAGCAAATCCAGATTTTCACTTTTACAAACAAATCTTTGATAATGGAGAAGTGTATTGAAGGCAAACTAAGAAGATAACTCTAGAGGGTGTATATTGCAGGATGGTGGGGCTTTGGCTCGCCGCTGCTACTAGATATATACTCCGCCAGCAAAAAGATTGATGTGGATGGGATCTAGGAAATACAGAAGTGAAGAGAGCCATTTAGGGAAGAGGAGCAATATGTGATTGTAGGACGCCGTCGTTTGTTAATCTCGATTGGCGTCGCTGTCACTCCATTCTTCTATTTTTTTCCTTCGGTCATCAATGGAGATTTTGGGGCAAAAGCTTGAGTCTGTTTGCCTCTGTTATGTGAGAAAACAAAAACGTCTTTTCGTCCAACACTCAACTTATCTCTCTCGGTGATGTGGTGACTTCTAACCCATTGGATCTGTTTTCGCCACGTATTACCATCCTCTTCACGTGTTACCATCATTCGAGCCATTTGCGGTAGACCTCATTCGAGGTCTGTAGCGGGACTGAAAAATATAATATAACCTTTAACTGGATACAAATTGCAGGCAAAATGAAGACATCAGATCCATTGGTCAATGTCCTTGTGCAAGATTTGATACATCAACTCTACACTGAAAGTAATTATATTCGTGAATTCTGGATTCAAATCGAGAAGATGAAGACTCAACTTAACCATATACAATCCTTCATTAATGGCGTAGACAGCATTAAGGCGAAGCATAAAATTGTCAAGACTTCTTTGATTGATCTGAGAGAACTCACTTATGAGGCTGACGATTTGCTGATCGATTGCCTAATCCGAGCTAACTATCGTACGAGGGGAGTGATTTCATCTTGCTATCATCTTTTCTCTCTTCGTCAATGGTACTTCAATCTTCAGACCAGACATAAGTTGTTAGTCATTAATCACAGAATTGAGATGATACGCCTCAACTTGAGTGACTATGTCACTCCAATTCTGGGGCGAAGCAGTGATGAAGATGCTACCAACAGAACTATAAGGTGGACTTCACAGGTTTACGATCAGTCTAGGATTGTGGGATTGACAGAAGATACTAGCAGAATCAAAGGGTGGATTTTGGCCAACAATGAGGTTTTGCATCGGGTGGGGATTGCAGGGATGGGGGGATTGGGCAAAACCACCATCACACAAACAATCTTCAACGACACGCATGTCATTGCTCACTTTGAAAAGAGAATTTGGGTGTCGATTTCTCAAACATTTAGCGAGCTTGAAATCATGGTGGTCACTTTGCGCGTCAATAATTTTGACATCAAGCGGATTCTGATTGACCAAGGAAGCTCATGCAAGATAATGTACTACGAGACCTTCAAGCAACTAAAATTGGAGGACAAAGAATTGGCGCTTGCAACATCTCCCCTTATCAGTTTTAACTTAATGCCAGAATGACTAGTTGGCAAGATAATTTTGCCAGTCAAGGCAGGAACAATGATGAAACAGGTGGAATTTTGGGTATTGAAGGTTCCTTCCACCTACAACATAATCTTGGGAAGAGCATGATTGCATGCCATGCGTTTGGTGGCATCAACCTACCATCAGGCATTACGGTTCCCCAATGAAACTGGAGTGATTGAAGAAGTCTTAGGAGACCAAATCATGTCGAAACAGTGCTTGATCATGGTAAACGATAGTCGGGTTACAAAAGGGTTTGTGCAGATGGTGGAGGAGCCAGAAAGCAATGAACTGTTTGTAGATGTTGGCAAAGTAGCCGAACAGAAGGCAGTAGAAGACTTGGTAGAGGTAAGGATAGATGAAAAGAACCCAGAAAAATTCTTTTTGCTCGGCTCATCTCTGTCCAGCACTGAGAGAATAGAGGTCATGGAATTTTTAACCTCTAACATCGAAGTGTTTGCCTGGACACCATACGACATGCCTGGTATTGACCCTAATTTCATCTGCCATCAACTTAATGTCCATCCAACTGCCAGACTAATTATACAGCGAACTCGCCGATCGACACTCCACTACGCAAAGATAGTGGCGGAGGAAGTGAAAAACTTGCTGGAGGCAGGAGCAATCAGAGAAGTACACTATCCCAGGTGGATATCCAACACTGTAGTAGTGCCAAAAAAGAACGGCTAATGGCGTATTTGTGTGGACTACAAAACAATTAACAAAGCATGCCTAAAAGACAGTTTTCCCCTACCACGAATAGACTAACTGGTGGACCTGACAGCAGGGCATAACCAACTTAGCTTCCTTGATGCGTATCGTGGTTACCATTAGATCGCTATGTATGAACCAGACCAGGAGGTCACGTCATTTACAACACCCAGAGGACTATACTATTACAAGGTTATGCCCTTTAGCCTAAAGAACGCAGGGGCTACATTCCAACGGATGGTCACCAAAATGTTTGAACCATTGTTAGGCAGAACAATGGAGGCTTACATAGATGACATGGTGGTCAAAAGTAGAGATGAGAAGGACCATCTCAAGGACTTACACGAAATGTTCCAAATTTTAAAGACCCACAAGTTGCGCTTGAACGCATCTAAATGTGCATTCGGCGTAGGGTCAGGCAAATTCCTAGGCTTTCTAGTGACCAACCGGGGTATAGAAGCTGATCCCTTTCAGATCAAAGTCATCCAAGATCTTCAGAAGCCTAACACAATCAAAGAAGTGCAGCATCTCACTGGCCTAGCAGCAGTGCTCAACAGGTTCATAAGTCGGTCGTCAGATAGGTGTCGACCATTCTTCCAGACACTGAAGGGCAAGTTTGAGTGAGATGATGAATGCGGCTGTGCCTTGGAAAGCTTGAAAGACTACATGACCTCTTCTCCATTGTTAGTAACCCTAGTACCAAGAGAAGAGCTCTTCTTGTACTTAGCAGTTTCACAGCATATAGTTAACATAGTATTAGTCAGAGCGGAGGGAATACAACACCTATCTATCTTTTATGTTAGCAAGACATTGCTAGGCACTGAAACAAGGTACCTGCCGTTGGAAAAGCTGGCCTTAGCTTTGATGATCGCTTCAAGAAAGTTGTCACACTATTTCCATGACCACACCATGATTGTCTTAACGGCTTTCCCGTTAAAAGCCTTGTTTGAGAGGGCGGATTTTTCTCGACAAATCTTGAAATAGGTAGTGGAGTTGGGGTAGTTTGATATTAAGTTTCAACCAAGAACCTCAATAAAAGCCCAAGCTTTGGCAGACTTTGTGGCCGAGTTCACGCCAGGAAGTCATCATGTTTGCCAGATCGACTTGACTGGGACAACCGAAAGAAAGAGGCAAAATGTCGTAGGAATTGCGCAACCCCCAAAGCAGGACACCCAACTGCATAACAAGCCATTCGGGCTTGAGAAAAGGGAAGAAGGAACAAACCACAACACTGCTAGCAAGGACTCACCAGAAAGTAAAGACTTGAGACAGTCAGACAATGAAGATCAAAACCCAACAGCAGATATCGACTTGGAAGAAGACATCAGCAACACCCCTGATCCCAAGACATCATTCGATCTCTCTACTTGTTGAAAGCTATTCGTCGGAGAGATGTGGAAACTCTTCATGGATAGAGCATCCAACAGGCATGGTGTAGGACTTGGCATAGTTCTTATCTCATCGGATTGCCTAATTGAACAGGCAGTCAACCTTGGCTTCCCAGCATCTAACAATGAGGTGGAGTATGAATCATTACTAGCAGGTTTAAAATCAATACTTCACATGAAGGCCACTGAGCTGATGGCGTATAGTGACTCCCAGCTGGTAGTCAACCAGATTTCAGGTGACTACGAGGCAAAGGATGATAGGATGGTTAAGTACCAAGAGTTGGTCAAAAATGAGATCATGAAGTTCGAAGTAGTCCAAATAGAGCAAATCGGCCGAGAAGAAAACAGTAGAGCGGATGAGCTGGCCGGTTTTGCGTCAATGGCTGATACATCTATCCTACACCCGTTGCTGATTGACTTCCTACCTAGGCCAAGTATTGAAGAACCCGAAGCAACCGAAGCATGTTGTGCCGAGCTAGGCCCTTTTTGGATAGACCCCATTATAGTATTTTTAAAAGATGGCATCTTTCCTGAAGCAAAGAAAGAAGCCAACAAAATTAGAACAAAATCACAGCGGTTTTGGCTCCCTCCATCATTAGCATTGTACAAAAAATCCTTCACATGACCTTACTTGAAGTGTGTCCATCCTAGTAAGGTTGAGACATTTTTGTTCGAAATACATGAAGGCGTCTGCGGAAGCCACCAAAGGGGAAGATCATTGGCCTATAGGGCAATTTCATAAGGATATTGGTGGCTATACATGCAAGTAGATTTAGAGAAATATGTCAAGAAGTGCGAGAAATGTCAGAAGTTCGCACACCAAATATATCAACCAGCCAGAGAGCTTCTTCTATTGACCAGCCCATGGCCCTTCGCAATATAGGCATAGATATAGTAGGACCACTCCTAACTGTGCCCGGCAACAGAAAGTTCTTTCTCGCAGTAATAGACTATTTCACAAAATCGGTGGAGGCAGAAGCACTCGTATCTATAAAAGAAAAAGACATCAAAAAGTTCGTTTGGCAGAACATCATAACTCGATTTGGCATACCCAAGGCTCTAATATCCGACAACGGCACTTAGTTCAATGGAAAAATCTTTAGGCACTTCTGCGAAGAATACAAGATAGAATTCTACAACTCTACACCAGCATACCCTCAAGCTAACAACCAGGCTGAGGCTTCTAACAAAGTCGTCTTAGACGGTCTTAAGAAGAGGTTGGAAAAAGCAAAAGGCAAGTGGGCTGAGGAGCTTCCTCATGTTTTATGGGCTTATTGTACCACACGTCGGCGATCAACTGGAGAAACGCCTTTTTCCTTGGCCTATGGCATGGAGGCAGTAATCCCATTGGAAGTAGGCCTCTCCACTATTAGAAGTGAAAATTTTGACCCAAACTTGAATGGTGAGGCCATAACCTTGGAACTCGACCTTACAGAAGAAAGAATGGAAAGGGCATTAGTTCACATTGCCTTATACCAACAAGAGTTATCCATAAAATATAACAAAACAGTGCACTCAAGGTAATTCAAGATTGGAGATTGGGTAGTGTGTAAAGTAATGGGCAACACTTTGGTACCTAGAGATGGCAAGTTAGGACCTAACTGGGAAGAACCATACAAAGTGATTGGTTTAGTAGGAAAAGGGGCATATCACTTGAAAGATATGGACAACAAAGCTATTCCTAGGCCATGGAACACGACCAATCTCAAACTATTTTATTTTTAGCTTTTCCTTAAAACACTTGTAATTTTTCTTTTTTTTCAAATAAAGCAAGTAGTTTTTTCCAGCACAATTCTTTCTACTGTAAAAGTTGTTCATAGTTATTGCCAACTAGGGGCAATCAACAAGGTTGACAAGTTTAACCTAACAATTAGTTCTCTTCTTCAATTGAGATAAGGATCTAATTGAAGAAGGTTGGCAGGTTTGACCAACATTTAATTTTCTTCTTCAGCCGAGATAAAGATCTAGGCTGAAGAAGATTGGCAGGTTTGACCAACACTTTTTCTTTCTTCAGCCGAGATAAGGATCTAGGCTAAAGGAAGTTTGGCAGGTTTGACCAAACATCTTTTGTTCTTTAGCTAAGATGAGGATCTAGGTTGAAGAAGTTTGACAGGTTTGACCAAACATGTTTTGTTCTTCAGCCGAGATAAGGATTTAGGCTGAAAAAGGTTGGCAGGTTTGACTAACACTTTTTCTTTGTTCAATTGAGATAAGGATCTAGGCTGAAGGAAGTTTGGCAGGTTTGACCAAACATCTTTTGTTCTTTAGCCGAGATAAGGATCTAGGCTGACGAAGTTTGGCAGGTTTTACCAAAACATCTTTTGTTCTTCAACCGAGATAAGGATCTAGGTTAAAGAAGGTTGGCAGGTTTGACCAACATTTACCTAAAAATCCAAAGTTGTTGTCCAGCCGAGATACTTATCTCGGCCAAACAAGGTGGGCAGGATAAGGGAAAACTGAGCTAATTTAGGTCGTCTAAACTTAAAGAAAGTTAGTACACTAAGGGAAAAAGTACATTAACTAAACAAAAAGTTGGGCAAAATAAGAAATTTCATTCGTTTTTCATTTATTCAGTACAAGAGGAGGGGCTTGTAGCCCGGTTACATTTTCGTTAAAAGCATAAATTAGAAGAAAATCAGGTGAAAAGGTCATCCAAATCAGCATCCACATCAACCCGAGCTTTGCCACTCGGTAGGCCGGTTTCGGAGGATATTTCCTGGGGCAGGTCGGTCATAGGTGCCCCATCGATCGTACTTTGCACCAGCTGGCTAAGTGGCTCCACTCGAGCTGACTGAATAGTCTAGAGACCGTGATCACTGTTTGCAGGCGGGGCATTGTTTGGTTCAGGGGATTCTTCTTCCTCCTCCCCTTCTTGGAGAAGCTTCTGTTGAATGGCATTGGCGTAGTTCGCCATGTAACTTGGAATGAAGTGAGGGGGAGGATTCAGGAAGATCTAGGTGTCTTGTCCTTGACCGAGCTTGACAACAGCCGTTTTCTACCCACATTTGAAGAAGATGTCGTTAGCAGATTCACACTGAAAAACATAGATGGCTTCCCCTTCTTTGTAGCCTCGGTCTTCAGCATATTCCATTTTCTTCTTCAACTCGGTGACCTCAGCATTTTTCTTCTTTTCCAGCTTGGCCAGTTCGCGTAGGTAACGGTGTTTCCTTTCAGCCAGCGCCTTTTGCTTGTCCGCTTTGGCCGCGTTGACCAGCTCGGTGAGCCGTGCATTTTTGGATTCTAGCTTGGCCATTCTTTGCTTGGCCTTATTTAGCTCGGCCGACTTGGCGCTGGCATCTGCCACGGCCGACCGTGTTGTCTTACGAAGTTCAAGCATGCGTTTGTGGGCAACATAGTTTTTCTGCAAAGCCTACAGATAGGAGAGGTAGTGATTATGTTAAACCGAGCAAACAGACAGTTAAAAGTGGAAACAAATAGAGGGGAGAAAACTTACAAGCACCATTGACTTGGTTGTCGAGCGGATGGCCTTCAACTCGGTTAGGTGGTCATGGTACTCCATGTCTGGTGGCAGATAGACACTTTTGAAGAGGTTGAAGGTTAGCACGTGGTCCTTGTCAGTAACCACTGAATCCGTGGTGGTTATAGCACGGTTCTTGTAAATGATTGATGGTGCCCATTTTGAAGGGCTTGCTCGGTCGGAGCACGTGGGCTTTAGGCTTGGCAGCGTAGCTTTTGGAAGCACGGTGTCCTTTTCATTAACCAGGCATTGCGGTTCGGTCGATGAGATATGCTAATGCTTGCTTAGCCAAGATGTGGAGGCCCTGGCAGTTGGAAAGGCGACCACGGTTTCACGATGTTGACCAGATGACTCTAGCCTAGTTTGCACTTCACCGGAGGTCTGCTCGGTGATGAGTGCTCGCACGGTCCTTCTTTTTGTGATTTCTTGTTCTTCAGTTAGAGGGATTAGGTTGATTTGGGAAAGAGTGGGGTTTGGCTCCAGTGAATGTTCTAGAAGGAAGTCGGTGACTCTGGTTTTCCTCTTTTCGCTGTACCGGTAGGTCGGCTTGAAATTTAGCGGCTCAGCGCAATCTCGATAGCGGTATCGGAAGGAGGCGCAAAGGGCATCTTGATTGGCATATGTGTAATGTGATTTAAGTTGATTTAAATTTGTATCAACGAACACAAGGGTTAGTACAATGGTTATTGGAAACAGTAAAAAAGATGAAACCGAGATGTCCTTACCAGCTGTTCCCTTATCCCAGTTTATGTTATAGCTTGGTATCTGGGCTTCTTGATCTTCAAAATTACTAAAAACCTAGAAGAAATCGTCATCATTCAAGTCATTGTCCGGTGTGTTTTTTATTATTTTTTCTCAGCCTCTTCTTCCTTTGAGATAATACACCCAACCGTTGTCATTTTGGCCGAGTGAATATTGATGAAATAGCTCGGCCAATCGGAGGTTGAGGCCAAGCCGGCGGTTTAGCTCGATGATGCCATTTATTATCTTGTAAGTATTTGTGGAGAATTGAGTTAGGCACAATCTTGTTTGCCTAAGCAATTCGTATATGAGGGGTTGTACAGGAAATTGAAGGCCGGCTTCTACGATTGATATTATTGTAAAAAGAACGAAGCTTGGTTTGCCCCAAGGTGTGGTTTATAGCTTGGCTAAGGAGAGGTGGACGTAATCAGGAATATGATAGTCCTTTCAGAATTCAGCCGTGGCTCCAGGGAAGTCCACTAGAAACTAGTATTTTCCCATTTAACTTAAGAAAAAAATTGTTAATGTGTTCACGGTGGCCTAGCTCGGTGCAGTTGAGGCTTTGGTTGGCTCAGTTAAGTAAAGCCACCCAGGGGCAGGGTGCAAAGGTGTGCCTGGCTAACCTAGTCAAGTCTAAAAGTGGAAATAAAGAGTGTTATGTCTAGATAACTGGACAGGGCTAAGTAAATTGGTGAAGTAAAAAAATAAAAAAGCCTAGCTCGGCTACATCTAGGCTACAGGAAGTTTTCAGTTCGGTTGCGAAAAAGGGCCAACTCAAGGTCTATAGTACGGTTGGTGGTTAATGCGCAAGGTTATAATGCGTTTCTAGTTCGGTCGTGTACAATCCTAAAGGTCGCAAACAAGTTCCTAGTTTGGTTACAACACGATTTTGGATCAAATATCATATTTTTCAAAATCCAGTAGGTGTGCCTTTGAGCTTGAGCATAAGGTTTTGGGTTTATGGTATTTGCTCAACACTTTGATGCATATAAACGCGCATATATGGAGATTTAAGTGCTGAAAGTATAGAAATAAATAAAAAGGAACATCAAAGAGAAGCATTAGCAACTTATGAGTGTGAAGGCGTGAAAACAAAGTCCAACCAACAAGAAGACCAACAAAACGTACACAGTAGTTACTTGGTCAGGGGTTGAAGCTCAGGAGCTGTGGATATGGAGCCCAGAATGCAGAGATTCTTTGAAGAACGAAGATGAACAATAAAATGGTGACTGTTCGAAATGAAGGGGTCGTATATATGTGAAAGACAAAACAGTGGGCCTTTTTCAAAAATTTTGAGTAATGTGAAACAGCTGGCATGGTATAAGGAAGCTATCGATGTGTGACATGTGTCCTGTTAAGGACGTGTTGACAAGCTTTTTTGAAGCGACAGGCCGTGCGACCATCACAAGTTCAGGAAGCCGAACAGACTTTAGTTTGACGGAAATCATTGTTTTATCTCGGCTGAAATCGTTATTTCAACGAGATGGGACTTGGGTAACTCAGCTAGAAGTTCATAATCCCAAACATGCTTTGTAGATGGAATTAAGGGGCAATTGAGAGGGTAATTTATGTGAAAATTGGGCCGAGCTAAGTATAACTATTGAAAAGAACCAAGCTAGGTGCAATTTCCTGGATGTTGGGCTGTACTACGGGCCGAGGTAAAGAAGTTCGGTCCTTTATCCTGACAGTTCGGTCAGAGGCAGGCTACCAATGGCCTGGTCTGGCCGTCCTGAACCGACGTGTTGTCGTAAGGAGGACTGGGGTATATGATAGCTCTGTAGGGCGTCGTCTAAATAGTAAATACTTGTAGAGTAACCATCAGTAGTGCTGAGCTATGTGATCATGGTCTGGCATAGGGCGCGACTATGCTAGCTTGGTTGAGCTGTTACTAAACCAAGGTAAGGAGGTTTTAAGCCATCTCATTTGGCTAGCAGTGAGTAAAGTGTTATAGACATTCTTCACCGGGAGTGTGATTCCTAAGAGGACTCTTATAAGGAGAGTTGGAATCTTACTAGGATTGTGCCCGGTAGAATCCATAAAAGCTCATGGCAGGACCTATGTACATGTATCACAATTCTTACTCAGTAATACACACAGTTTTTGTGCCTATTGTCTATTTGCTGACTTAGGCATCAGAGAGGTTTTCGGCGCATACTTGCTGGTTAGCTCACGTTTGTGTTTTCAAGTAGTAAAGTGACGACATTTGGAGGAGTGCCAACTTAATCAACATGATTATATGAGAAAATTATTTCGTGCTCGTACAAAAAGCATATTGAGACAAGTTAGAGAAGATGATAGTGGATTTGATATAGGCGAAATGTTGCACAAAATTCACCAACTGCTTTCTCACAAATTGTACTTGATTGTCATGGATGATGTGTGGAGCACTACCAATGGTTGGTGGGATCGGATCTCTAGTGGGCTACCAAAGACACTGGGCCATAGCAGTTGCATCATAATCACAACGAGGAATGAGGAAGTTACAAAGAATATGGGAGTTGTGGATGCACGAATTCACCGGCCAAAGCTTCTAGATGAGGAAGAGAGTTGGTCTTTGTTCTGCAAAGTGGCTTTCATGGCAACAAAAGGGATATGTAAGAATCTTCAAATAAAAGGATTAGGGAAGGAAATTGTGAAAAAATGCCAAGGTCTTCCACTCACTATCGAGGCAACATAAGGGTTATTGTGCTCAAAAACATCTTTCAGTGAGTGGAAATGCCTATACAATAATTTCCACGAAAAATTGGCAATAGAAGGAAATGGCTTTGTACTAGCTTCTTTGCATGTGAGCTATGATGAACTCCCTGCTCATCTCAAGCATTGCATGCTATGTTTCTCAATTTATCCTGAAGACCATGAAATAAATGCTGAGCAGTTGGTTCGGTGGTGGATAGGGGAAGGTTTCATGCAGAAGAGGAGATTAGAAACCGCTACCGAAACAGCTTATAGGTTTCTATCAGAATTAATCGGTAGATGCCTCGTTGAAGTCATGCGAAGGAGGAGTTATGATGGGAGAGTTTATAGCTGCAAAATGCATGACATGGTTAGAGACTTGATGATTAGGATTGCGAGGGAAGAGGAATTCAGCTGCTTTGATGATGGAGGTAGGCAGATACCCACAATGGATTCTCGGTATTTAGGCATTACAAATGAAATGAAATTCCATTCCTTGGAAAATAATTCAAAGATAAGAGCTCTATTACTCATGGACAGCTGATCGATTAGACTTAAAAGGAATGCTGGTTTAGCCAAAGTAATGTCTCTTAGGGTCTTAGACCTCTCACATGTTAAATTGGAAAACATTTGTGAATATGATTTCTAGGGTTGGATTAGTTCCTTAAAACGCCTCTCTTATTTGAAGCTACGTGACGTTGCAAGCCTACTTGAAGTGCCAAACTCAATTGGAAAGCTTTTGAACCCCCAGATTTTGATCCTAGAAGAATGTATTAGATTACAGAAATTGCTTGCATCGATCACGACGCTACACAAGCTCACTGTTTTGGATTTGGGGAATTGTCCGACTCTCAAGTACTTACCACGGGATTTCAAGCCTCTCTAATCTTCAAGAACTCTATGGATTCAAACCGGCAAGTCTTACACACACCAAAAGTTGTCACTTTGGCGAACTTAAGAATTTCATTGACCTTCGAGTGTTACATTTAGACATAAACCAAGAAAGCACAATTGAGGACGAGGAGCTCGGAGCACTGGCAGATCTGCAAAAACTGAGGGTGTTATTGATCAATGCTGAAAATTGCGAGGACGTGAATATTCTAGAGAAGCTCAACAAGCTCACCCCCCCTCCGCATCTTGAAGAGCTATACTTTGGGCATTATTATGGAGAAGCTACACCGGATTGGATAAACCCTAACTCACTTCCTGAATTACAATATCTTTGCCTTGAGTATGCGAGGCTTGTTGATATGAGTCCGTTTTTTTGGAGTAGTGATGGTGGGAATTCATGGAAAGTTGAAGGGCTGTGTTTGAAGTTCTTGCCTAGATTGCAGGTGGAGTGGAGTAGGGTGTAGGGTGTCATGCCCTCACTGAGGTACTTGGAAGTTAGCCACTGTTATATGTTGCTGTCATTCCCCTGTGATGTTGTGAATCTTGGATTATGGACGACAAGAGACGAAGAAAACGAGGATGGCAACTTGGTAGTTGATACCATCAATGCCCAGAAGAGTGTAATGAATAATTAATGTGCGACTCAGATTCGTTCGGAACTCGCACTGATTTTTGTGATACCATATATGTTACTGTATTTGTTTGTGTAGTTACAGGATAATGTTTTAGGTTAGTTCTTTGTGAATTGGTATTGTACTGTTCTATATATTGGTCTGAAATTTGGTAGTTTGTTTGTATTGGGTTTGCTGATTTATTTGGGCAATGCGAGATATGAAGCATATTATATTGGATTGTAAAAATGTACCCTATATTGGTAAAGTCAAATACAATCATGGACCATGCTTGGTGTTGGTGGAGATTACATTTCTGGTTATTTTCGAAAAATGCTAAAAAGTTGATTTTTTAATTTTTTAATTTTTATAAAAGATGTGTAAAAATGATGAGAAATAATATAATGTAAAATGAGTTAAAATTGAAACATAACTTTTAATTATCTTTTCAAAATAATCCTTCGTGAGACAGAACGTGAGAAATTGCAATTCTCACTCAAAGCATCATACCTGGAAACAAAAATGAAATTGTAAACGTAAACAAAAGGGGTGGTCGAGTTTAAAATAAATCATGGAGACAAAACTAAAAATAAATAACAAAAAAAATAATGATTTATTTTATAGTTTTACACGTAAGAGGATTCTTAAACTCGTAACCAAACAGAGTGTTAGAATCGCGCAAGCGTTGTTTGCGTACTCATGTGAGGGAGATTAATACAACCCTGCAACAAAACACGCGGGTTGAGCTCCCAGTCCCATCATCAATCATCATCAAATCAACCTCCTCGATGCATAAGAATCTGGTGCTTTAGCTGTTGATCAACAATGGATTCCACCACCAGTGCAATCTCTCTCTAGAAACCCCAAGGAATTCCTCTCCAAAGCGACGTCGTGAAGGTCCAATCCATCACATTCAAACCCTATTCTTCTTCACAGTTCATCAACAATGGAGGAGACCCCAATTCGAACCTCTCTCTAAAACACAACCCCAACCCAGTAAGAGAAAAAAAATAAAAATAAAAAAAAAAATATGGAAAGACACATACAGATCCTCCTGAACAGAATATCATTCGCATCGCTGACCATAGGCACTATGACCCTCCTCTTCCTCTTCCTCCAGACCCCAGAAACCTGCGTCCCTCAAGGCTCCATCCCCAAACCCCACCAGAAGTTCCCAAAGTCCACCTGCGACTTCTCTCACCGCGCTTTCACCTCCATCGACAAGAAGAACAGGCGCCTCTGGTCCACCAAGGACTGGCTCAACAAGCTCCACTCATTCTCTTCCTTCTTCACCGACCTCCAAACCCTAAATCACCTCCACAACCACTCCAAAGTCCTCTGCGTCTCTGCCGGCGCCGGCCACGAGGTCATGGCTCTGAAACAGATCGGCGTCGGGGATGTCACCGGAGTCGAGCTGGTTGACTCGCCGCCGCTTGTTAGCCGAGCCGATCCTCACAACTTGCCGTTTTTCGATGGGGTGTTTGATCTAGGGTTCAGTGCTCATTTGGATGAGGCGCTTTTTCGGGAGAGGTTCGCGGCGGAGATGGAGAGGACGGTGAGAGTGGGAGGCGTGTGCGTGGTGGCGGTGGAGGAGTGTGGGAAAGAGGAGGTGAAAGAGGTTGCGAAATTGTTTCGGAAATCCAGGTTTGTTAGTGCCAAGAATGTTACATTAACTGGATCCAAAATGACTCGAATTATATTGAGAATAACAACACCTCCTTGAATTTATTTATTTATGACAATCTTTGATTCTTTGATATATTTGTTTAATTATATGTAGGTCTCTGATGATGGAATGGGATTCCGAGTGTGTAATGTGTGTTTAATTGATAGCTTTCAAATTATCATCAATCCAAGTGTTCCATAAAATTTAGAACGTTAATGGATTGAATTTACTGAACAGTTTTGAAGTGTCCTGCTTTGGTGAACTTTGATTCTAAATAAACTAGAGGAGCTAAATGCAAATGATCTTTGACTTTAGTTGCTGAGATTGTGATTTGAGGGTCTTCCACATCCCTGTCATGATATTAGTAATTCATCTCCAAACTATGCTTCTCTTGTTCATGCATTATGGTAGTGTACAATGAATGATGATGAGAGGTTCAAAATGATTAATTTTTTGTCACCAATTTAGTGATACCCCTCTTTGATTAGATACTACTTTTGATTTAGGGATTCTTTAGGTAGGCCTTGAGCAACTTTTCAGTCCAATTAGAATTAAAAATCTCCAGCAGTTGCATTGCAATGTGTTAAAAATTGCACTTCTTATGTGATAATTAGGGTTTGGTTTTGTATGATACTTATCAATTTTAGTAGTTATAACCAGATCACCCACAAATCATTAATTGCCCCTCTGTCATGTTCTTCTGTGGATTGCTGGTTTCACCAATTTTATCTGACCTTGGGAGATCTCCTTGTTTTGGCTCGCCTTTTGAGCAAATAAGGGCTCTCCTCGATAAGGTGGGATTATCAGAATTTTTAAACCCTGAACAATTCTTCTTCTTTTCTTTTAATCTGAACATTTGTTCATTAAAGGTCTTCTGTAATGTCCACTAATATTTGTCTATTTTGGATTATGTGGATAACTTGGAATTAAGAGTGTATAGGCCTTTGCTTTTTATACATTCAAGTGTACATACTACATGGGCAGTGTTCGCATGGCACATTTATCTTATAAACTCTTTAATCTATGCCCGAAAAATAAATAAAATAAAATAAAGAAGCAGAAGTTTTGACAAAAAGAAGAAATCGGAATGCCTGGGCTTTTCATGTCCAATTATCAGAATTTAGTGGGAATTTTAATCATCTAAGAGGGTTGATAAAAGGTATCCCTTCAGTGATTGCCAGCAGGTTGTGGCAAACAGGCATGGTAGTGCCAAATGCTAGGTTGGGATGTGCCTAGAAGCTCGTTGGGCTTGCCTATGGGCTGCCCCCACTATCCAATGGGTGTTACAATGCTATGGTCTCTGCAAGGGAACGTGACTTTGGCTACTCTGGAGAGCCATTGTCTGCCCTTCATTGGCCAAAGGCATGGCAATGCTAGTGTTAGTGTGAGACGTGCCTGGAGGCTGCTTGACCTTGCCTATGGGTTCTCCAAGCTTCGCTAATGGCGTTGCCTTGCCAAAGATTGGTTTTGATCAATTCACAACTTCTTCAATTTTTCTGTAGATCTACTAAATGTTATTCTTGCTAATTACATGCTCAGCATAGTTAAATTAATAAATTAGAATGCATATTCCTTCTATTATAACTTTTTATTTCTCAAAATTTGAAGAATGAATCTCAAATGTTACTCATATTTTTCCTTGCTCTTAGAGTATATTAGATTATCATCAACAAATGCCAAGACAAAATCATCTAAATAAGCCTTGAACACACGATACATCAAATCCATTATGTGCATTTATAACTCCGAAAGACATGATTAAAAATTCATAATATCTATACCTTGTACAGAAAATTGTTTTCTCCACATCCTTTGCATTGGAGATTATTTGTGCCCCTTGTGTAATGAATCAACTAAGTCATATATTCTCTGCAATGGATTATTAAGTGATGTGTTTTTAGAGTACGGATGTGACGACTTTTCACTACTAAGATAAGTTTAATTATGATGCCCTTGACTTTTACCTTATATTTCTCGGCATGTTCTGCATTAGTGGAACCTTTCCTTCTCCTGACGATCAAGTCTTGCCGCAATGGGATGGGAAAAAAAAAAAAAAAAAAAACCTCCATTGTCTTCCCCGTCCTGGTTTGGAGCCTTACAAGTTACAAGCTGTAAGGTTAGGCTATTCTAGATAATTATTCAGTAAAGGTGTATGTAACACCATAGTAGTTGTACTTCCAGTTATCTGGCTACTGATCATTTCAGAAATTCAGTGATCTCTGTATGGTGCCTGTCCTGGGGGAAGAAGGGTTGAGGTGGGGGGTTAGGTCTAGCTTGCTTTCATGAAGTGGGTGTTTTTGGAAGTGTTAGCCAAAATATTTGATGCTTTATTGTTATGTAACTTTACTACTTGTATACTATCCCAAAAAAAAACTTTACTACTTGTATATTAGTCGTTATTTTTTATATTTCATTAATGTTCCAAAGTTTAGATGTCGTCTCGTAGAAGAGCATTTGGGCGTCAAGGAAATTCTCTTTATGTTTATTTAGTTATTGCAGCGGCAATAGTTTTCATGGTTAAAATCTGACTAGGCATTAGTTTCCCAAGGATGTGTATCATATTATGAGATTAAGGTCAGCCTTATTAAAGCATCAAAACAATTCTGATGGGTCATGCCTACTATCATAACTTGCCATTACATTCTCAGTTTGGGTTTGGCATCCATTTAGACAAGGGTTTGGTTCCTGTCTCAGTGTGTAACTGAGATAGAGAGGTGGGTTTGGATTAGGGGATTGTGGCTCTGGGATATTATGAGATTAAGGTCAGCCATATTAAAGCATCAATACAATTCTGATGGGTCATGCCTACTGTCATAACTTGCCATTACATTCTCAGTTTGGGTTTGGCATCCATTTGGACAAGGGTTTGGTTCCCGTCTCAGTGTGTAACTGAGATAGAGAGGTGGGTTTGGATTAGGGGATTGTGGCTCTTGGGTTGGAGGAGTTTGATGGTGCTAAGAATGTTGCATAGATTGGGTTGAAAGTAATCCGATTTAGTATGAGAATTAATGTTTTTCTATGACAATCTTTAATCAATAACATATTGACTTGATTTTATATCTCTCTAATGAGGGTAATGTATTTGGCTTATGCAATGTGTGTTTTCTTAACTGTTTGTGAATTTGCAGAAACTGAAATTTCTGTGTTGGATTGATTCCATTTATTTATGTTATTTGCTGTTATTCATGTGAAATTGGAGTACAGTATAATAATGCAAATTTAGCAGGATTTGAAATTCAGCACACTTTCAGATTGAAGAAATAGAGGCTAAATCATTGATGAAGTATAGACAGAAAGTTAACAAAACATTGTTACCTTATCTTAGCATCCTTCTTAGGTCTTTGTTTGGTGACTTTTGACTTCAACTAGACATTCAATTATATACGTCTTAGCTGAGTCTTGATTTCTAAGTAGAAAACCTTAGTGTGTAAGTACGTCGACTTGTGGTTGCTACTAAGATTTTAAGTTTTGGAAGTTCCTTTCAGTATATCTCAGATGAATTATTTGTTTATCTAAGAACTCTTGCCATTTCTTGTGATCCCTGCTTCGCTATCAATGAAATAAAAACAGGAATTACTTGTTGAAATTATGCAAATGCTATTTTAGAAATGGGAAGGCATTAATATGGAAGGGGATTTAGATATTTTTATCTTTTGGAAAGGTACATTGATTCCCTTGTTTCCTGAACTTCATATATCTATATATATAGCAGATATGTAAGAAAGGTTTAGATCAACTCTCATCCTCTTGGATATATGGCTTTTCATGCCATGTTTCACTTTCCTAGGTATAATATACAGTACTCTGGTCTTGTTTGTAACTCCGCTTTCTCCTGTCATGGGTTTTCATGATTCAAAGTGCAGTGTCAAAAAAAAACTTACATGACAGTTTAGAATGCTCATCTTGGAATTCTATGAATATAGATGAACACTCAACTTTTTTTTTTTTTTGGGGTATAGATATTTAGGAAAGTTAATAAATCTGGACTAGCTGAGGTTTCAGGGACTGGTGGGGGGTAGGAAGCAAGATAAGGGATTGCGTGCTATGCTGGGTTTTGTCACGAGGAAATTCTACTGTACACATTTCAAAGAAAATCTGCATACATACCGGTTTCGGCTGTTAAAATTTAAAAAAATAAATAAATTTGAGCCATGGATCATAATAACATTAAATCATAATTAACATTATTTTAAAACATAACCAAAGATTGCTTTGCTCATAAGTATAATCAAAAGCATCGTAATGAAGTATAACCAACACTGCTTTGTAACATATTCAAATAATAACAAAACAATCAACTTTAATTTAACAATTTACTAATCTCACTGCCCTAATGCCCATAATCAAACACATCAAAAGTGCATAATAAACAGTAATGTGGACCATAAGGTATATAACATATATATTGTAGCATACTAGCATGACCCTTTGTGTTTGTTTATTTGTTTGTTTTGATACATATGATGGGTTGTCATGATGAGATAGGGGCTTTTCAAGGTTTTGACAAAGAGATGAAGATGAAGATGAAGATGAAGACATATCTGTCCTCTTATTACGACTGAACTTTTTCAACTTTTGATTTTGGCATGTGCGGCACGAATTTCGTCAATCAATATGGAACCATTTAAGTGTAGGGAGATAAAAAGCAAAATGGCCAAAACTAAGGAATATTTGGTTATTTGAAAATAAAAATAAAAATAAAGGGGTAATTCCACGAGTAAAATAAACAAACATTAAATATTAAGAAGTCACCATATATATGATTTCAGAAAATATGCATGGCAACAAGTAGCAACAAAAGTAGCAAAAAAACTAAACTGTAAGCATTAGGAAGTAACAAAACAGAAAATTATCCTTACAAACATTATAATTCATCAAAATTAAGGATAAGCTCGGTCTCCAGTTTCTCATTATTATAATTCATAAAAATAAAGGGTAAACTCAGTTTCTCAGAACTATTGAGAGAGACATATTTGGGCAGTTTGTCAATGAGGTCTCACATTCAGTTCCACAAGAACCACCTCTACGATTGGTCCTTGATTCTTCAACAGCATTAACAAATACAATTGGAAGATTGTTACCTTGAAATTTTTAAATGATAATTTTTTGAGACTCGGCAAGCAATACCAAATTGCTTTCCATTGCGACTCCTGTGAGAAAGTCTCCTGACAATTGAAACAAAAATTCACTTGAAACTAGCTAAAATTTAAGAACAATTTGGAAGAGACTAGAATGGGTGTCTAGATCCTCACATCTTGACATGTTGCATCATGATACACGATCAACGTTTTTAAAAAATGCAGCAAGACCCATCAGATCAATTTCAGTATACTTTGTTTTTAGCTCCAAATGGATGAGGTTTTTGAATACAAAACCTTCAGGGACAAGATCCTTTGTCTGCAGAAACTTTGGACAAAGAGAACAATTTTTTACATCAAATAATTAGTCAGGAAAATCTTGTTTCAGGACACACTAACAAATAGAAAGTATCACTCTTGCCGTGAGTTTCAACAAGTAGCATCATTTTGGTTTTCCTTTATGCTGTGTTTGGTTGAGGGATTTGAGGAGGGATTTAGAAAGGAAAATGGTTTGGTTGAGGGATTTGAGAAGGGATTTAGAAAGGAAAATGGAAAAGATAGGTGAAATGTGAAAAAAAATATATCTATATTTCATATAATTTCACACACCTTTTCCCTTTCCCTTTCCATTTCCAAATCTCTTCCCAAATCTCTCAGCCAAACACACCATTAAGCAAAAACTAATGCTATGTTTTGCCAAAACCTCTACATATGTTGTTTATTTGACCAAAAGCTCTAGCGATCCACACGATATAATTGCACACCATAGCTTCGGAAAACTTGAATTTTTTTAATTTTATTTTAATGAGCACATTTGTAAAAAAATATTTGTTTTGAATTTAAAGTAATACAAAATTAATTAAATGGTTTAGTTGGTACAAAATTAATTAAATGGTTTAGTTCGTTAAAATTCATATTTAATACCAAAATTAAATATTGTATTATATTAAATAACGTATAAATCAAAGTTTAATTTTAAAATCATACTAAAGCATAAAAAAAATTCCAATGAAACTAAAACCATGCTAAGCATATGAAAAAGAAACCAAAAATAAATAAAAAATCAACTACTTATTAAGAACATCAACTGATCTCTTAGAACATCTCTAATCTTTAAATTCTTTTTGTCAAATTTAAATTTAAAGAAAGAGTGCTAAAAACTATCTCCAATATTTTCATCAAATATTTATCAAATCAGGGAGAAATATATTGTTTCATCAAATCCATCATCAAATTTAAAAAGACAAAATATTGAAGATTATTATTATTTTATTTTATTTTATCAAATTTGATAGAATTTTTTTTTTTTTGTGATAAAAAGAATTTTTTTTAAAAAAAAAATTGATAAAAATTTATTAAAAATGTTGTAACTCATATTAAATCAATTTTTTACTCAATTTTAAAATTAAAGAAAATAATAAAAAAAAATAATTAGTAAAGCTCTTCATCCTACTAACAATTTCGTAACACTCAATTCCGCTCCCATGTTTCTCTTTTTGTGACTAGCTCACTGAAGTTTTCAAATTGCTACAAAGACACTTTAGCTCATAAAGAAACCAATTAAACTCCATAAAAATGATATACAAAATCACTTCATATAGTCAATTTCTAGATTTAATGATGTGTAAATAAGATGATTGATCAATAATGCGTAAATAAGATAATTGAAAGATGATTAGAGAAGATATGAGATAGAGATTTGGCTTAGATATTTGGGCAAATTTCACTTTATTCTCTTGTGATTTGGGCCATGTACGGTTTACCCTCTAACGTTTGGAAATTACCACATAATCTCTCTGTGGTTTGTGTGGACTGAAGTGCATCATTAATGATTTAATAAAAAAGACTTAAATATTCTTATATTTTCGTCATTTGTTTAGAAGGTAAAGTGTACTTTAACTCCTATACTTTATTCCATATGAGATTTACCCCATTAAAATTTGAAAATGAACATATATAACCCCTTATGTGTGCTATGTGTTTGTTGTTAAGTTGGACGGAACGTTTAACAGTGCACTTCAGTTTATAAACCACATGGGAGTTATGTGGTCATCTTAAAATTTTATAGAGATAAACTGCACATGACTCAAATTATAGGAGATAAATGGAAGTTTGCCCTAGATATTTTACAATATAGTGGGACAGAGAAAAAATATTACCAAAACATGTGGGGGTGTAAGTCATTCTCCATATTTGTATAATTTTTTTTTTATTATATGCCACTGAGAAGTAAATCCCTCATATTTTAATAATTGTCACATCATTAAATTTAAAAAATAGATCTAATTTTTGAACTTGGTAACATTGTGCATTTTTTTATTTAAAGGAGAATGTAAATATAACTATTTGGTAGTTGTGTTGTGATTATGCAAATTTATGACAAAAATTCAGAGCAGAAGAAAAAAGAAAGAAAGAGTACCTGAAGCCACCAATTTTTGAGAGTAAGCTGGTGGACACCGGAGAGTAGCCTTACAACCCTACTCCAATACTTAAATTGCCTCTGTCTGTCCCAATACTCCACATTTGCTTTAACTAGAGATGACGAACACTTGAGCCACAAGTTTCTGGCATGGACACAAATCATACTCAACTTACACAAATTCGGTGCACATTGTTAATGTATATTATTATATTATACTTATCTCTATCTCTATCTCTATCTCCTTCTATCTTTATCTCTATCTCTATCTCCTTGTATCTTTATCTTCTTTTATACTTATCTAATTTTCTTTTCAACCTATATATATATAGACTTCTCCTATTGTATTCATTCATTTAATTCAATTTGATACAGATACACAGTTTTCTTTTTTCTATCAATCATTTTAACATGGTATCAGAGCGCTAGGTTCTACGCTTATAGCCCTTTTCTTTTCTCTTTGTGCTTAGTCCTGTATACAGTGGCACTACAGTATTCCTTCCATCACCCATACACTTTATTATCTTTGTGCCAGCACTGCTTTATCGTTATTTTCACCCAAATTTCTTTTCCTTACCACCAAATTGATCGGAATCTCCTCACGGTTCCAATGGCACCGACCACGTCACTAGAAACTCATCCAAGCGCCCTCACATGCCATTTTTGTGCTCAGTGCATCTTCACCTTCCGCCACCACTCTCACACGCGCCCTCACATGCCATTCAGTTGTTTGCTCACGTCATCACCTGATGTCAGCCCTGCGCCCTGTGTGCGTTGTTCTGCTATTGTGCACCAGTGTGCGCCAATCTGTTGCTGTGCGCCGCTCGACCTTTTGTTATTGTGCGCTACGCCTAGCTGTGCTAACGTGAGCCACACCTTTGCTGACATCAGCTTCCCTCTTGCTGATATTAGCCCTGCACCTTGTTGGCCAAAATTCAATTTTTGGCTTGTTTCGCCTATTTTTTGCACCTTTTCTGATCATTTTGGCCCGGTTTCCAACTATTTTGACGTTTCGGATTCACTGGTGCACTTTGTTTTATCTAGTTCTACTCCGCCATCACTGGTTCTCCTTTGTGATTCATTATTTAATCACTTCATGGCTCGTTCAGACATTTATCCTCAGTACGGTTGCTATTCTGGACCTTTCACAATATACAGCCGAGATCAATCTTCAGCACATCTTGCATTTACTACAATTGCCTCTGGTTCATCATCCGTTGTTACCTCGTCACAACTTTTCATTCTTTAGGACATTGAAGCTATTGTCAAAAAGGTTATTTCTACCATTGGTACACCCTCTACTGTCCTCTCAGTTACTCCAGGTACCTCTTCTTGGTATTTTGATTCCGCTTGTCGTAACCATATGACCTCTGACCTTACACTTTTCTCCTCTATTACATCTTCTTCTACGTTACCTATTATTCACACCGCTGATGGCTCTCCAATGCATGTTAGTCATATAGGTCATATTTCTATATCTACTGTTTCTTTACCCTACATTTATCTGATCCCCAATCTTACACTTAATCTTATTTCAATTGGTCAACTCTGTGATCTTGGCCTCATTGTTCTCTTTTCTCCAACTGGTTGTGTTGTGCAGGATCCGAAGATGGGACAAACTTTTGGGATCGGTCGTAGATATGGTCGTCTGTACAAGCTCATCCACCTTGGCATTCCCTCCTCTAGTCCTTCCACTATCCAAACTACTACTCTTACTACTCCTAGTTTTCCTCTTGCCTTATGGCATTCCCGGGTAGCTTATGTTTCCTTTGGTTGTTTACGATCTCTAGTTTCCAGTGGTTAGTTAGCTCTTGTTCCAAATGACAAAGTAGATTGTCTATCTTGTCAACTAGCAAAACAATTTGCTTTACCATTTCCATCCAGTACCTTTATGTCTCATACACCTTTTGATCTCATGCACTTTGATGTTTGGAGACCTGCACCTAATACCATTATGGGGGGATCTAAATACTTTGTCATTTTTGTTGATGATTTCACTCATTTTACCTGGTTATTTCTTATGAAGTCTCGCTCTGAGTTACCACAAATATACTATGATTTCTAACAAATGGTCAAAACTCAGTTAAACTCAGTTTTTTTCCACTATCAAAGTTTTCCGTGCTGATAATGCCCAAGAATACAAAGAAACAAATTTTTTGAGATTCCTTCGTCAAAATGGCACACTTTCTCACTATTCTTGTCCTGGTACCTCCCAACAAAATGGTCGTATTGAGTGTAAACATCGTCATCTTTTAGATACTGTCTATGCTATTTTAATTTCCTTTTCTTGTCTTGAGCACTTCTGGGGGAAAACCGCTTTCATAGCTGCCTATACTATCAATCGTGTTTCTTTTCCTATCATCAACAATCATACCCCATATGAGCGCTTATATGGCCAACCTCCTGTCTATTCTCATCTTCGTGTGTTTGGATGTGCTTGTTTTGTCCTCCTTCTCCCGCATGAGCCTTCCAAATTAGAACCTCGAGCCCATCTGTGTTGCTTCTTGGGGTATGGGATTGAACATAAAGGCTATCATTGTTGGGATCCTATTTCTCAACATCATCATGTCTCTCATCATGTGGTATTTTGGAAAGACAAGATGTTCTCTTCTATATCTAAGTTTCATCAGCCCACTTCTCCCATTACATCATTCTTCACAGATCCCTCTCTATTGTTTGATGAGCTTGATACAGACACTACTTCTGCCTTGCTGCCTCCGACCCATCCTAAGGATCCTGTTCCATCTCCTGGTTCTGTTGATGCTCCACTCCCTGATCCTACTCCTAGTCTTGCCATGCTGCCTCCGACCCATCCTGAGACTCCTGCTCTACCTCATGGTTCTGCTTTTGAGGTACCCCTTTGTCATTCTACTCGAGTAACACAACCTTCTGTCATTCTTCGTGATTTCATTGTTGGTTCTACTGCATTTGGTTTTACTGCATTTTCCTCTCATAAACCTACTTCCTATCGAGAGACTTATTTTAACCCTCTTTGGCAGCAAGTTATGACTGATGAACTACAGGTTTTTGATAAAACTCATACTTGGGATGTAGTTGATCTTCCTCCTGGCAAAAGTATTGTTAGTTGCAAATGGGTTTACAAGCTCAAGACTCATTCTGATGATTTTATTGAGCGTTACAAAGCTCGTCTTGACTATGAAGAAACCTTTGCTCTTGTTGCCCTTCTGACTTCTGTTCGTAGCTCACTTGCCGTTGCAGCTGCTCGCCACTGGAAACTTTGTTAGATGGATGTAAAGAATGCATTTCTCAATAGCGATCTCACTGAGGAAGTTTATATGCAACCTGCACCTGGTTCCTCTGTGCCGCCCTCCAAAGTCTGTAAACTTCGTTGTGCCTTGTATGGTTTTCGTGCCTGGTTCGCCAAGTTTAGCTCCACCATTCATGATTTTGGATTCTCCTCCAGTGCCTATGATTCTGCCCTTTTTATTTGTAAGACAGAGCGTGGTACTATTCTTTTTCTTCTCTATGTGGATGATATGATTATCACTGGCGATGACACAGTGGGTATCTCTAGTCTCAAATAGTTTCTCAGTCGCCAGTTTGAGATGAAGGATTTGGGTCTTCTCAGCTATTTTCTCGGCTTGGAAATCTCTCACGATCCGTCTGGTTACTTTCTCTCCTAAACCAAATATACTTCTGTTCTCTTGGCTCGTGCTGGTCTTACCGATTGCAAGACTCCCTCTACTCCCGTTGATCCTCAAACTCGTCTCACACCTCTTGACAGTTACTCGTTGTCTGATGTTACTTTATATTGTTAACTAGTTGGTAGTCTTATCTATCTCACAGTTACTCGTCCAAACATTTCTTATTCTGTTCACATTATTAGTCAGTTCATGGCTGCTCTTTGTTCTCCGCACTATGATGCTCTAGTTCACATTTTATGATATCTCAAAGGCACTATGTTTCATGGTCTTCACTACTCCACTCACTCTTCACTATAGCTACATGCATTTTCTGATGCTGATTGGGCAAGGGACCTATTGATTGCCGTTCTACTACAGGATTCTGCTTCTTCTTGGGTGACTCTCTCATTGCCTGGCGTAGCAAGAAGCAAACTCTTGTTGCTCGTTCTAGTACTGAGGTTGAGTATCGTGCTTTTGCTGGCACTACTCAAGAGCTTGTGTGGCTTCACTGGCTTCTTTTTGATATGGGGGTTTCTTATTCTACTACGATTAACCTCTATTGTGATAGTGACAGTGCTATTCAGATTGTTCATAATGATATCTTTCATGATCGCACAAAATATATTGAGATTGATTGTCAGTTTATACGATAATATGTTACTGGTGGCACTGTTCATCTTATCTTTGTTATCTCTGCCAATCTCATCCTCCTGGTCATTTCAGTGATCTAGTTTTTAAACTCAAGTTGGTTGATGCCTACCCACCTTGAGTTTGAGGGGGGCTGTTAATGTATATTATTATATTATACTTATCTCTATCTTTATCTCCTTGTATCTCTTTCTTTTTTTATACTTATCTAGGTTTCTTTTCAGTCAATATATACAGGCATCTCCTATTGCATTCATTCATTCAATTCAATATAATATAGATATACCGTTTTCTTTTTTTATCAACCATTCTAACACACATCTCCAATATGTTGAACTTCAAAATTCCATAGCAACAGCTCTTTGAGTGACGAAGAACATATTTCCACATTATGCATCCCATAGCAGTCCACCATAGTCAGAGATTCAAGGTTCACACATATGGAAATAAAATCAGACATAGTTTCGTCATCCAAACTCACTTCAAATAGATTCATCGACCGCAGTGAAACAGTGCGGAGTTGCAAACTATCATCAGGCATAGCGAAACTACAGCTTCGGAGTTTCAAAACCCCAACTTCACCCTGCCTGAGCGAGTCGACATAGAAGCTGTAGGAGTAATCCTCGTCCATTTCATAGTGGTCTATGTATCCATTGAAGTCTAGATCGAGCTCTACCGCATGGTAATTGATGGCGTAGAAGAGCCAAAAGTCAACGTCGTCATAGTGACGGTCTTCAGTGAAGAAGAATCTCAAGGAGAATTTGTGGAAGGGCTCAAGTGCTGCTATTTGTAGGAGATAGAGCTTGTTCGAATGGCGTCTCGGGTGGTTGGAAGGGATGAGATGATTTGAATTAGAAGATCTTCTGAGAGGTCGCCTATGATCGTCATGCTTGATTGCCTCTATGCTACCATTGTTGTTCCACTTGGTCTGCTATTGCTGCCAAGTTTATCAAGTCAAGTGATCAATCTCTTCTCTCCTCCTTCTCGGAAAAATTCAAAATTTTATAAATTATTCTTTTAATTGCCCGACTTGGCATGTAAGGCCTCATCCAAATAAACAAGATTTATCAATGAAAGAAATAACAATACATATACATGGAACTGAGAAACTAAAAAAATAAAAAATAAAATTATTTATTAATTTAAAAATATTACTACGTTGCATTATTTATCTAATATTTTAAATTACTAAGGTACCAGAAAATTTTACGAGTGACCATGCTGACTCACCATTATAACATAATTGATAGACAAAGAATTACTCAATCTTTAGGGTGAGCTATATAAGTCACTTCTTTTTTAAATTTATTATGTCTTTAGTAATTTTTTAAAAAATTATGTCAAAATTTTTTATTTTTCCGATCTGTCTTACTAGATGAATATAAAAAGTAATTTATTTTTTCATGAAAAAATAAAAAAAATTGAAAAGCTAAAAAAGGTCTACTTATTTATGTCTGCTTATTTCTGTCTTTTTTAGATTTTTAACAATTTTTTAATATTTCGGTTTGTTTCGTCGAGTTGAATTTAGAAGTCTAAAGTTTTTTGAATTTTTTTAAAAAAAGTTCATTAAAGACCAAAATAAGCCCAAAAGAAAGCCAAAAAATAACCAAACCCTAAGCAACTATGTTGTATTTTTAATTGATCAAAAGTATCATGTAAAAAGTATTTTAAAAAAATTCAATTAAAAAAGTATATATCTTTATTTTCATTAGAAATATTTCTATTTTTTATTTGACGAATGAATTTACACTATATATTCGACAAATTAATATATTGCAAATTAGACACATGTCAAATCTAATAATTAATGGCCATGTTTGTTTGGCTCTTTGGAGATAGGGATTGGACTAACAGTTTGTGGGGCACACCTAAAGAGTGTTGGGTTGAGGATATGAGTGAAAGGATTTGTTATTCCTTTAGACTAGTAATCCCCACCATTGGTAAGACTACCAATCTCAAGGGAGGGTTTGAGATTAGAAATTGAGTGAGGGGATTAGCAATTTTTTAAAGGATTCTTAAGAAAAAATTTTAAACAAAAAATTTTACTCATTCACACTTACTCACTTGTAACATCGGTGATAGCAAAGTGTAGATCTACAATGGTGGAGTGTAGATTTGTGATAGTAGAGCTGGAAATGTGATGGTGGTGGTGGATCCAAGATGGTAGCAATGGTGAATACATTGACGGTGGTGATAATTGATGAATGTTAGTGGCGGTTGAACGACGGTAGTGGTGGAAGCAGATCATGATGTTGGCAGAGGCGGTAGACGACGACGTTGACGGTAGCCAGAGGTTCTATGAAAGTTTTGGAAAAATGATGGAGAGGGAAAGAGAGAGAAGAGAGAGACAAAGATGAAAAACAAATATGAAAAGATTTGATAGATTTGAATTTAATAAGGGCAATATAAGTGATGGAGAATTTATTGGTGTATTTAAAAGTCAACAAGATTTAATGGTATTTAAGCACAATAAATAGATTGCTCCGCACTTGCGATGGAAGAAGCTTCGCATGTGCGGCAAAGGGAGCAAGACTTTGGTTAGAGACTGCGAGACACCGCACATGCAAGCAAGGGGCATTGAACATGTAGAGGAAGTCACTACACATGTGGCGGAGCACGTTTTTGCCTCGAATAACACTTTCTTGTACAAGATATGGATTGAAAAAAAACCCAAAAGTATCACATAAATACGTCATATGTTACTTTAAAAATAATTCAAAAATTTCAAATAATGAGTCTCTTTATTTTTATTAGGTACGTTGCTATCTTTGTATATGACATATAGATTTACACTTCTCTTTTTTTTTTTTTTTTTGAACAAATTAATATATTGCAAATCAAAGCCCAACCACATATGTTGTATTTTTTATTGATCAAAAGTATCACATAAAAAGTATTTTTAAAAAAATTATGTTTAAAAAGTATATATCTTTATTTTCATTAGACATATTCTATTTTTTTATTTGACATGAATTTGCACTACAAATGCGGCAAATTAATATATTGCAACTCAGGACACATGTCAAATCTAATAATTAGTGGCCATGTTTGTCTGGCTCTTTGGAGATAGGGATTGGATTAACAGTCTGTGGGACCCACCTAAATAGTGTTGGGTTGCAGAAATAAGTGAAGGGATTAACTATTCCCTTAGACTATTGTGGGAGCCGAATAAATAGAAGAGTCAGCAGGGATGTATCCCAGAAGTCAGAGACTGTTCGGCTCCGTACTAATCAACTAAGATACCGAGTATATAGAAATTGTCGAATAGATGGGAAGATGTATGTTGGAATAAACAAAAGGGGAATAAGTAGAAAGTGGGCTCAAGACTCGAGGTCCAGAGAATGAGTATAAATACAAGAGCTACAGATTTAGAAAGGTATGTAAGAATCACTTCACTAAACTTAGTAAAACAAGCTTTCTGGAGCATAAGAGCTGACTTGCCCGTCGGAGTGCTAACCCCGGCACCCTCGACCAGAATGTTTGTCTTTGCAGGTGACTAAGTTGAGGATCAAGAGCGTCTCCCAAGATTCGAAGAGTATTTCCAAAACTACTTCCCCACAATTGGCGCCGTTTGTGGGAATACTCAAGTACATCCATGGAAGGCATGACGCAAGATCCTCCGATAGCCACCGACGCGATCACACAAAGAGTCGACCTCACTCCGGCAAATATGCTCGAGAAGGAAATCATCGCTGCAAGACGTGCCTTGAATGTTGATTCACAAACAATTTCAACACAGGAGACGATGCTAGCCATCATGGAATGAGCCAAAAAGACCAAACACAGTTTAGACAACACCATCGTTGAGAACGAGCGCCTTCGCCACGATTTGGCCTTGGAAATAGTAAAGTCCAAACAAACAGTGCGCCAGGTTTTTGAATGACCCCCAAGGGCAGGCGATCTACGGTCTCGAGTCCGACAGCAAAATGCCGACGCTAGCTGTGTTTCAGCCTATTACTTTGAGGAGTTGACAAAAGAGGAACGTCTCCGGCGAAGTGTTCCGCATGATAACATCCATATGATATACAGCCTGCCGAAAGCCTCGGCCATACATGCAATCCAGTTCCTCAGCAGCAACTCACGCCAGCAAAGCGACCCCGAGAATCGCCAAGCATCACCTTCGACGACTCTGACTTGATTGGCGTAACACTCCCTCACATCGATCCATTAGTTGTCGCGCTACGCGTAAACCGGTTCATCGTCGAACGCGTTCTTATAGACCAAGGCAGCACTTCGGAGGTCATGTATTATAAAACCTTCATCAAACTCGGGTTCACCGAATCGGACCTGACTCCGGCCCCTTATCCACTATTCGGCTTCAATGCCAACCTCGAATACCCACTGGGAAAGATCAACCTACCCGTTCGAGCAGGTTCCAGAACGGTGGATGTAGAATTCCTGGTCGTCCGGCTGCCATCGCCGTACAATATCATCATGGGGCGATCGTGGTTGCATACCTTACAGGCCGTCCTGAGCATCTACCATCAATTGTTATGTTTCCCAACAGAACACGGCATTGAGTAGATCCGTGGCTCCCAAAGATCGGCACAAGCATGTTACCTCCTGATCGCCAAAATGCCAAAGGAATTGCAGGTAAACTCCATTGAGGTACCCAATCGGGAAATCCTGGATGACGTCGAGCAGCAACCAAGCGAAAAGGCCACGGAAGGTTTAGACCGAGTTGACATCGATGGAAGCCTGGAGAAGTTCTTCATGATCGGCACCTCTTTAAACCAAGCCGATAGACAGCAGCTGATCTCATTTCTACTCGCCAACCTCGACGTCTTTGCGTGGACTCCGTACGAGATGCCGGGAATAGACCCATCAGTTTCACAGCACCACCTGAACGTCGACCCCACATGCAAGCCCATCATTCAAAAAGGCCGTCGGTCCGCCGCAGAGCACACTGTTGCCGTCATAGAAGAAGTCGACAGACTGCTTGACGCCGGGGCAATTAGAGAAGTCACCTACCCTACGTGGCTCTCCAATACAGTGGTGGTGAAGAAGAAAAATGGAACTTGGCGAGTGTGCGTCGACTTCACGGATCTGAACAAAGCTTGCCCCAAGGACTGCTTTCTCTTACCTAGAATCGACCAACTCATTGATGCAACGGTGCACCACCAACGCATGAGTTTCCTCGATGCTTACAGAGGCTATCATTAGATCGCCATGCATCCGGATGACCAGGACAAAACTGCATTCCTTACCCCAAGAGGAACCTACTGCTACAAAGTTATGCCCTTTGGGCTGAAGAATGCAGGGGCAACTTACCAAAGACTGGTCATCGCTATGTTCAAAGAACAACTCGGCCACACTATGGAAGTCTACATCGACGATATGGTGGTCAAGTCCAAAGAAGAACAGGATCACATAGCCGATCTAGAGAAGACATTCGGCATCTTGCGCAAATACAGAATGAAACTGAACGCCTACAAATGCGTGTTTGGAATCGGCTCCGGCAAATTTCTGGGTTATATCGTCAACCACCGTGGAATCGAAGCCAACCCGAGACAAGTCACAGCAATCTTGGAACTCGGTTCCCCCCGATTAGTGAAAGAAGTTCAAAAGTTGATGGGGATGGCCGTTGCACTCAATAGATTCATCAGTCGGTTAACAGACCGCTGCAGACAATTCTTCCAGACGCTACGTCAAGGCAATGCTTTTGAATGGTCCGCCGAAGTCTTGAAGCTTTCACTGGGCTCAAGACTTACCTCCCACAAGACCTCTCTTGACAACACCAGCTGCCGGTGACCCCCTCATTCTGTATCTGGTAGTCTCCGATAGGGCCGTCAGCGCCGTACTATTAAAAGAAGAGGAAGGGCAGCAACGGCCAGTGTATTATGTGAGCAAGGCAATGGTCGATGCCGAGACACGTTATCTTCTGTTGGAAAAACTCATCCTAGCCTTGGTCATGGCAGCAAGAAAACTGATGCATTACTTCCAGGGACATAGCATTGGAGTGATAACAGACTATCCCCTCCGACCAGTACTACGGAGTACAAAAGCATCAGGACGTGTTTCAAAATGGGCTCTTGAACTCGACCAATATGACATTCAGTTTTTACCTAAAACCGCAATCAAGGGATAGGTGCTGGCCGACTTTGTTGCCGAATTCACAGACAGGCTTTCCGACCATAAACCCGCCGACGTTCTTCTAAAGGCTGAAGTTCGATCAAAGCCAAACTGGAGAATTTATGTCATGGATATTTGGCAGCTATACTGTGATGGATCGTCTAACCAACGGGGCTACGGCGCCGGCGTAGTAATCATGTCTCCCGACGGCGTAGTAATAGAGCAGGCCGTCAAGCTTGGCTTCGAAGAAGCAAATAACGAGGCCAAGTATGAAGCCCTTTTAGCCGGTCTACGGAATGCACATATTCTCGACGCTCGGCGTTTGCTAGTGTTTTGTGACTCAAAATTGGTCATCAACCAGCTAAAGGGGGAGTACGCTGCAAAAAACGACCGTATGGCGGCCTATATGAAAACGGCTAACTCTTTGCTAACGAAGTTTGACCATCACGAATTGAACCAAATAACACGTGATCAGAACACACACGCAGACGCCCTGGCATGCCTAGCCTCCGCCATCAATTCTGAGCTCAAACGGACCATTGAAGTAGGTTTCATCCCGGAGCCGTGTATTGGCCCTTCGGAGGAAACCCACGTCAACGTTATAGAACCCGCATCAAGCTGAATGGACCCCATTGCTCGATTCCGCTCTTCTGAACAACTCCCAGAAGACAAAAAAGAAGCACATAAGCTACGCAATAAGGCCCTGCGATACTATCTGGATCCGCAAGGAGGGCTTTATAAAAAGTCCCTCTCCGGTCCCTATTTGGAATGCGTACACCTGGATAAAGTGGAAGAGCTTCTAACTGAGATACATGAGGGCAGTTGTGGTGCCCACTCTGGCGGACGCTCCTTGGCCCATCGAGCTATAACACAGGGGTATTATTGGCCGACAATGAGAGCCGACGCAGAAAACTATGTTAAAAGATGCGAAAAATGCCAAAAGTTTTCCCCACTAACCCATTTGCCCGCCGAAGGGTTGAACTCTATCACCAGTCCCTGGCCGTTTGCTCAATGGGGGCTTGATATCGTAGGACCGTTGCCGAGGGCCCTAGGAAACAAGCGATTCTTAATCGTAGCAGCAGATTACTTTACAAAATAGGTCGAAGCGGAGGCTCTAACACATATACGTGATGCCGACATAAAGCGATTTGTATGGAGAAACATCAATACGCGATTCGACATCCCAAGAGCTCTCATCTCAGACAATGGCACCCAATTCGATTGTGGCATGTACCGAGAGCTGTGCAGCAAATATGGTATCATGCCTTACTTCTTAACGCCCGTGTACCCCCAGAGTAACGGTCAAGCTGAAGCCTCTAACAAAACCATCTTGGATGGCGTCAAAAAGAGGCTGGAAAAAGCTAAAGGCAAATGGGTCGAAGAATTGCCGAGTGTATTATGGGCGCATCGCACAACGCCAAGGAGGTCCACCGGAGAAACGCCGTTCGCTCTATGCTTCGGAACCCAAGCAATCTTACCCCTGGAAATCGGCCTCCCGACTTTGAAATCTCAAGCCTTTGATACAGGCCGAAATGACATGATGCTCGCCCTGGATCTGGATCTAATCGAGGAACGAAGAGACCGCGCCCTGGCCTCCATGGCACAGTGTCAGCAGCAGCTCGCTAAGTCGTACAATCAACGAGTTCAGTTGCGTCGTTACGCCCCAGGAGAGCTGGTCCTGAAAAAAGTACTTCCAGCCGACCGGAGACCGGCCGACGGAAAGCTGGGTCCGAACTGGGACGGCCCCTATCAAGTAGACTCCATTGCAGGAACAGGAGCATATCGGCTCTCGGACATGTCAGGAAGAAGCCTGCCACGGCCTTGGAATTCAACGCATCTACGAAAATTTTACCAATGACCCGATCTATGGGCTTGGTACCTATACATACTCTGCTGTATTGCAAAAGTTTCTCGTTTTTATTCCTCAGCTCATATGCTTCTTGTTGGCCGAGTAAGTCTCCAGATTCGGAGCGCCCTTCATAGACCACGATCGGCCAAACAAGTCTTCGGATTCGAAGCCCCTTTGGGTGCATGACATCTGAGGGCCGAATAAGTCTCCGGATTCGGAGCGCCCTTTATGGATACCACGATTGGCCAAATAAGTCTCCGGATTCGGAGCGCCCTTCGTGGATACCACGATTGGCCAAATAAGTCTCCGGATTTGGAGCGCCCTTCGTGGATACCACGATTGGCCAAACAAGTCTCCGGATTCGGAGCCCCTTTGGGTGCATGACATCTGAGGGCTGAATAAGTCTCCGGATTCGGAGCGCCCTTCGTGGATACCACGATTGGCCAAACAAGTCTCCGGATTCGGAGCGCCCTTCGTGGATACCACGATTGGCCAAACAAGTCTCTGGATTCGGAGCCCCTTTGGGTGCATGACATCTGAGGGCTGAACAAGTCTCCGGATTCGGAGCGCCCTTCGTGGATACCACGATTGGCCAAATAAGTCTCCGGATCCGGAGCACCCTTCGTTGGGGTCACGATTTAACTAACCAATTACATGGTTCTTAATTGGAGTCGATCGATGCATGTTCGAACGTTTACATTACGCAACACAAAAGCTGACAATAAATTGAGATAGGGCATTTAATTACGCGCAAAACATCTCAAAAGCTGCTAATAAAGAAATTCTATTTATTAAAAAGTCGCCAAACATTTCAAGCATTTGATAAAGAAATTCTATTTATTTAACTTTATGGCCCACTAAGTCGGCGTCTTCGTCATCACTTTCCTCGATTTCAAACTCGGGATACGAAAGGTAATGTTGATGATATAGGGGTGAAGCCGAATTTATGCCCACGGACCCAAGAGCTTCCACGGTTTGAAGGGCCTTGATCCAGCCATGCTTGAAACCACGATTTTCGCATCGGCAGACTTCCTCAGCTAGGTCTGTTTTGGTCTTCTTGATCCCGGCCTTCAAGCCGTCGCGATATCCTCTCTCATAACCCAAGGCCTCTCGGTTCGCCCTCTTCCCGATGCTCTTCGCTTGACTGTCCACCACCGACTCGACCGCTCGAACACTCTTCAGCTCCCGAAGCTCACTCTCAGCCTTTTTCGAGCGGGCCTCCAGACTAAGATTCCTTTCGTTGTTTTTCTCACTCTCGCGTCGGGCTTCGCGCAGACGCATCCCGACTTCATAAGCGCTATACAGTCCCTTGATGGCCCCATGTGTGCCATCCCGAAATACTTCGAAATCTCCACGACTGACCATCGACTGTTGGACCTCCGGTGGAAAAATCTGCCGAGCGAACTCGACTGCCACATCTGGGTCTTTAATTATAGAATCCGCCTCCGTCATTGGTCTATTTTTCACGAGAACCGCAAAACTCAACGGTCGTGGTGCCGCGTCAGGCTCAACTTACGGTCGTGGGCGCGGGGAACCTCCCCGTTGTTCGTCCTTTTGGGGTGATCTGCTTCGACGACTAGGGGGCCTCTCTTTTTCCCGATCCATGGATGCTCTTCTTATTGTGTGAATAGGGTCGCTTCTGCGATTCATTTTGACCGCTAAACCCAGCCAATGTTGGCCACTGCCAAGTTTGGATCGAGCCTGAATAGAAATGAGTCAAGTTGTTGGCATGAACTCGCCCATTTATTTTGGGGTACATACAGCTCCCTCGAGAAAACATCAGAAAGACTGAGTGCCAAACATCGTATGCCCCTCAGCCAGCCCACGATTCAGAGCCATCGGCTCACTCGATTCCTCAGGCTCGCGCCCTAGCTAAGGCAAGGGCAGATTCATTAATCTACTCGGCTATATTTCAAGTGCTGTCGCTGGTTAGCCTAAGATCGCTGGGGCAAGGGCGGATTCATTGACCTAGCTGGCTGTATTTTCAAATGATATTTATGCCTCAGCCAGCCCACGATTCAGAGCCATCGGCTCATTCGGTTCCTCAGGCTCGCGCCCTGGCTAAGGCAAGGGCAGATTCACTAATCTAGTCGGCTATATTTCAAGTGCTGTCACCGGTTAGCCTAAGATCGCTGGGGCAAGGGCGGATTCATTGATCTAGCCGGCTGTATTTTCAAATGATAACGCCGAGTAATTCATGCCTCAGCCAGCCCACGATTCAGAGCCATCCGCTCATTCGATTCCTCAGGCTCGTGCCCTAGCTAAGGTAAGGGCAGATTCATTAATCTAGTCGGCTATATTTCAAGTGCTGTCGCCGGTTAGCCTAAGATCGCTGGAGCAATGGCGGATTCATTGATCTAGTCTGCTCTATTTCAAGTGCTGTCGCTGGTTAGCCTAAGATCGCTGGGGCAAGGGCGGATTCATTGATCTAGCCGGCTGCATTTTCAAATGATAACGCCGAGTAATTTATGCCTCAGCCAGCCCACGATTCAGAGCCATCGGTTCATTTGGTTCCTCGCCCACGCCCTGGCTAAGGCAAGGGTAGGTTCCTTAGTCCGATTGTCCGAGCTCAAAATTAAGTAATATCATTCTTTATTAGCAAAATTGAGCACAACTCATGACATTTTATATATGCAAAATAAATAAGCTATAAGCTCGCACAAAAATGTCTGACAAAACGATTGTAACAATACATCAGTAAAATCCTAATACATTTGTGAAATCCTAACAGTCAATTGCCCAGCTCAGCCTTCGGAATCAGTCTCCAACGACTCGACATCCACCTGCTCATACGGCACTGGCGTAGTCAGTGAAACTCCAGCTGCAGCAAGGGCTTTGTGCCAGCCATGCTTGAACCCCCTATTTTCGAACCGCGGGACCTGGTCCACATATTCGGCGAGCCCAGCATCTTTCCTGGCTTCGAATACTTTGGAAGCAGCCGCCTTCATGTCAACCAACTCAGCCTGCAGGCTGGCAACCGCCTGCTGGGACAGTCTCAGCACCACTTCGCTCGCGTCCTCCTTCTTCTCGGCATCCGCTTGGGATTGATCTGCAATGCAAGCCTTTTCTACTTCGGCCTCGGCCCGAGAAGCCTCCTTGTTCGCTCTCAAAACTGCGTCTTCGGCCCTCTTCCTCTGGCCCTCCACCTGTTTTCGTAAACGGTCAATCTGTCTGACGGCGTCGAGATGCCGACGTCCCATGTTGGCTATCCTTCCGACGGTCTGCAAAAGAAGAACCCAAAAACATAACCTCAACGGTACTTGGATAAAGTGAAGAAAAGTCAGAATACGTACCAGAAGTGCCGATTGCGTAGTTAGTGCTGTCGCATTCAGATCTGGTTCCACGCAGAAAGCCTCCATATCAGACGGCAACGACACGGACGTAGCCACACCGAATGCGACTTCTGGATCATTAAGCACCGAAGCGTTAGAGGGAACCGGCATGTCCTTTACCATTGGACGAATGACAAAAGGAACAACCTCATTAGATCCCTCCAATTGAGGACGCTTACCACCCTGTTCATCTGAACCGGCCTTGAGGTCAGCAGAACGTTTCCCTGCCTTTTCCTCAAATTTTTGGCTGACTTCCCCGACCAACAGAGATTCGGTATTCTGACCTTTTTCCGTCTCCTCTACAATCCCCAAGGACGCTGATTCGGCAATAGGGAGGGGGAGTCGAGATTCGGTGGCAGGCGGCATTTCAGATGAAAGGCCCTCCGCTCTTCACCGTGCGGCTAAACTCTCCGCGTTCGCCTTTTTAGCAAGCTTTGTCAGACTCAATTCGGCCATATCCGCGGAGTCTATGACGGGAAGATCCTCTAAGCGTTGAAAAACGTCGGCAGAAGGGGGATCCCCTGGTCCTGATGTAAATGAAGGATCGGCGGAATCCAATACCTCAGACTCGGTCTCGGATTGATCTGAGTTGGCGATATCAGCTACTTCATTTCGCTCCGAATCGGACCCTTCAAAGCCTACCTGCCTCAAGTTTTTGAAGTCAAACAGAATAAAAGCAGTAAGTGAATCTTCACCCTTCGGAATTGGTATGTTTTCTGCCGCTGAGAAGGTTGTGTATGTCGGCTCGTAACAAAACAGAATATGAGCCGCCCTCCCCTGTTTCTAAAGACTTCGACGGCCGAAATACGTGAGAGCAACCCTAATATCTGAAAAACGGCGTCGTGGGTTGAAGATAGTACCTTTTCAAACCCTCCTCAAGACGAGACGAACCCGTAAGATTACAGCGGAATAGGTTTTACAATAAAAATGAACACATGACAAAAACAAAGAGATACTCGGTGACCTGGCTTGCCCCTCCGTCTAGAAATAAGGTCAACACGATCCTCCCCTTCGCCAAATTCCCAGTTGCCCTGGACAACAACCATAACATCATCAACTCGTTTCCCAGAGCTGGAGAGCATAGTGATTAGTTGATGGTCGGTATCCTTAGCTCTGAGGAAATAACGCCCTTACCAACCTGAGGACTTAGCCAAGGCATAGTAGTGCCGGATAGCCGGAATGCCAAGGTTAATTCCAAGGCGACGATTCAACGCTACAATCCCCATTATAATTCTAAAGAAATTCACGTTAGGTTGAGAAGGGATTAAATCCCAATGGTGAAGCACAGCCCTCAGAAATGGGCGTAGCGGGAAGCGGACTCCACCCTCTGCGATTGATAAGAGAGGAAAGACGATTGTGGTTTCGTCCTTCCTCTCCATGTCAAGGGTGCCGTCTACCAAAAGTGACAGACGGACGTCATCAGGAACAGAGAAATGGTGTCTAAAACCAGCAATTCGATCTGATGAGAGGAGGTCTTTCAAATGCTTCGCCATACTCTACAGTTGGCACAGATATGCCAAAGAATAAAATGGGGATAGTTCTCGAAGCAAAAAAAGTGGAAAACTTACGGAGAGTGAAGATATTGGAGGAGACAAAATTGCAAGAACGATGCAAAGGGCAACCCAGCGACCAGTATCATGGAATGCGAATCCGAAGGGATGCCAATCTTTAAAAACGCAATGAATAGATATGTACGAAGAGGCGGGAAGTCGGTACGACAACCAAAAGGGGGTGTACTTAGACGTATGCTTTGTGGGCCCGATCACCAAAATTTTGGTTGGGTATTCAAAATTTGGAACCAAGCACTCCAGCCAACAAATGTTAGGAGAATGCTTGGGGGGCAATTGTGGGAGTCGAATAAATAGAACAGTCGGCAGGGATGTATCCCAGAAGTCAGAGACTGTTCGGCTCCGTACTAATCAACTAAGATACCGAGTATATAGAAATTGTCGAATAGATGGGAAGATGTATGTTGGAATAAACAAAAGGGGAATAAGTAGAAAGTGGGCTCAGGACCCGAGGTCCAGAGAATGAGTATAAATACAAGAGCTATAGATTTAGAAAGGTATGTAAGAATCACTTCACTAAACTTAGTAAAACAAGCTTTCTGGAGCATAAGAACTAACTTGCCCATCGGAGTGCTAACCCCGGCACCCTCGACCGGAGTGTTTGTCTTTGTAGGTGACTAAGCTGAGGATCAAGAGCGTCACCCAGGATTCGAAGAGTATTTCCAAACCAGTTCCCCACAACTATTAATCCCTTCCATTGGTAGGACTACTAATCCCAAGGGAGGGTTTGAGATTAGAAATTGAGTGAGGAGATTAGCAAATTTTTAAATGATTCTTAAGAAAAAATTTAAAATGAAAAATTTTACTCACTTATAAGATTGATGGCAACAGAGTGTAGATATGCAATGGTTGAGAGTAGATCTGCGATAGTAGAGGTGGAAATGTGATGGTAGTGGTGGATCTAAGATGGTAGGAGTGGTGAATACATCGCTAGTGGTGATAGTTGATGAATGGTCGTGACAGTTGAATGACGGTAGTGGTGGAAGCAGATCACGACGTTGGTGGTGGCGGTAGACGACGACGTTGACAGTAGCCAGAGATTGTATGAAAGTTTTGGAAAAATGGTGGAGAGGGAGAGAGGGAGAGAAGAGAGAGATGAAAAACAAATATGAAAAGATTTGAATTTAATGAGGGCAATATAAGTGCTGGAGAATTTATTGGTGTATTTAAAATTTCAACAAGATTTAATGGTACTTAAGCACTATAAACAAATTGCTTTGTATGTGTGATGGAAGAAGCTCTGCGGCGGTATGTCCCGCACATGCGGCAAAGGGAGCAAGCCTTTGGTTAATGACTGCGAGAAACCACACGTGCGAGCGTGGGGTGCCACATGTGTAGAGGAAGTCACCGCATGTGTGGCGCAGTGTGTTGTTGCCTCGAATAACCATTTCCAGTACAAGATATGGATTGAAGGGAACCCCAAAAGTATCACATAAATACGCCATATGTTACTTTAAAAATAATTCAAAAATTTCTAATAACGAGTCTCTTTATGTTCATTAGATACATTGATATTTTTGTACATGACATGGATTTGCACTTTTTTTTTTCGAACAAATTAATATATTGCAAATCATACCCCAAACACATATGTTGTATTTTTTATTGATCAAAAGTATCACAAAAGAAGTATTTTTAAAACAATTCTATTCAAAAAGTATATATCTTTGTTTTCATTAGACATAGTTCTATTTTTTTATTTGACATGAATTTGCGCTACAAATGTGACAAATTAATATATTGCAAATCGGACACATGTCAAATCTAATAATTAATGGCCATGTTTGTTTGGCTCTTTGGAGATAGGGATTGGACTAACAGTCTGTGGGGCCCACCTAAAGAGTGTTGTGTTTAGGACATGAGTGAAGGGATTAGCTATTCCCTTAGACTAGTAATCCCCTCCATTAGTAGGACTAGCAATCCTAAGGGAGGGGTGGAGATTAGAAATTAAGTGAGGGGATTAGCGAATTTTTAAATGATTTTTAAGAAAAAAAATTTAAAAGAAAAATTTTACTCACTCACTCTTACTCACTTATAAGATCGATGATGGTAGAGTGGAGATCTGCAATGGTGGAGTGTAGATCTACGATAGTAAAGGTGGAAATGTGACAATGATGGTGGATCTAAGATGGTAGCAGTGGTGAATATATCGGCGGTGGTGATAGTTGATGAATGGTCGCAAGGGTTGAACAACGATTGTGGTGGAAACAGATCATGACGTTGGTGGTGGCTGTAGACGACAACATTGACGGTAGCCCGAGGTCATATGAAAGTTTTGGAAAAATGGTGGAAAGAGAGAGAGAACAGAGAGAGATGAAAAACAATATGAAAAGATTTGAATTTAATGAGGGCAATATAGGTGATAGAGAATTTATTGGTGTATTTAAAGAGTCAACAAGATTTAATGGTATTTAAGCACAATAAACAGATTGCTGTGCACGTGCGGCGGCTTGTCTCGTATGTGTGGAAAATGGAGAAAGCCTTTGGTTAGAGGCTGCAAGAAACCGCACGTGCGAGCGAGGGGCACTGAACGTATAGAGGAAGTCACTGCAAGTGCAACGGGGCGCATTTTTGCCTCAAATAACACTTTCTAGAACAAGATATAGATAGAAGAAACCCCAAAAGTATCACATAAATACGTCATATGTTACTTTAAAAATAATTCAAAAATTTCAAATAATGAGTCTCTTTATTTTCATTAGATACGTTGCTATTTTTGTATATGACATATGGATTTGCACTTTTTTTTCTTGAACAAATTAATATATTGCAAATCAAAGCCCAAACACATATGTTGTAATTTTTATTGATCAAAAGTATCACATAAAAAGTATTTTTTGAAAAATTCTATTTAAAAAGTATATATCTTATTTTCATTAGACATATTCTATTTTTTAATTGACATGAATTCACATAAATTAATATATTGCAAATCAGACACATGTCAAATCTAATTAGTGGCCATGTTTGTCTGCTCTTTAGAGATAGGGATTGGACTAACAGTCTGTGGGACCCACCTAAATAGTGTTGGGTTGCGGACATGAGTGAATGGATTAGCTATTTCCTTAGACTAGTACTTCCCTCCATTGGTAGGATTACCAATCCCAAGGGAGGGTTTGAGATTAGAAATTGAGTGAGGGGATTAGCAAATTTTTAAATAATTCTTAAGAAAAAATTTCAAACGAAAAATTTTACTCACTCACTCTTACTCACTTATAAGATCGATGACGACAGAGTGTAGATCTACAATGGTGGAGAGTAAATCTGTGATGATAGAAGTGGAATGTGACGGTGGTGGTGGATCTAAGATGATAGAAGTGGTGAATACATCGGTGGTGGTGATAGTTAATGAATGGTCGCGGCGATTGAACGACGGTAGTGGTGGAAGCAGATCACAATGTTGGCGGTGGCAGTAGACAACGATTTTGATGGTAGCCAGAGGTTGTATGAAAGTTTTGGAAAAATGGTGGAGAGGGAGAGGGAGAAAAAAGAAGAGAGAGAGAGAGATGAAAAACATATATGAAAAGATTTGATAGATTTGAATTTAATGAGGGCAATATAAGTGATGGAGAATTTATTGGTGTATTTAAAATGTCAACAAGATTTAATGGTATTTAAGCACAATAAATAGATTGCTCCGCAAGTGCGATGGAAGAAGCTCCATACGTGTGACGGTTTGTCCCTCACGTGCGGGAAAGAGAGCAAACCTTTGGTTAGAGACTGTGAGAAACCGCACATGCGATTGAGGGGCACCACACGTGTAGAGGAAGTCACCGCACGTGCGGCAGAGCGCGTTTTTGCCTTGAATAACCATTTCTAGTACAAGATATGGATTGAAGGGAACTCCAAAAGTATCACATAAATATGTCATATGTTACTTTAAAAATAATTCAAAAATTTCTAATAATGAGTCTCTTTATTTTCATTCAATACATTGCTATTTTTGTATATGACATATGGATTTGCACGTTTTTTTGAACAAATTAATATATTGAAAATCATACCCCAAACACATATGTTGTATTTTTTATTGATCAAAAGTATCACATAAAAAGTATTTAAAAAAAAATTCTATTCAAAAAGTATATATCTTTATTTTCATTAGACATAGTTTTATTTTTTTTATTTGACATGAATTTGCACTACAAATGAGACAAATTAATATATTGCGAATTGAACACTTGTCAAATCTAATAATTAATGGCTATGTTTGTTTGGCTCTTTGGAGATAGGGATTGAACTAACGATCTATGGGACCCACCTAAAAAGGGCTGTGTTAAGGACATGAGTGAAAGGATTAGCTATTTCCTTAGACTAGTAATCCCCTCCATTGGTAGGACTACCAATCCCAAGGAGGAGTTGAGATTAGAAATTGAGTGAGGGATTGGTGAATTTTAAAGGATTTTTAAGAAAATATTTTAAAAGAAAAATTTTACTCACTCATTCTTACTCACTCATAGGATCGGTGATGACAGAGTGGAGATCTGCAATGGTGGAGTGTAGATCTGCGATATTAAAGGTGGAAATGTGACAGTGGTGGTGGATCTAAGATGGTAGCAGTGGTGAATAGATCGGCGGTGGTGATAGTTGATGAATGGTCGTGGAGGTTGAACGATGGTAGTGGTGGAAGTAGATCTTGACGTTGGTGGTGGTGGTAGACGACGACATTGATGGTAGCCAGAGGTTTTATGAAAGTTTTGAAAAAATGGTGGTGACAGAGAGAGGGAAGGGAGAGGGAGATGAAAAATAGTTATGAAAAGATTTGATAGATTTAAATTTAATGAGGGCAATATAAGTAATGGAGAATTTATTGGTGTATTTAAAAGGTCAACAAGATTTAATGGTATTTAAGCACAATAAACAGATTGCTCTGCACATGCGATGGAAGAAGCTCCACATGTGTGGCAAAGGGAGCAAGCCTTTGGTTAGAGTCTACGAGAAACCGTACGTGCGTGCGAGACGCACTGCATGTGTAGAGGAAGTCACCATACGTACAGTGGAGCATTTTTTTTCCTCGAATAACACTTTCCAGTACAAGATATGGACTGAAGAGAACCCCAAAAGTATCACATAAATACGCCATATGTTACTTAATAAATAATTCAAAAAATTCTAATAATGAGTCTTTATTTTCATTAGATACATTGCTATTTTTGTATATGACATATGGATTTGCACTTTTTTTTTAACAAATTAATATATTTCAAATCAAAGCCCAAACACATATGTTGTATGTTTTATTGATAAAAAATATCACATAAAAAGTATTTTAAAAAAAATTCTATTTAATTTTCATTAGACATAGTTCTATTTTTTCTATTTGACATGAATTTGCACTACAAATGCGACAAATTAATATATTGCAAATCAGACACAAGTCAAATCTAATTATTAATGGCCATGTTTGTTTGGCTCTTTGGATATAGGGATTCGACTAACAGTCTATGGGTCCCATCTAAAGAGTGTTTGGTTGGCAAGATGAGTGAGGGGATTAACTATGCCCTTGGACTAGTAATCCCCTCCATTGGTAGGACTACCAATCCCATGGGAGTGGTTGAGATTAGAAATTGAGTTAGGGGATTAGCAAATTTCTAGATGATTCTTAGAAAAATTTATAAACAAAAAATTTTATTCACTCACTCTTACTCATTTATAATATCGGTGATGGCAGAGCGTAGATCTGCAACGGTGGAGTGTAGATCTATGATGGTAGAAGTGGAAATGCCATGGTGGTGGTAGATCTAAGATGGTAGCAGTGGTGCTTACATCAGTGGTGGTGATAGTTGATGAACGGTCACAGCAGTTGAACGACAGTAGTGGTAGAAGCAGATCACGACATTGGTGATGGTGGTAGACAACGATGTTGATGGTGGCCAGTGGTTGTGTGAAAGTTTTGGAAAAATGCTGGAGAGAGAGAGAGAGAGAGAAGAGATAGAGATGGAAAAAGAATATGAAAAGATTCGAATTTAATGAGGGCAATATAGGTGATGGAGGATTTATTAGTGTATTCAAAAAGTCAACAGGACTTAATAGTATTTAAGTTCAATAAATAGATTGCTCCGCATGTGCAATGGAAAGTTCTCCGCATGCAATGGTTTGTCCCGCACGTGCGGTATAAGGTGCAAGCCTTCGGTTAGAGATTGCGAGAAAATGCACGTGCGTGCAAGGGGCACCACATGTGCAAAGATAGTCACCACATATGTGGCTAAGCGTGTTTTTTCCTTGAATAACACTCTCCAATACAATATATGGATTGAAGGGAACCCCAAAAGTATCACATAAATATGTCATATGTTACTTTAAAAATATTTTAAAAATTTCTAGTAATGAGTCTCTTTATTTTCATTAGATATGTTGCCATTTTTTTTATTTGACATATGGATTTGCACTTTTTCTTCAAAAAAAATTAATATGTTGCAAATCAAACCTGAACACCTATGCTATATTTATTATTGATCAAAAGTATCATGTAAAAAGTATTTAAAAAAAAATCCATTAAAAAATAATATATCTTTATTTTCATTAGACATATTTCTATTTTTTTATTTGACATATGAATTTGCACCATATATGCAACAAATTAAAATTTTGCAGATGAGACACATGTGAAATCTAATGATTAATGGCCATGTTTGTGTGGCTTTTTAGAGATAGGGATTGTACTAACAGTCTGTGGGACCCACTTATAAAGTGCTTGGTTAGGAACATGAGTGAAGGGATTAACTATGCCTTTGGAAAAATAATCCCCTCCATTGGTAGGACTACCAATCCCATGGGAGAGTTGAGATGAGAAACTGAGAAAGGAGATTAGCAAATTTTTAAATGATTCTTAACCAAAATTTTTAAACAAAAAATTTTGTTCACTCCATATTACTCACTTATAAGATCGGTGACAGCGGAGTGTAGATCCATAACAGTGGAGTGTAGATCTATAATGGTAGAGGTAGAAATGCGACGGTGGTGGCGGATCTAAGATGGTAGTTGTGTTGCATACATTGGCAGTGGTGATAGTTGATGAACGGTCGCGGCAATTGAACGACGTCAGTGGTGGAAGTAGATCATGACGTTGGCGATGGCTAATGATCGTGTGAGATTTTTAGAAAAATAGTGGAGAGGGAGAGAGAGAAGAGAGAGAGAGAGATGAAAAAAGAATATGAAAAGAATTGATAGATTTGAATTTATTGAGGGCAATGTAGGTGATGGAGGATTTATTAGTGTATTTAAAAAGTCTACTGAACTTAATGGTATTTAAGTTCAATAAATAGATTGCATCGCACATGCAATGGAAGCTCCGCACGTGCGGCGGTTTCTCCTGCACGTGTGGCAAAGGAAACAAGCCTTTGGTTAGAGACTGTGAGAAACTGTATGCGCGGGTGAGGGGCACTGCATGTACAAAGGAAGTCACCACACGTCGGCTGAGCATGTTTTTGCCTTGAATAACACTCTCCAGCACAAGAATTGGACTGAAGAGAACCCCAAAAGTATCACAAAAATATGTCATATGTTACTTTAAAAATTTCAAATAATGAGTCTCTTTATTTTCATTAGATACGGTGCTATTTTTTTTATTTGACATACGGATTTGCATTTTTTTCCGAACAAATTAATATATTGCAAATCAAACCTTAAACACGTATGTTGTATTTTTTATTGATCAAAGTGGCACATAAAAAGTATTTTAAAAAAATTCTATTAAAAAAGTATATATAGCTTTATTTTCATTAAACATACTTTTATCTTTTTATTTGACATGAATATGCACTATATATGCGACAAATTAATATTGCAAATCGGACACATGTCAAGTCTAATATTTTATGGCCATGTTTGTTTGGCTCTTTGGAGATGGGAATTGGACTCATAGTTTGTGTGACCCGCCTAAAGAGAGTTTGATTGGGGATATGAGTGAAGGGATTAACTATCCCTTTGGACTAGTAATCTCCTCCATTGGTAGAACTACCAATCTTATGGGAGGGGTTGTGATTAGAATTTGAATAAGGTGATTAGTGAATTTTTAAATGATTCTTAAGAAAAAATTTCAAATGAAAATTTTATTCAGTCACTCTTACTCACTTATAAGATCAGTGACGACAGAGTGTAGATCTGCAATGGTAAAGTGTAGATCTACGATAGTGGAAGTGGAAATGCGACGGTGGTGGTGGATCTAAGATGGTAGCAGTTGTGCATACATCGGTGATGGTGATAGTTGATGAATGGTCACGGCGGCTGAATGACGATAGTGATGGAAGTAGATCATGATGTTGGCGGTGACAGTGGCGATGATGGTAGACGACGGCGTTGGTAGTGGCTAGTGCTTGTGTGAATTTTTTGGAAAAATAGTATAGAGGGAAAGAGAGAAGAGAGAGATAAAAAAACATATGAAAAATGTAACGCCCCAAAATAAATACGATAAACCCACACCATAAGCAGAAGTATAATTGAAACGACTTGCTTTTATTAATCAGAGTTTGATATACATTCACGTGATGATAATAAGGAATGAAAGCTACACAGATAGTCATATGTCTTGATGGCTTACATCCTTCTAAGTCTCTACTTGGGTACAACAAAAGTGAGTTTTAAGCTCAATACAGATAAAGCTTGAGGCTTGAACAAAATGAATGAAAAACAAAATAAACAAGATGAGCCTTCAGCTCCACGGTCCTTCCAAGCTAAGCCCTTGGCGGAAGCATATCATTAACACCTGAAAATGGTTTTCCCATGTAGGGTGAGCCAGAGAACAATAGAAATAATCTAACACAATAGATGAATCTTAACAAAGCCATAAGTGTGATATGCACATACAATACCATTGTTAAATCGTTTCATAATTATTTTGCAAACTATGCAGTACCAACTGTATATTTCAATTCATGAAATCAATTCCATTTCATTTGGACAATCAAACTAAGAATACACCTTAATAAGTTTCTAACCAGCGCAACTATCATACAATCACTTCTATTTTTCATTTTACGAATATTTCGTCCGCGGGAATCGGCACCTATGTATACTTGTGGTTTTCGGGACTTTCACAGAGCCAACTTAATTCAATGAAGGCTATCCCCTTTCTTCTCCTAAACATGGAGTACATCCCATTTCTTTTCCCAAACATCATCCACATACAATGTATTTAAACACATAGTCATATTCAATGACAATAGATGAGAAATTAGTTTCAATTCACCTAAGCTTCATGCAATTTCTACAACAATCATAGCTATCCTCCACCGATAGCCCAACACAAATATATCTAAACAGATATACAATCTCTAAGACAGATAAACCATTCAAATTTTCATAGATGAGTGATAATACATATCCAACTCCACCATTTATATAAACATCCATCCAATTTCACATTTCCAATACCAATTTCATTTATTTATACAAAATAAATATCTGAGACATTTTAGGGCAAACTCTCTTTCCTTTCAAAATCCAATCCAAGTATCAGAATCAACAATTTTATTATAACGCAATCTCACATTCACTCCTATAACCAATATCAATACATTCATTTGTAAACCCCTCTTTTCATTTAAAACCAAAACTCTAGATTTATTTAAAATCTCCTAAAATCACAATATTGTTTATACAAAACAAATCGCTAAGTTAAAAACCATAGAAGAGTGTAGAAAATCTCTACCTCAAGCTTAGAAGACCAAAGAAGCAATGGAGGAACTTCAAAGACGCTGAAACCAAACTTTGTTTAGACCAAAATGGAGCTTTATGGGAGTTCTACCTTTTTTCCAAAGACACTAGGGTAGAGAAACCAACGGATCTAGGTGTTTTAGAAGAGAGAAGGTGAGTCTTAGAAAGAGAAACTCTAGATCTAGGGTTTTTGAAATGTTTAGTGAGAGAGATATGAAAAGTGAAATGATCTTTTTACGAACTGATATACATACAATCTGCTCAAGCGCAAGAAGTGATGCTCAAGCGTTAAACACAACAAATTGTTTTGCTCGAGCCCAAAAAAAACATTTCCAGTAGTTCTGCAAACAACAGACCAATGCTCGAGCGCAAGAAAGGCCGCTCGAGTGTAGAAAAAGACGCTTAAGTGTAGAATACACTCTCCCAGTAGTTTTGCAGACCTACAAAGGATGAGAGTCCACAAAGCCCACTTGAACACAAGAAGTGCTACTCGAGCAGAGGAGTACAATTCTGGGCAACATAAGTTTGAAAACCAAGTTACCAACCTGTTCCAAATGCAACCAATACAACCCAATAGCCAAACTCAAGGAGAAATAAAAGAAATATGACATGAACAACAATACGAAACCATGAAACCTGAGTCCAAAATACGAAATGAGTTGGGTCTAAACCAAAATTGCTATAAAAATATTTGATAGATTTGAATTTAATGAGGGCAATATAGGTGATGGAGGATATATTGGTGCATTTAAAAATCAACAAGACTTAGGTGGCGTTTGGGGAAGTGGCTATTTTTTGGGCTTTTTGGCTATTTGACTATTTTAGTAAGCTATTTTAGTTTTTGTACTTGGAAAAATTGTTTGGATTTTTTGTTTAATTATTGTATTGAAAAATGTGTTTGAAATGATGTTGGGATAGTAAATGACCAAAATGTCTCTAAAATGTGTAGCTTCCTTCTAAAAAAAAAAGGGTTGCTGATGACGTGGCACGAGTTACGACTTTTTCTGGAAACTTACCAATGGCTAGATTCAAAAGTTGCTACAGTCACGTTTTCCAATTCAAAGGGCAAAACTGTCATTTTTTCTTTTGTAAAATATAGTTGTCAATCACGTGCTCCAACCTTAGTAACAGTAAAGCTTTTGAGCTTTTTGTTCTCAAGAGGCTAAAATAGCCTCTACTCTCAATTGCCAAACACCCACTTAATGATATTTAAGTTCCATAAATAGATTGTTTTGCACATGCGATGGAAGGCTTCGTACTTGCATCAGAGGGAGCAAGGCTGTGGTTAGAGACTGCAGAAACCCCATGTGCGGATGAGGGGCACCACATGTGCAAAGGAAGTCACCGCACGTGCGGTTGATCGCGTTTTTGCCTTGAATAACACTCTCCAGTACAAAATATGGGCTTAAGGAAACCCCAAAAGAATCACATAAATATGTCATAAGTTACTTTAAAAATATTTTAAAATTTTCTAATAATGAGTCTCTTTATTTTCGTCAGATATATTGCTGTTTTTTTTTTTACTTGAATTTACACTTTTTTCGAACAAATTAATATATTGCAAATAAAACCTCAAACATCTATGTTGTATTTTTTATTGATTAAAAGTATCATGTTGAAAGCATTTTAAAAAAAATTATATTCAACAAGTATATATCTTTATTTTCATTAAACATATTTCTATTTTTTGGTTTGATATATGAATTTGCACTATATATGCGACAAATTATTACATTGCAAATCGGACACATGTCAAATCTAATAATTAATGACCATGTTTGTTTGACTCTTTGGAGATGGGGATTGGACTAATAGTCTATGTGACCCACCCAAAGAGTGTTTGGTTGGGGACGTGAGTAAGGGGATTAACTATCCCTTAGGACTAATAATCCCCTCCATTCATAGGATTGCCAACCGCATGGGAGGGGTTGTGATTAGAAATTAAGTGAGATGATTAATGAAATTTTAAATGATTCTTAAGCAAAATTTTCAAACAAAAATTTTATTTAGTTACTCTTACTCACTCTGAATCTGAGGTGGTCGCTTAGCCTATGAAAGTGCGTTTAGTAACTCTAATAATTTTTTTTTTTTTAAAAAGCCTCTATAGTTTTATATATTATTTTGAGGTCTTTATAATTATTAGAACTTTACTATAACACTGATAGTATAGAATATTCTTGTTTCTGATAATTTAAAAATAAACAAATATAAATAAATTAAAAGGCTAGTTATGTGATTTGAAACGTGTTTACTACAATAATTTGAAATTAAAATATTTTAAAATTTATTTAGGTAAACCCAAGAAGAATTTAGGAAAATAAGGAGAGAAAATAACAAGGCAAATTTGTAGTTAGTCCCCAATAATTTAAATTGTTTTACTAAATGATATTCAAGTAAGCCACTATATTTTAGGAAAAACTATTTCAAGACGACTTACTTAATATATTTATATTATCAAATCAATTGTGCTAAAATGAAATAGAATAATACTATATGTACTAAATGGTATACTAATTAATATATTAACCGATGATGTGACATAATTTTGAGTAATGCTAGAGACTCTAAAAATTTTAACAAAGTTTCTACCAAATGTCTCACATGGGTGTGTGACCTACCCCCACATGAGACATTTAGTAAAATTTTTGATAGAATTTTTGAAATCTCTAACATTTTGATGAAATCTAGATGTGGAATTATGCCATCATTGTATTAATGGCATTTAAATGATGTTATCACAATATTAATGATTGTTAGCGTTTAATAAGCTTTTCTTTAATTGGACTGAAGTCTACTATTTAAGACTGGACCCAACGTAGAAGAAAATAACACTTTTACTAAAACAATGTCATTATTCAAATGACAATTATATATAAGTACAAAAAAAATTAGGTCGAACTAATAATCTGGTCTGGACTAGATAGAATTGTAGGGTTTGGTCCAATTATGCAATCGATTTGGTTCCAATTTGATAAATGATGAAAATTATAAAAACGGCTTTGTTTTTAAAAATCATGGTTCAAATAAACTGAGCCGAATTTTTAAAGTTTATATATAACTTATTTAATCAGTTTATTGGGCTGCATACTGAGTTATTAAAAAGAAACTTATTAGTTATTACACCAACCAGGACCCCTTTAGTGTAATCTTAGTCTTTGACAAGTTTTTATTCATTTTTAGGCCAATCAGATCCCTCTGCACGTGCGGTGTCCCTCGGCCGCACGTGCGGAGCCTACCATTGCACATGCGGGCATGGCTGACCCTAAACATTCAGGGCCCAAAGAGAATCCCTAACGTCGGGCCCTACATTTCTACATATAACTTAAAAAGATAAAATCAACTTTAAAACGTTATTACAAAAAAATTAAAACGATAAAATCTAGTAATATTTTTTTTAATATTTTAACCCTTTACACAAAGGAAAAAAATATTATACAAGTCTTGAGCTATAATATCAAAGAAAAATTGAATGAATTATATCATTTTTATCACTTAAAGATCACTATTCTTGCATTTTTAGATGCAAAATTAAAGCAAGAGCTCCTGATTGAGATTTAATTAATTCTCCTACATTTTCTAGAATGTATTGTTGGATCAATTCGTCTTGAATTCTTCAGTTAGTGATCTTTGAGTCTTCAAAACTTGGTGATGATCTTGTCTATGTAGAACATAAAATTTGATGCTTCAAGTTGCGTTATTAAGTTGTTTTCCTAAAGACAATATTTGCACCCATCAAACGGTATGCATGAGGTTATAGCAAATTTGCCTCCAGGATACAATGAAGCCTGATCTAAAAATCAAGTCTACTGGCGTCTGCACTGACGATAGTAGATCAGAATACTCTTGATATAATCAAGAAAACCAAGACACTGATAATCAAGTCTACAGAACCTGATTACCAATAAGAAAAGTAGAAACTTGCTTAAGAAACTCTTGATCAAAAACTCTAAATCAAGCGAGAGAGAGAGAGAGAGAGAGAGAGAGGGAGAGAGAATTGAAGAAATGACTTATGGATTTTTTTTGGATGATTGAAATGGCTGATTTTGCAGCCTATTTATAGGCCTTGATGTATCTGATCAAATGGTCATATCCCTTGATCGCATCTGATCAGATCTGACCATTAGATTGACGATCTACGATGTAGATCATTCTCACACCGAATAGATACCTTGACTAATCACACATGATCACGATCGGGTGCCATCTCATCCGTACGATGGTGTGCATCTCCAATCAATGGTTATGATCAAACCGCTCAGATCGGACACATAACAGTCCGATCGGTTGGTTGACTCATTACCAACAGATGCCACGTCACTACCACATGGAGCTGACTGTATTCCACGTCACCTATGCTACGCTGGATCCACGTCATCGCTCCAACTTGTCCGATACAAATAGGAAAGCATCTTCATGGTGCGTGCGATCAGATCTAACTGTCGGATCAATGATCTACGATGCATATCATTCTTATACCAAATAGATGCCTTGACTAATCACACCTGATCACGATCGGGTGACATCTCATTTGTACGATTACGCGCATCTCTAATCAACGGCTATGATCAAACCGCTCCAGATCGGACACACAACCGACCGATCAGTTGGTTGACTCATCGCCAATGGACGCCACGCCATCATCACGTGGGCCGACAGTATTCGACATCACCTATGGCGGTGATGTGTCCGCTAAGTGCAAAGTGTGCTATCAAACGCTATACAACCCACTTCCTCGCCACGCATGTTCGGATGGTGCGGCACCATCCTTCTTGTAATGAGTGCATGTACACTAGCATCCATCCCATAATATCATATTCAAAGCAATATTCCATGTAGCACTTTATTAAGTGCTCCATGTTTTGCTCTATTTCCAATGTGGGACAAAATCCCTAAGCTTATTTCATGCTTTCCAAAGAAAAACATGGAAGGTTTTGAAAAACACCCAAAACTAAACAATAAATTTGAAAATTCCCCAACAAGTATGATTAAATAAACAATCTATTTCATTCAACAAGTAACAATTAATTTAATTATAGAGATCTCAACTTTTAAGTAATGTTAGCAAACAATTGAAGTAAAACTTGAAATGATACAAAATCTAAAGGCATTTAGAGAGAGTATTAAGATCTAATAAAATTCAATCTCATAATAGCAAATTCGTTGGGGAGAGGTTAGGTAAAGTGAAATCAATTTACTTGGTCCATTCACTAATAAAATTGTGTTGTTTTTGAATTTGGTGTTAAGTGCTGGATTTAGTTGGGTTTTGACAAGTTAAAATCAAAGTTTTTTTTTGGGATCCTCCATATTTTTAGCTCAAATATAGGGCTCAAAGCGACATCTTTGCAAGCTTGCCCCAGAGCCGGCCTTGCATGCGGGCACACTCCACAGCACATGTGAGACCCAGCCCAAAAAACCAAGTGTGGCCTACACTAATCGGCACGTGCGGCAACACCTGTTTAATAGTTATGATAATAAGATTACTAGAATTCTGAACCACTCATTAATGCCTTAATGCTACATTAGTTTGGATCATTAATTATTAGATTTGACATAGGTCTAATTTGCAATATATTAATTTGTTAAAAAAAATGTGCAAATCTATATGTCAAATAAAAAAATAGCAACGTGTCTAATAAAAATAAAGATACTTTTTATTAGAAAATTTTAAAATATTTTTCAAGTAACATATGACATATTTACATGATACCTTTGGGGTTTGTGTATTTGGTTTATTTTTGTCTTTAGTTAAAATTTTTAAAATTTTTTAAAAAAAGTTCAAGACTTCTAGATTCAGCTTGACGAGAGGAACTAAAAAATTCAAAAAAAATTCAAAAAAGACAATAAATAAGAAATAAATAAATCGAGCCAAAATTTTAAAATATATATAATTTATTTAATCGGTTTATTGGGCAGTATATCGAGTTATCAAAAAAACTTATTAGTTATTATGCCAACCAAGATTCCTTTAGGGTAATCTCCATCATCGAAGATTTCTATTCGTTTTTGGAATAGTTTTTGCCTTTTTCTCCATCCTCTCACCTTTCTCACACTCTTTTCTTATTTCAATACTGCACTAGCATCTCTATGACTCTTGGCAATGATGGACCCAGAGGGGGGGTAAGAGGGGGCGATCGCCTTCCTACGATTTCAAAAACACCATTTATGATAGTAGTGTTAGTTACAATTATTTACATATCATAGAGACTCACCCCTCACGTTTTTCTTCTTTTAGAAAAATTGTAAGTGGCTGTTACTTTATACATATAAAACATATGATCAAAATATAATATTAAAAAAAGAGACAAAAATAATAATAAAAAATTCTTTGTTATAACTATTGTTAATTACAAGTCCAAGTTTCTAAAGAATCAAATAAGGTATTAGCTAATTATTTAATCATGTGCATTGAGAAGGACATTGTACAAGATTTGAATATTGATTCTATTATCGACATTTTTAATAACATGAACTAATGTTGAGCACAGCAATTTAAGATGCCTCACTTTAATATATAGATTTTTTATAGTTGCTATTTTTTGTAACTAAACATGGATACAAAAAACATGCTATTTATATATATTTTCACCTTATTTTCACTTTTTAAACTAATAGAAGTTGATACTATAATTCATACTTTCTTGTACGAGCACAAAATAATTCTTCTCGTATGATCCTGTTGATCAAGTTTGCGCTCCTCCAAACCTCGTTGCTTTACTTCCTGAAAACACAAACGTGAGCTAGCCGGCGGGTGTGTACTGGGAACCCCTCCAATGCCTAAGTCAGCAAATAGACAATAGACAAAAGCTCTGTGTATTTAGGAGTCAACATTGTGATACCTGTACATAGGTTATGTTGTGAGTTTTTATAGCTTTGTTCGGTATAATCCTAATAGGACTCTTATTCCTCAATATAGAGTCCTCATAGGAATCACACTCCTGAAAGATGATGCCTATCCTTCAACACCCTCCTCACTGCTTAAACCAAGTGAGATGGTTTTACTACGGTTGAATAACAAGATGGTGAGCTAACACTAGGCCCTTAAACATACTCAACTCGGGTGCTTTCATATGCAATGCCTAGCTCGGTCCTCGCTCACTTATACCCCGGTTTGGCTGTTTAAACCGAGCTAACCGTAACAGCCCCAACTAAGGTAACAAGGGTGAGGTCCAATTTGTGAAGCCCAAACACCTTGGCCCATAGCTCGGCCCAAACTTTTCCTAGCCTAAGCTCGTTAGTGTCTAGACCGAGCTACAACTGCTCATATCTCGGTTCGACGCGTGGCCCAACTTCTAAAGAAGCCTCTTCCTTAGCTCGGCCCAATTTTTTTTTATAAATTACCCTCTCAATTGCCTATTAATTCCATCTGCGCAGTATGATTTGGGATTACTTGTCACCTGCCGAGCTAAAAGTTAGCCCTCAACCGAGCTAAATTGTTTACTGGGCTACCACTTTGTCCAGTCAAAAAATGTCTTTTCAGTCACTGCACATTTGAATCGCTTACGATTCTCTGGGACACGTGGCGAGCCCTCATTGGTTGAATACAGCTACCATAGCCGCCTTTGTACCTCGCACAATTTGAACAGTCCCGCCCAAACTCACGCTTTATACAAAAAAAAAACCCTATTCTTCCAAATCAAAGCACCCCACTATTCATCTTCTCTTTTTCTTCGTGTCTCTGAGCTCCCATTTTCACGTTCAAAACACCTGCAAAGCTTGTGTTTCTGCTGGAGCCCATTCAATCTTGACTTTCGTCCCTCCACATTGAAGCTGTAAGTAACTCAATCCTTTCATTTTCTTCATTTTGCTTTGTGAATATATATAGTATAAAAACACATTCACATGTTTTTCAAAAGATATTACTATAGTTTTCACATGAATGGGAAAGAACCTCTTTAGACCAGAATCACACTCACTGGGTTCATAAACAATCTGTAATGGGACGCTTTCGATTCGGAATCACACCACGACCGGGATAGGCACTTGTTTACCATAGGTGTGTATTAGACCGAACTGGAAACCATACCCAACAACTGAACTAGGACTAGAGTCAGACCTTTTAACCGGGCTAGAGATCCTAAGTGAGCCCTTATGTTCGACCGAATTGAAAATACCATGTTCCCCGAATGTGGCCGAGCTAGGTTTTTCCATTTTCTTTTTTGTTTAAAGATTGACTCTTCATTTAGTCCGATCCAGTTGTCTGAGCATAACACTTCTTATCTTCACTTTGCAGACTCTGACTAGGTTGGCTAGGCACACCTTTGCACGCTCAACCGAGATACTCAACATTATCTCAACACCGAGCTAGGACTCAGGCTAAGTCATACATAATTTTAAGTTATAAATGGGCAAATACCGATTCCTAGTAAACTCACCAGGGGCCATTGCAGAATTCCGCAAGGACTACAACATCCCTGATGACGTCCACCTTTCACTAGTCGAGCTCGATACAACCCCATGGGGAAAATCGGGCTTTGTTCCCTTCACTGTCATATCCATTGTAGAGGACGTACTCTGATTCCCTGTTCAGCCACTATTATGTGAATTCCTTAGGCAGACTAGAATATGCCCAACCCAACTTAGCACTAATTCTTACAGAATAATAAATGGCATCGCCGAGCAAAATCGCCAGCTTGGCCTCAACCTCGGTTTAGCTGAGCTATTTCACCAATATTCACTTGGCCAGAATGAAGATGGCTGGGTATACTATTTAAGAATAAGAAGACGCCGAGAGAAAATAATCAAAAACACATCGGACAAAGACGTAAATGACGATAACTTTTTCTGGGTCTCGGGCAACTTTGAAGACTAGGAAGCCCAAATCTGGCTACCGAATTAATCGAATAAAGGAATAGCGGTATGAATACCCCCGCTTAGTTTGTCTGTCACGCTCTTGCTATTTACACGTTTTACATCAAGGCTAACCGCTTTCTTTCTTCTTATGTAGATTTGAACCGCTTAAAGTCACAATATCAATTCTAATTTAGACGCATTCCGCCGCCAATTACCACGATCGAGGTTGGATGAGCTACTCAATTTTGAACCAACATAGACATAGTGGAAGGAGGAAGACTAGGTAATCACTTCCTTCTAGAGCCTTCACCAAAACCAGATCCAACTCTCTCCCAAATCAACCTTATTCCCCTAACCGAAGAACAAGAGATGGCAAAGCGCCAAGCTGTGCAAGCCCTAATCACCGAGACAACATCAATTCCAAATATCGGGGTCCAGACCGAGGCAACTCCAGCTGGTCAAACAATTGATGCAGTGGTGGCCCTCCCAACAGCCCAAGCTTCGTCATCCCGATCGAGGAAGCGCGCTTGCACTCCCTCAACCGAACCACAACACCTTGTGGATGACGATGACACCTTGCTCCCCCAATCTACGCAACCGACCCCTGAGCCTGTGTGTTCTGACTGAGCTAGCCCGTCGGCATGGGCACCAAAAATAACTTTCAAGAACTGAGCCGTAACAAACACAGACTCGGTGGTTGCAGAAAAAGACCACTCTTTTGCCTTCAACCTCGCCAATAGCGTATGCCTGCCAGCCAATATGGAGCATCATAAACATCTGACTGAGCTGAAGGCCATCCGCTCGACAACTAAGTCGATAGTTCTAGTAATTTCTCCTTTTGCTGGTCTTACTAGTTCACACATCCGCTTTACGCTTTAATCATAATTGTTATCCCCTGCGTGTCATGCGGAAGAATCACGTTACTCACAAGCGTGTATTGAGTTGCATAAAATAATTGGTTGGTCAAGCCAATGCTAAGACGATCGAACCAGAAGAAGCGAAATAAAAACCATCGAGCTACAGATTGAAGTCACCCGTCTTATCGGCCTGGTCAACACGACAGAGGCGGAAAAACAGAAGTCTTTGACCGGGCTCAAAGACCGTTACTTGCGCCAGCTGGCAAAGCTTGAGAAAAAGAAAGATGCCGAAATCGCCGAGCTGAAGAAGAGCGCGGATGATGCTGAAGACCGTGGTTATAAAGAAGGCGAGGCCACGTATGTCAAGCAGTGCAAAGTTATGGAAGACATCTTCTTTAAATGCGATCAAAAGCTATTATTGCGGCTGCCTAGGCCCAGAGACCGACGTCTTCCAAAACCCTCCTCTCCATTTTATCCCAAGTTATATGGCGGACTATGCCAATGCCATCCAGCAAAAGTTTCTCCAAGAGGGGGGAGGATGAAGAAGGATCACCTGAACCTGACAATGCTCCGACTATCAACAAAGATCGCAGTCAAACTGGACAGTCAACCCAGGTGGAGCCACTGGTACCAAGCACGGTTGACGACGCGCCTCTAACCGATGTACCTGTTGAAACTAGGCTACAGAGTGGGGAAACTCAGGTTGTTCTGGATGCAGATTTGGATGACCTCTTTGTTTGATCATCATTTTTTTTTTTTTGTTTCTTCTGTAAGAATTTGTAGCTGGGCTAAGACCCCTCCTTTTGTAGTACACGTTTTTCATCTTGAATGAAATCCTCTGTTTTGTTATTCTTTTTGTTCAGTTGGATACTATTAGTTGTAATTGCCTTACTACATTTTGCTCGGTTGCCATTCCTTAATTTTTATGGCCGAGGTACCCATCATACTTGCCTACCTTCTCCAGCCGAGGTCTTTATCTTGGCTGAAGACACCTAATCGTTGGTTATTCTTGCCAACCCCTTCAGCCTAGATCCCGATCTCGGCTGAAGAGAAATAAGTGTTGGTTATTCCTGCCAACCTCTTCAGCCCAGATCCTGATCTCGGCTAAAGAGAGATAAGTGTTGGCTTTTCATTAACCTCAAATTTCAGATCCTGATCTCGGCTGAAAAGAGATAAATGTTAGTTTTTCCTGCCAACCTCTTCAGCCCAGATCCTGATCTTAGCTGAAGAGATATACGTGTTGGCTTTTCCTGCCAACCTCTTCAGCCTAGATCCTGATCTCGGCTAAAGAGAGATAAGTGTTGGTTTTTCTTGCCAACCTCTTTAACCCAGATCCTGATCTCAGCTGAAGAGAGATAAGTGTTGGCTTTTCCTGCCAACCTCTTTAGCCCAGATCCTGATTTCGGCTGAAGAGAGATAAATGTTGGTTTTTCCTGCCAACCTATTTAGCCCAGATCCTGGTCTCGGTTGAAGAGAGCTCAATGTTGGTTATTCCGGCCAACGTTCTTCAATCTGGATCCTGATCTCGACTGAAGAGAGCTCAATGTTTGGTTACCCCTACCAAACTTTCTGTTTGCCCCTTGCTGGTAATGTCTGAGAACAACTATTACAATAGAAAGATTTATGCTAAAAAAGTAATGTACTTGTTTTATTTGAAAAAATGAAAAATGAAAAATATTTTAAACTAAAAATAAAATAGCTTGAGATTCGCAGTGTTCCATGGCCAGGAAATAGCCTTGCTGTCTCCATTCTCCAAGTGATATGCCCCTTTTCCTGCTAAACCAACTACTTTGTATGGTCCTTCCTAGTTAGGTCCTAGCTTGCCATCCCTGGGTACCAAAGTGTTGCCCATTACTTTGCGCAATATCCAATCCCCAATCTTGAATTGCCTCGGATGCACTGTTTTGTTGTATTTTCTAGATAACTCTTGTTGGTATGAGGCAATGTGAACTAGAGCTCTTTCTCTTATTTCTTCTGCAAGGTCGAGTTCCAAGGCTATGGCTTCTTTGTTTAAGTCCGGGTCAAAATTTTCACTTCTGATAGTGGGGATGCCTACTTAGTGGGATTACTACTCCATGCCATAGGCCAAGGAAAAGGGGTTTCTCCCATAAACATGAGAAAGCTCCTCAGCCCACTTTCCTTTGCTTTTTCCAACCTTTTCTTCAAACCATCTAGACAACTTTGTTTGACGCTTCTACCGCCATTTGCTTGAGGGTAAGGCTGTAGAGTTGTAAAATCCTATCTTGTACTCCACGCAGAAGCCTCTGAAGATTTTGCCATCGAACTGAGTGCCATTGTCAGATATCAGTGCTTTGGGTATGCCAAATCGGGTTACGATATTCTGCCAAACAAACTTCTTCACATCTTTCTCTTTTATTGATGCGAGCGCTTCGGCCTCCGCCCATTTTGTGAAGTAGTCATTGTCATGCGAGAAAGAACTTTCTATTGCCGGGTGCTGTTGGAAGTGGTCCCACTATGTTGAAGCCCCATTGCAAAGGGCCATGGGCTAGTTAATGGCAGAAGCTCCCTAGCTAGTTGATGTATTTGGTGTACGAACTTCTGACATTTTTCGTACTTCCTGACATACTTCTTTGAATCTGCTTGCATGTAAGGCCACCAATATCCTTGTGAAATTGCTCTATAGGCTAGTGATCTTACCCCTTGGTGGCTTTCGCATACGCCTTCATATATCTCGAATAAAAATGCATCTACCTTGCTAGGATGGGCACATTTCAAGTAAGGTCCTGTGAATGATTTTTTGTACAATGCCAATGATGGAGAGAGCGTAATTGGTGTGATTTTTGCTCTAATTTTGTTGGCCTCTTTTTTTTTTTTCTTCGTAAGATGTCGCTTTTAAAAACACTATGATGGGGTCCATCCAAGAAGGGCCTAATTGCATAACATATCTCTCGCCACTGGTTCTTCAATGCTTGGTCTAGGTAGGAAGTCTATCAAGAATGGATGTGGGATAGACGATCCGTCATTCAAGCAAAACACCGCTAGTTCGCTTCTCTACTATTTTCTTCTTGGCCGATTTGCTCTATTCGCACTAGTTCAAACTTCATGATCTCCTTCGACTAACTCTGGTATTTAGCCATTCTCTCATCTTTCCTGTGGTCGCTTGAAATCTGGTTTACTACCAGCTGGGAGTCGCTGTAAACCATCAACTCGGTGGCCTTCATGAAAAGTGTTGATCTTAGGCATGCTAAAAGCGCTTCATATTCTGCCTCATTGTTTGATGCTAGGAAGCCAAGGTTGACTACATGTTCCACTAATAGGCTATCTGGTGAGATGAGGACTATGCCAAGTCCTGCACCGTGCCTATTGGATGCTTCATCCACGAAGAGCTTCCACATCTCCCCAATGAACAGTTTCTAGCAAGTAGAGGGATCAGATGATGTCTTGGGGTCAAGTGTGTTGCTGATGTTTTCTTCCAAGTCCCTGTCTGTTAGGTTTTCTCCTCACTATCTCGCTTGCCCTAAGTTTTTACTTGTTCCTGAGTGTTCGCTAGGAATAGGATGGTTTGCCCTTTTCCTCTCTTCAATCTCAGATAGCTTGGAATGTAGTCAAGCATCTTGGTTTGGGGGTTACGCAGTTGCTGCGGCATTTTCCGTTCCCATTTCGGTCGTATTGGTCAAGTCAACTGGGCAGATGTGATGACTTCCTGGTGTGAACTCAGCCACAATGTTTGCCAGGGCTTGGGCTTTTATTGCGGTTTTGGGTTGAAACTTGATGTTGAATCGTCTAACTCCACCGCCCACTTCAAGATTCATCCAAAAGTCGCGCTCTCAAACAAAGCTTTTAAGGAAAAGTCATTAGACGATTATGGTGTGGGCGTGGAAGTACGCGACAACTTCCTGAGGCCATCATCAAAGCCAAGGTCACTTTTTCCAATGGTAGGTACCTGGTTTCTGCACCCAAACAAAGTCTTGCTTACATAAAAGATAGGCAGGTGTTGGATTCCTTCCGCTCTGACCAACACTGCGCTGACTGCATGCTGTGAGACTGCTAAGTACAAAAAGAGCTCTTCTCCAGGTACTGGGGTTACTAGCAATGGAGGAGAGGTCATGTACTCTTTCAAGCTCTCTAGGGCACGGTCGCATTCTTCATCGTATTCAAACTTGGTCTTCAATGCTTGGAAGAATGGTTGACATCTGTCTGATGATCGACTTATGAACCGATTGAGGCGGTTACTAGGCTGGAGATGCTGCACCTCTTTCACTGTGTTAGGCCTCTTAAGTTCTTGGATTGCCTTAATTTGAGAAGGGTTAGCTTCTATACCTCAGTTGGTTACCAAGAAGCCCAAGAATTTGCCTGATCCTACACCGAATGCACATTTGGATGCTCAGGCGTAACTTGTTCTTCTTTAGGATTTAGAACATTTCATCTAGGTCCCTGAGGTGGTCCTTCTCATCCTTGCTTTTGACCACCATGTCATCTATGTAAGCTTCCATTGTTCTGCCAAACAATGGTTCAAACATCTTGGTGATCATCCCTTGAATGTAGCCCTTACATTCTTTAGGCCAAAGGGCATGACCTTGTAACAGTACAATCCTCTTGCCATCGTAAATAATGTGACCTCTTGGTCTGGCTCATACATAGCAATCTGATGGTAACCTCTATACGCATCAAGGAAGCTAAGTCGATTATGCCCTATGTTAAGTCCACCATTGGTCTATCCGTGGTAGGGGAAGTTGTTTTTTAGCATGCCTTGTTGAGTGTTTTGTAGTCCACGCAAACACGCCCACTTTCCATTCTTCTTTGGTACTACCACGATTGGAGATCCACCGGATAGTGCACTTCTCGATGGCTTCTGCTTCGACCAGTTTCCTGCTTCCTCCGCCACTATCTCTGCGTGGTGAAGCGCCGATCTGCGAGTGCAGTATGATTGGTCCGGCGTTTGGGTGGACATAAGTTGGTAAGCAGATGAAGTTAGGGTCTATGCTAGGCATGTCATATGGTGTCCGTGCGAATACTGATATTTATTAAGAATTCCATTAACTCAGCCTTCTCAATTGCTAGACAAAGATGAGCCTAGCAAAAAGAACCTTTTCGGGTTCTTTTATCTACCCTTACCTCAACCAAGTCCTCCACTACCTTCTCGCCACCGCTTTTGCCCACCGCAAACTGCTCATTACTTCCGCTCTTTCCAATATTTGTACATACCCTTGTGCAGCTTGATCGCCATTTCATCGTGACGAAACCTTTGTTTGACATAATTTGGTCTTAAGACTTCTTCAATTACTTGACTTCGTTGGGAACCACAATTGTTGATGGTAGGTTGACGCCATGGAAAGTGCATGGCATGTAGCCATGTCCTTCCTAAGATGATGTTGTAGGTGGAAGGGACCTTCAATACCCGAATTCCAATTTTATTACGCATTCTTGCTTTCATTGGGAGGACAATTGGCCATTCGGCATTGAGTTGAAACCGACGAGATGTCGAGTGCAGTCTTTGTCTCCAATTTCAGCTTGTTTGAAGGTTTCAGTAGTACATTATCTCGCATGAGCTTCCTTGGTCAATCAAACCGCTTGACATCGAAATTCTTGACGCCAAAAGTCACCACTAGTGCATCATTGTGAGGGCAATGCAACTCTTGCCGATCTTTTGTGCGAGAAGGATATGACATTTGTAGCCTCTTTCGCCTTTTGACGGTAGGTTGCACACTTAGTACCTCTCTTAAGTGCTTTCAGCCTTCTTGATCGCCCCTTGAGTTCAAGATACTGCCCGGTTTGACGATCCCATGAATCACATTGATTACACCTTGGGTGGAGCGTCGACCGACATCCCGCTTGGTCTGAGGTCCCGGGGGGTCAGCTATGTTCCTCCTTCTATGTATTGGTCCAAGTGACCCGGCCACCAATTCTTCCAGATGTTGCCTCGGTGTAGACACCCCATTTTTGACCGCCCTCAAGACTTGGTTGTGCTGCAGTACATCCACCACAAGTTTGATTGCTCGTCAGTACTCGACTTTGCTGATCGTCACAGTTTGAGCTTTCCAAACCGTGTATCCTTTCTACCCCGCTTTTGGACCATGTGTTGGTCTTTTTTCATTCTTCTCTTAGTGCACTTTGTAATCACGGCCACTCTTTGGTAATCCTTTAGGCCATGCATTTTTTCCTTGCACTCATATTGATAAAGCCACCGGCCATCAATGAGGCAATCGCCACCACAGCTGATGGTCAAGAACACTTTATCTCAAGAGATTTCCTCCGAGATCTTTTGCAGAGGTTAGCCGGTTTTCACTCATGGAGGGATGAGGCCCTTTTCAAGCTTGTTTAGCAAGCTTTTGCTTGGCATTCTTCTATATAAGGAGAGGCCCTCCTCCCTTGCTGCAGAGGTTCAAAGATATTTTGAGAAGATATATCTCTCTATATATATATTTCTCATTCTCTCTCTATATTGTTGTTGGTTGGTTTGTGCCCTTTAAAGTCCATTTTTCTTCTCACTTTTGCACTACAACACATAGTTGATACTACCACCATCTTTTGGAGCCGAGGTCCTTGGGAGTGTTATTTGAGGTCTAAAGTTGGTTTTTGGCCTCAAAGGTTGTCGGGCCAAGTTGAGATTTAGGGTGAGTATATTTCCTTTTTAAGCATTTGTTTGTATATCATTTTGGCCATCCTTACATATTGTTTTAGGCCTTTCTTTCAACTAAAAAAATTTCCTTATATTTAAGTGCTTTTGATGATTGTTTACAAGGCCTTCTTTGGTGTTTAGGGTGTTCTATTCCTCTTGTATGCCTTTGTTTGAGCCTTGAATTTTGTGCCATGTCTTAAGGCCTTTGAGTTGGTCTCTTGTTTGACCTTTTAGTGACTAAAATCTAGTGGATTTTCAAAGGTAGGCATGTGTTTTTAAATAGGGCCTCAAATCGAGGGGTGACCCCTCTCTTTTTGCTTTGTTTGCTTGAGTTATTGGCCTATCAAATGAGTACATGTATCTCTATACTTTTGAGGCTTAGTTCAGTGAAGTACTTTTTTTTTTGTGACTTTTAGGGCCTCGCTTAACTCTTTCCATGGCTCGTTTGGTCACCTTGTGCATGCTTCTTGCATGTGTAGTGTAATCCCATTTGTGGCTCATCAAAGTAGCATGTCTGCTAGCATGTCTTGGCCTCATTTCAAAGATTTTTGGTCATCATTTGACATCTCATAACTCTGTCTAAAAGTTGGTTTGGTAGTCTCTTGAGGTTGGTTATAGTACTTGTAGAACAAATCTTGCTTACTAGCCTTGTGTGCACATGATGTTTTGGACTCATCATTCTAGCATATTTTGGCTATAAGTTTCAAAGATGATTTTATTCATATTTTGGGCTGTTTCTAGAGACTTTTGGGCTTCCATGGTCATATGACTCATGTTTTTATATAGTTATAAAGGTTGCAAATGCTTTGGCTAGTCTTGAGGATCTTTGAGGCTTCTACCATGTGTTTATACTTGTGATGTTTGCATCCTTTGGCCCCATTTGAAATAAGTTATATCGTCATATTTCAAAGGTTCATACACTTGTGCTTGTTACTCTTTTAATGCCTTGAGGTTTGGCTTTTTATGCCTTAAGAATGAAGTGTTGTGCATGCCATCGCTTTCCAGGCCTTCCTTGGGTCATCATGTATCAAGCAGTGCATTTTTTGGTCTTGTTCAGTATCATGATGTAAGTCTATTTATGTTGTCCAAGCTTCATGCCATGTTTGGTTTTAATAGGTGTGGTGTAATAATTTCCCTTTTGTAGCCTTAAGTGCCCTTCATGTTTTTCGGTCTTTTGTTCTAGCTTATATTGGCTAGGTTCGAAGGCATGTTTTTTAGTCTCACCTTGACCCTGCCTCGTGGGACTATTTTGGATGCCCTTACCCTTTAAAGAAGCTTCAGCTTTATATAAGGCCATGGCTTAAGTCCCTTGCTAGTTTCGAGCTTTGAGCTTTCTTGCATGCTATGTTTGTCTTGCTGAGGTTGGTTTGGCACCATTCATGCATGTTTGAACACGTAACTTATGGTGTCATTATTATCCATCCTTGTCACTCTATAAGTGTGCTTAAGAGTCGCGTCAGGTTTGTGCTGATCCTTGAGCCAATTGGCATGCATGTTTGTCTTGCCCTTTTCGTACTTTCATATTGCCCATCATTTCAACACTATTGGCCATAACGATGTGGGCATGTGGCTGAGTCTATCCATTTTGGTTTAAGTCCATTGAGCATTGTGTATGCCATGCTGAAGTTCATCACATTGTGTATGCCATGTTGTACCATTGTATTTGTGTATGCCATGTTCATAGCATTGTGTATGCTAGTTTTTTCTTAGCATTGTGCATTGGTGCATGCTTATTAGCCCTTGTTAGGTTGTTCATGTTGCATTGCGATGTTTGCAAGTTTAGGTTACATTGCATTTGGCATGCTTATGTTGCATTGCATGACATCTCCCGTATGTTGCATGCATTGCATTGTGTTTGGCTTAAAAAGTGTTAAACACGAAGAAACGAGGGACATTTCAAACTTTGGGAGGCCCGGTAAATGTGTCTCAATTCTCGATTGCCGATAACTCTTGATAATGCATGATAGATTTCTAGGCATTTATAAATGTTTGTGTGCATTCATTTTACATTGAATTGCACAAGTTGATCTTTGGCCATCATGCATCGAGATGCGTGATTGATGGTCTTGGATCCCATTATGCACCTCTCCTTGATATGTTTTCAGGTGATATGGGGTATTAAGCATAGTGCGTACATATCCTTGCTAGAGACCCTCTTCCTCTATTTTGTGCTCTACTCTAGCCTTGGTGTCACAAGACCGGTGTCACAGGCTGCTGTCAGCTCTTATTGTTGGCCGCTGAAGCCTACTCTTGGCAAACCAGAGGGGCTCCAAGAAGAGTAGCTCATGGTCTGGCATTAGAGCCAACGGTGCATTACTCTGACACGGTTTTATTAAGATCCAAAGATCAAGTTCTCAAGGACACCCCCACAGACAGAGAGCCTCAACAGAGCAAGCTGGAGAGCTTTTTCAAAGCGGCTAAGAACTGGAAAGCATGCATCCTATTCTCCTTCAAGCTATTAAATAACGAGCAAAATTTTATTTAATGCTTTTACTTGTTAGTTAGCTTTTAATTTTGTAATTTAATTAGTTAATTTGTTAATTAATTAAGTGTTGTAATAATTAGTTAAGTAGATTACTTATTATTCAATTTGCTGTGTAATAATTAATTAGCTTGTTAGTAAGTTAATTAGTTGGTTTGTATTATTCATTCCGACCTCCGTCGACAGGCTTAATTTTTGTAATAAGTGTATGCGTACGTATGTGTGCATGTCTTCCAACCCCATTTCTTTCTCCCTTTTTACTTACCCGCTTTTAGTGGTTAGTTTTAGGGCATGTTTCAATTAGCATTGTATGCGCTTTGCGTCGTGCATCATTCATTTGTCTTGTATTCAGGCGCAATTTGGGTTGGCATCATACAAACCGTATTGTATTTTCAATACTTAAGTTGAATACATGTATCAATTGTTGCATTTCATATGCCATCTTAGGAATAGTACGAGCCTATTTTAGATGCATCTTCGCATGTGTTGCATTAGCCATTTTAAACATTTAACTAGGATCATAAATTGATTTCTAACCAGTTCTCTGCTTTTGGCCCTGAGTACACTGGGTGAGTGTTTATGCTTCAAAGATACCGCATGTGTGTTATTTTCCATGATAACATGCTTGCCATGAGGCTAACTACTTAGCTTGATATAAGCGCGTCGAATGCTTACAGGGGTGAAGCGTTGATTACTTGAATTGGAATAATTCATCAAATCCTGTTTTTAGCTACTTAAGTGAGTAGCGAACTTTAAACCATTTTCAAACAAACAAACGTGCAACATTTTATTCCAACTTAGGCGATCTAGTCTATACTTGAATCTTTACGCGCATCACATAGTAATTCTAGGTTTAATAACCTAATAAGAAAGCATTATGTGTTTTCAAAACAGATATCATGATAATAAAGGCCGATCTTTGACTGGCTAGGAGGCAAAGTAACTCATTGCATGACCTTTCCTTCCTCTCTGTACCCAAGTTCCCGAGTTTAAAAGCAACTTTGGTGATGACTTTATTAACGATGGCTTTAGGCATGAGTCGAGGTTTCCTAAATTCCCTAAAACAAAATATTTAGGTGGCGACTCAGTTATTTGGCAAAGAAGTCCATGTTTGGCACTTCTAACACAAAAAATCGCTCAAAATGATTTGCCTGGGATTTGGACTCTTTGGTGATTTATCGGTCTTGCATTGCACTTTGTGAGATCAGATTCAGAACTGTGACATTGAGTCCGAACTGTAGTAAGCCCAAATGAAGAAATCGGATTTTCGCGCCCGATTTCGCAGCGGCGCGAGCATACATGAAAAACGTCGAAAGCGCATCTACATTCTGCCGGGCGATACCTTTAGAGACTTTAGAGAACTTGACTCAAATCATGATATCTTGTTTTGATTACACTTATGTGTCTCTTTGCATTGCATTTGCATTGGTGCGACTAGGGACACCTTTGTGTTATGATGTTATTCCCGAATCTGCACCATGCATCGAGGCTTGCTTTGAGAAGCGTAAGCATAAGGTTGAGTCAGGTTTCTGGCTCTCCGCTTTGATTTGAACACAAACCTCGGTTTTTACCGAGGTACCCTTTTTTTTGACCATTCTACCCTAGTGCATATCAAACCGTAGTGACTATGCCAAGCTAGGACAAAAGTTACTTACCCGATTGTAGGTTGTTTGAAACCATTGAAGTCCAGAGTGAAACCTAGCTCCCTAACAAGATATGACAGAAAAACCCTACCGCAACATATACAGGGTGTTTTGGCTCTCATTTGCTTCTGTTATGTGCTTTTTTGAGTGTGCTACTCTACGTGGGATACGTGATGTATCACTTTGCAAGTCTGTGGGTATTAGGCTTTGCAAGGGCATCGATATTTCGGGAATTAGTTTTACCCTAGTGGGTGTCAGATTCAATTTGGGGCGTTGATTTGGGAACAAAGTTGATCGTTGGTTGAGAAACGTATTCTTCCACCTTTAGAGCTTTACCAACCTAAACCTGTGTTGTCTTTATTTAAGGTTTTCATTATGTCAGTCCATTTTTCCGCACATTTGTTTCCTTATTATGCTTTTATTTATCGCTTTGCAAGGTAGTTTAGCCACCATTGCATCCGACCGTGTAGATATTCCCTAATTTGAGCACTCAAGCTTAGAGGTCGATGAACTTTAATCTCAAATTCCAGTGGATCTGAATTGGCTATTGGACAAGCGGTGTTCCTTTCTTTACCTCGGTTACCGCATGGAGATCAAGAAGGCGCAGCAGTATCGGCTAAGGATCGGGCCGCATCAATGGTCTACCCCACTTATGTGAACAATCAGCCGAGGTCTCAATTTTTATTGCAGGATGAGAATAATTGAGTTCAGTATTCAATTAGATCAACATAATATGGCGGGCTTGGAAGAGATGATGTGTCAACTCCAGAAAGTAATAAAAACCATGCGCAAGAGATGCTTTTGCGCCTGTCAAACCGAAAATTTGTTATATGCCAAGTCGAGGTTATAGCCTAACAGCAGA